>LR750124.1:178072-233820 GCA_902729485.2 Mus minutoides
AATTCCATTTAATCCAGAATAATATCAAAGTAAACAGCAGGAGCCATTGGTACTTAGGATTGCTGGACCAGGATTCCTGACCAATAAGTTAACTTAGGTGCCTATTACAGCACATTTCAAAACCTTGCTAGCTTTTACTGTGTACCCCTGCCTCAGCCTTCGGAGCTGGGATTAGAGGCACACACTAGTGCCAAGCAAACCATTTCTTTGTGGCTGAGCACAGTAACTAGTGTTTACGAGTATCAGAGTTGCTATTAGCAGATAACCTCCACAGTTAACATGTGTTCAAAAATATACCACCAATAGTTAAAATTCTTGTAGTGTTGTTCTTGGACTTTTACATTTCCCTCAAACAGCAGACATTATTAGCAAGATGATACAGATCAAACCTCATACATTTGTCCATTAATACACAAAACGCACGGGTCCTTCCCCTGACCCAGCCTCGTCCCATCCTGACCTCACATCTGCAGCTCTCCGGACAGACACTAATAGGAAGATCTTTGGTGATCCTTGTGGCTCGCCATTCATCGACCACCCTGATTTGCTGAAACGATACAAGTGTATTTATTTCCTAAGCTTCTTATTTCCAGTCATAACAAAATAATGATCATCCTCTTCCTTCTTCCTGGCAGTGGGCATTTTATCTCCACGGTCTGCTCCCTTACCAGATGAGGGTGGGTCCCTGGAGGAAGTTGGTGGCTTGCTGCTTTTGGGAGGCCCTTTAGCTGAGGGCTGGCCCTTCATGGCAGTCTTTGCTGACTTCGAGACAGTTTCTGTCTTGGTAGCAGACTGGGGAACAGTCACAATAGACAGCGGGGTACGGCCAGGAGACTTTGAAGAGCCAGGTCCCGGATTCTGGCAGACACCCTTACTCTGAGGCTGCTTTTTGGCAACTGAAACTATATTCTTACCTTTCGACTCCTGAGTAGCTTTTGCAGAGGACCCTGAACACACAGAAGCTGGACTATTTAAATTCAATGTGGACTGAAGCCTTTGCGCTGAGACGGCTCCTGACCTCGGAGTTCTAGTGGGTGGCTGAGACTGTGTCCCTAGACCTATGGCTCTGGTTTTAGAACTGGGTTTGGTCACTTTGGCAGGCGGCTGGAAAGGAGAAAGGTTAGGCCTTCCATGCATGGCTCCTTTAGGTAGCTTTGGGGACTTGGATGATACATTTATACGTGACTCATCCCTAGAAGAAAGATGACTGTGTTTCAAATGCTTTGGTTCCGTTTTTCCAGGAGATTTACTTGGTAAAAGTCTAGACTTAGACAGATCTCTTGAATTCTGGGCTGGAATAGCCTTGTTCTGAGCAGTCTTGGGGAAGGTGACATGTTTTCTCACCGACTCTGAGGCACACTGCGCAGTGCTTGGATTAGACCCTGGATTTGGAGACGCCAGGGACTGCGATACACTGTTGGAAGGAGCAGTCGTCTTTTTTGCTATGCCCTTCAAAGATGTGACCTTGGGATGTGGAAATGATGCTGGAGAATCTGGCCGTTTAGACCGGGTAGACGGGGAAGCCAAATTACCTTTTACTGACGATGCAGGCAGACGTGCACCTGGCGGACGGACCTGTTTCTCCTTGTTCTTTGGAACACTCACTGGCATGCCAGGTTTTAAATTCTGTTTCTGAAACATATTAACTGCTGACAAAGGGTTCATTTCTGGAGGCTGAGGCGTTCTGGCAGGCGAATCTGGCATGCTTTCATTAGAAACTCCTTTTTGAAATGCTAAAATTTTTTGTTCTAGGGTAGCAAACTGCAGTATTCGACAGGGGTCATACTTGAGCAAAAATCCCTGCAGAGTATCCCAGCCTCCACCGACGCGGACCATAACGTGTTTTCCATGAAGCATCTGCCCCAAAAGTGAAAATAAAAAAGTCAACAGGGAAACTGTGACGGTTATAGCTTCAGTCTGGCCATAGTCATGATTTGCATTTGCTATGACCTGGGAAACAGCTTCATTTCAAACTGACAGTGTCTCTCTCTCTCTCTCTCTTTTTTTTTGGTACTAAAATAATAAGTTTAGTATTAGGTTATACAAAGCCTCATAGTAGACAAAAAAAGCAATTAGAAAGGACAACTAAAACTTGTATTTTAAATTTGAAAGTTATAATCTATCAATTTCATCTTTAAAACATTTAAATAAGGCAGGAGATGGCTCGGCGGTTAAGAGCGCTGACTGCTCTTCCAGAGGTTCTTGAGTTCAATTCCCAGCAACCACATGGTGGCTCACAACCATCTGTAATGGGATCTGACACCCTCTTCTGGTGTGTCTGAAGACAGCAACTGTGTTCTCATACACATAAAATAAATGAATCTTTAAAACAAAACAAACAATTTATATGAGTTATCCTTGCAGATAAGAATGGCTCTGAGAGCCTGAAGGAATGACCATCCAGAGACTGCCCCACTTGGGGATCCACCCCATAAACAACCACCAAACCCAGACACTAGGCAGATGCCAACAAGAGCCTGCTGACAGCAGCCTGATATAGCTGTCTACTGTGAGGCTCTGCCAGTGCCTGGCAAATACAAAAGTGGATGCTCATAGTCATCCACTGGACGGAGCACAAGGTCCCCAATGAAGGAGCCAGAGAAAGCACCCAGGTTGCTGAAGGGGTCTGAAGCCCCATAGGAGGAACATCCCAGATGCACATGCCAGTATTTTTATTTAACTCTATTCAATGTTTAAGCAGTCTCGGCTGCTTTCTAGTTAGTTACTTGAATGTTAAAATCATCTTTTCAAACTCACTTAAAATTCCTGGAATCAAGCATACCATATTTCTTCCTGTACAGTGAAATTCTTCCATGAATAGCCCCTCTATTCTAATTTGTTTTACAAGATAAAGGGGGATCAAAAGGACGTTGGTAAAAAATGAACCTAATTCCAAGACAAATCTGTATGAATTCAGGTTGTAAATAGTAGACTTACCCTTATAAAGAGTATTTTCTCCCCTAGCCGGTACCGCCCTTCAGATAAGTATTCAATAGAAAACCGGTGAGAGCAGCTACAGGGAGGG
Organism: Mus minutoides; assembly: GCA_902729485.2. NCBI lineage: Eukaryota > Metazoa > Chordata > Mammalia > Rodentia > Muridae > Mus > Mus minutoides. The sequence goes on from LR750124.1 coordinate 181,098, forward strand.
TCCTCAGCGATGTGTTTAACCTACGGTTAAACATAAGCATCAGCACTCAGGGCGTACCAGGGAAACTTTCTATTAAAACTCAAAATGCAAGGCTGTAAGATAGGAAGATGAATCTCAAAGATAAAAATGTAAAGCCTAGTTAACGACATAAAGTCTCTCCTCCAGCCCTTGTTAACAGGTTTTGAAATCAGACACAGCTAGACCAGCAACAACGGCTAGTCATGATGAGGACCAGTCCTCCCAGTCTCAGACCAACTGAAAGCAGGCTTGACACTGTCATAAACACTGAAGGGCTGGCTGTGAACAGATAAGACGATCAAGTCAACTCAGACACACTTGCTGGTCTTTAGGAAGCATGAGCCCATCATTAAGTCTGAATTGTTTAGAGCCCTAATTACATTTGCCTGGAATCAAAGACTATCTAGTCAGATACAGGCTAAGTAAGAGTTCTCACTTTTCCATTAAAACAATGCTAAACTAATAATGTGGGAATACCTAGACTTGTTCCAAGTTCCTGCTAAAATAAGCAGAGATGTATGTCTGTATGCTCAGGATTGGGTAAAACTCTTAATATCTCTATTTGAGAAGCATGAAGAAATTGAAAGGGGGAAAAAAAAAAAACCTTAATTCTATCGCTCAAAGATCCTTTTTGATTAAGAATTTCAAACATGCATACAATGTATTGTGACCACATCTGCCTCCAGCGCCCCCATTTCAACTGCTGCCCAACACTTCTCCATACCCCCCTCCTGACTTCACTTTTTTTTTTAAAGATTTATTTATTTTATGTATATGAATACACTGTCACTGTCTTTAGACAACCAGAAGAGGGCTTCCAATTACATTAGAGATGGTTGTGAGCCACCATGTGGTTGCTGGGAATTGAACTCAAGACCTATGGATGAGTAGCCACTGCTCTTAACCACTGAGCCATCTCTCCAGGCCCATGCCTTCTCTTCTCTTCTCTTCTCTTCTCTTCTCTTCTCTTCTCTTCTCTTCTCTTCTCTTCTCTTCTCTTCTCTTCTCTTCTCTTTTCTCTTTGATAATCCGCTGAGTACACTTAGTGGCTGCAGGCTTGTCCAGTGGATCATGGCAACCTAAATGGGGCCACACACCTGAAGAAACCTGACTCTCCCTCCTGCAACATCTATCAAATGCCAAGTACTTCTGAGTTAGAGCAAGAGATCTGGTGACCCCATTCATGCTAAAGTGCCGAAGTGCAAGTCTTATGCAGACAATCAACTACTGTGAGCTTACAAGCACACCAGTTCTATTTCACAACACTTCTCTATGACCTCTGGCTCATACAGTCTTTGGATCTTCCCTTCCTCAATGTTTCCTGAACCTTGGGAAATGACAAAATTATAGTAGATAGGAAAAAAAATTCAGTAAACCTATATTTTACATTTTGAAATATGGTTAAGTGAAAAAAAAAACCATTCTATATCTGCCTCTAAGACAAATTATTGGGCTTTCTCTTCATATTAAGAAAAAAAAAAGTCGCACTTGGCATGCTGGTGCACATCTTTAATCCCAGCATGTGGGAGGAAGGGCTGGGCAGCATCAACTATTTGAGTCCAGCCTCGTCTACATACTGTGTTCCAGGCCAGCCAGGGTGGCATGGTGAGACCCCCCATCTCAAAACAGAACAACAACAAAAAAGGTCATAACTATTTTCACAACTACTTATCATACTAAATATATCGTAATATATTCATTTAATTGAGCTTAATCCTAATGTTTTAAACATCCTCTTTGGATACATCCAATTTAGCTGTGCACTACAGAGATATTTATGATTGCCTTAATTATCTACCAAAAATAAGGTAACAATTACAGATCCAGAGGGTCTAATAAGAACATTATATTAATAGATTCTATTTCCATATGGTGTTCACTTAACATGACGATGTGCTTGTTAACACTGGATTGGTCCCTGTAAGTCACTTAACAGAGCTCCTCTTGCTCACAGCCTCATTTGTGCATGTGCACCTACATCCATGTCCAGCATACACATGAAACAGGACCCTGAAGGTAAAACTTTCTCAAGTTTATAAAATTTCATATTCAATAGGCTCCAATACAATGAACCAAACAGCAACTGTCCTATATGCTAAATATTAATCTAGGATATCTGCACATAATGTCCATTGAATGTATATATCGAAAGAGGTTATGTTTGGTTGTAGGTCTCACAGTAAGAATTCAGGTCTGTTTCCTTTGATTTCCCTGATTAGAATATCCAAATCAGAGCTTACATTTGGCAATATGAAGCTGGTAGCACTAGCAAGCCATTGCTAACAGAGTCTACACAAGGTAATGAGATGGGGATAGCAATTTTTTTTAGATCTACTTATTGCATGATTAACAGCACTGAAGGAAATAGCTAAAGAAAACAAGCTACAGTGAAACTGCCTTATTTTTATTCTCCTCATGCCCATTTTTTCCACATACACATATTTTTCATAAAATCAGCATTTTCTCCCTGCTATAAAACTGTCATAGCGATCACATAAAAAGATCAGTCTGTGACAATACTGAATCCTAATTTAGCAAGCCTTTGCTCTATTGGAGGGTTTTTATACTACTTATTTTTCCCCATTATAAATAATAGTATAATAAACATTTTTGCTCATTTTTTACTGAACTCTGTTATAATAAAAATGAAGAGAGTGTATTTGCTGCTCTTAATAAGTATTTTCACAATTATACATTAGTTTTCATTAACAATAGAAATTCCTAAGTATAGTTTCACCACGGTTTATACAGCTTTCAGTTTTCCAACTTTTAAAACTTTTGCTATTGGAACAAAATGGTATTTTGTTGCTATCTTATATTTCCTTAATTACTAAATTTCAACATTATACTTTCTTCTTGTATGAACACAGTCCCTGCACATCTGCCCACTGAAAATGTCTTTCCAATCAAGTGTACTATCTTCACGTAATAAATTATATCGACATTTTTTTATTTAACAAAATGCATTTCAGTTTCCTTTGTGAATTATCATTCTTTAACACTTCATGAAGATTTAAATAATTTCTATCTACTCTATTATTTCTGCTTCCCATTCTGATACTTATAATCATCAAACATATCAATAAGATAATATAGGTAAATGCTTTTGAGCTAATAAAAGATTTTCCAACTGACATCCTTAATCTGTCTTACAAGGTAATCTGAATATTTATTCTATTTTTTTAATGTGTGTGTATCAGTGTGATTATGTGTTTTGTATGTTGGTCTGTATACTGGGAGTGTAGACGCATGTGTAGACTCATGTATGTGGAGGCAAGAAATCTATATCAAGTCTGTCTTCTCTTCCTCCTATTCTTCCTCTTCATATTCTTCCTCTTCCTCTTCTTCCTCCTCCTCCCATTTCTTCTTCTGGGCTCATCAGTTGGCTAGACTGGTGGGCCAGTGAGCTCCAGCAGTGTCTCTGCCCGTTCTATTCCACCCTGCAGCACTAGGGTCACACACACACACACACACACACACACACACACACACACACACACACACGCCTCCACAGCTGATTTTTACATGGGAGCTGCAGATCTGAGCTCAGTCTCTCACGTTCCTGCAGCAGACTCTACAAACTGCTCCCCAGGCCCTAGGCGGAATGATTTACCAGAGAAATCATATTAAACAAGAAAAGACGCATTACTAAATATTTATTACTAATGATCTATTTTTATTATCAGATAATTTCCTACACTAAACTTTTCTTTAAAATGCTACAAGTCTTCTAGCTTTTCTAAATTACAGTCAGCAGAAAATGTTTGATATTCCGCCCACCTTCATCATGTATACCACAGTAACTGAAGAAGATTTAAAACCTAAAGAATTGATTCTATTAATTTCTACAGAAGGAGCAGGTACTTTTGAGAAAACCATCACAACACGGCCCACAAAATAACAATTCTGCATATTGTCTGTTAGGGACAATGTTCAGAAAAACCCATCAGTTTACCCTCTCAGCTTTTCTGCCTCCTCTGTCCCCCTAGCATCTGGGTACCACCCACTTAACCTTGCCAACCACCTTGGATCTCTCTCCCTCACAATCCTTAAGTAAGTCTTTAATAGGACTTCCAAAACATGGCTTACACTCACTCCGCTTGCTCCACTGCTCAGCGCTACGACCAAATTCAACCTCTCATTATCTCACGCTTGGGCTAGCACTATAAAACAAATGCAAAATGTGACCAAGAAAGCAGTCCTTGATTATTTACAATCCAGATTATAATGCCACCATACTTACAAAATAATAATTACAAGAAAAGGACCCATTTCCTTCTTAAGGCCTTTATCTATCATTCTTTGAGTATACATCTATTCTTCACACACACACACACACACACAGAACTCAGAGAGTGGAAGTTAGTAACTGAGATATATTCTGAATAGAAACCGTTTTCTTTTATACACAGTATTTCCAGTAGCAATTTAAAAATACACAAAACAAAAACAAACAAACAAACAAACAAAAATACACAAAACTATAAAACGTCACCCAGCATAGTCCAGAAAGCACAGCGGTAACTTACAGCTTCATGTAGTTCTTCTTGCTGACAGCAGGATTTGGGGATGCTGATGGACTCTTCAAGCCCCGAGGCATTAAGCAAGGTCTCTTCCAATTCAATTTCTTTCTCAAGTTTTACTAATACTGGTGGCTCAACTCCATATCTAAAAGCAAGCCGGGGGGAGATCTGATCATTCAGTGTGTACCCAATTACATCTCTGCAGATGCAAGGTAAGGTTTTATTTCTGGAGTGAAGTCTGCATGACTCTTTTCTACAAACTGTTGCACTAAGACAGCTGGACACCCTTTTTAATGTTTCAGATTGCCCAAAATTCAACTACCATCTCTATATCATAACATATATCTGGTGTTATGCAATATTTTCAGTATTTTTCCTGGAGTATTGAAAGGCAGCTTTAAAACAAGTTGGTGGGCACGTAAGGCTGATGCAGGCATGCAGGACACAGGGGCTCAGCCTTCTTACCAAATGGGACCTGCTCTGCTGTGAACTGCGTGGTTTTCCCCTATTCTTAATCCAGAAATGTTAAGTAGCATTTCCACAACATCACATGAAATGAAGGCCAAAGGAGACAACAAACGTTGCTGCATATTCACGTAGAAACAAGTAAATATAGACACAGAAGGATAAAACAGGAAATTGGGTTACTCCATTTTAATCAAGAATCATGTTCTTTGGGTAGAGAAACTATGATGAAATTTAAGTGGTTTAAAGGTATTTAGGATTTTGAAATTCTGACATGTTGAGAAATACGCACCTTGACACGATCCGACCAATCTCAAGAAGACAAAGGTACACCTGTCTGGGATCTTTATGTAAAACTGGGGGAAAAAAGGAGAGCATATGTTTTAAGACTCAAATGTAAGACAGGAAATACATTCTGACAGAAGAGAGAGTATGAGAAAGAAAAATGAAGACAGCAGGCTTATTACTTGCTTAGAGGAGACTCCGAAAGCACATTTTTACTGTCTCTATATAAATATTTTTTCTGTGCTAAAAAAAACTAAACTAGCAAGCAAAGAGGAATGGCCAGTGGCCCAGGTGTTTACTTGTACAGCATTTCAGATTTTAAAATCTATAGATTTAATAGCAGTACATTACAGTAAGGGCCGGGGAGATGGGTCATTCATAAATGTCAAATAAATGACCCGGAGTTCTGATATCCAGCCCCTACAGCCAGGTGTGGGGCCACACATCTGTGGTGAGACAGATAAACACAGGAGATCCAGATGCTCAACGGCTGCCCAGCCTAGACAAACTGATGGGCTCCAGGTTTAGCACGGAACCCTGGCTCAAAAACAAGGTGGAGAACACAGGAGACCCTTGACCTCTGCCCTCCTCTGAACACATTATAGTACAGATCTCTCAGCAGGAGATGCTGTTTGAAGAGACAGGTCACCTCGACTTTATATAGTTCTCAAACTTTACAGAAACAGGAAGTAGCAATTCCTAACTTACTCTCTGAAGCATCATTATCTTCTAAACAAAGACAGAAGCCAGAGAAAGATATCACAAGCCAGAGAAAGATATCACAAGCCAGAGAAAGATATCACAAGAAAACCAAAAGCCAGTATCGAAGCCTGACAGATGTGAACGTAACCATCTTCAACCCGTTGGCGACACAATCCAACAGTGTGCAGTGCACAAGTACAATTTGTGCCAGGAATGCAAACAGTTGAATATATGAAGATCAACCAATGTAATTTATAGAAACAGTGGCCCTACATCACATACAAAGGGATGACATACAGATTAAAGAATTTCAAAGAATCTTAACACCATTTCAATGTGTGAAAAAGACAAAGTGGGGGCTGGGGGGAATTCTCAATCTGATAAAGGGAATCCATGAAAAAGCTGCAGCTAACAGCACTCTAATATCATTTACATTTAAGGTAAATGGTGGAAAACTTTCCTCCATAAGCCAGGCTAAAGATAAGAGTACCACTCCCATCGGTTCCAGTCAACATCATAGTTTGTGGCCACAAAACAATACAAGATAAACAGGCTAAAACCTGTATTGCCTTTGTTAAGCAATGATACTTAGACACAACAAAATACAAAAAAAAAAAAAAAAAGAAAGAAAGAAAGAAAAGAGACAAACTTAAAAACTTGAAATTTGAGACTGGAGAGATGGCTCAGCAGTTATGAGCACTGACATTTTCAGAGGACCCAGGTTCATTTCCCAACACCCCACAACAGCTGGAAACTGAATTCCAGTCTAAAGGCATCTGACACCTTCTTCTGGCCTCCAGGCAATACATGATACACAGACATACATGCAGACAAAACATTCATATATATTATATATAATCATATAAATAATATATGTAGTAAATATATAATACAACACGATTTTAAAAATTAAAAGACTCTATACATCCCAGGATACTATTAAAAAGTGAAAGATGGGGAAAAAAAACTTGCAAATTATATTTGATGTCGTAAAACATCTAGAATGTACACAAAACCTTTGCAGGTCTATAAAAAAGATAAGTGACATAACTTTAACAAGAGAGCAAAGGAGGAGGAAGAGGAGGAGGAATAAGAAGAGGAGGGGGAAGAAGAGGAAGAGGATGAGGAGGAGGAAAAAGAAGAACAGGAAGAAGAGGAATGGGGAAGAGGAGGAAGGGGGAAGAGGAAGAAGATGAGGAAGAAGAAGAGGAGGAAGAAGAGGGGGAGGCAGCAGGAGCCTGACACTTTTCATAGGCCTCATGCTAGCTTCGCCAGGACAGTGCCTTTTCCTCATAGTTAGAAACCTTAAGGAAGTTTGTACCCAATGGAACCCAATGTACAATGTGTTCTGAGCACATACACTGACTGCACCAGTACAAAGGGCAGTGGTTTCTTGAGGTATGAATAGCATCTATTATATGCACAAAAACAATCTGTTTCCTCTGAAACAGGTCCTGCTTGATACACAGCTTGGGCTGAGATTATAGGTGTATAGGTGTGTACCAACATGCCTGGATATAATGTATTACTGTTTAAAGCAACAGAAAGGCTTCCATTTGAATTTAACATCTACAGAAATTAAGGAATTGATCATGAAATATTTCAAACCTGTTTTTTATAAATGTCCCAAGTACTTTAAAATAGTATACTTCTTTCATAAAATTACTTTGAGTGCCAAGCAGATGTTAAAAAGAAAAAGAAAAGAAAATTATCACTTCAATGCCTACAAATGAATTCCTGGTACTGACAGTATTTTTCTTAGTCCTACTCTGCCCTTCAGCACCGCTGGAAGATGTCGTCTTAGACATTTTAAAACTAAATGACAATCATAGACCATTTCAAAGAGTTAGCTACAAAGCTGAGAATTCAAAGCTGTCCCCCTCTCTTTGATCTCTAGTAGCTGGATGTGCCACTTAATCAGCTACTTTGTAACAATCTGCACACCTGGGCTCACAGCTCAGCAGCTTCCAGGGCAAACCACTGCGCCCTCCTCTACACCGGGCAAAGGGAGGCAGACCACAGTGAAAGGCTGCAGCCTAGCCGGGACCAGGCCACACTAGCAAATTCTGTTTGCTTTTAATCACCACCATAAATCAGGAGCTGTAAACAGCATCAGTGATAAAACCTCTGTCTAGAAATACAGTGTCCCCTTTGGGCAAAGCTCTTAGCACAGCGTCACACATTCTGTGCATGTGCATTTCTATATATGCATATGTATGCACGTACACATCTATAAATGCTTTGGAATGTGTATGTGCACACGTGTGTGTGTGCATGTGTGTTTGTGTTGTGTGTATGTGTAAAACAGCCAGATGCTCCCTTAGGACCGTATAGTCGTTTCTTTTTGCTGACTTAAGAAAATGAGAAAAATACATCAACAATTTTTTAGTGGAGCATGCTTTTTGTTGTTTGCTTGCTTGCTTTTTTTGAGACAGGGTTTCTCTGGGTAGCCTTGGCTGTCCTGGTTGTTGTGTTTTATAAACAGATGAGGAGAGAAGGACTATGTTTGGTGGATGTGCAGTCAGGTGTGGGGGAAGGGGAACCATGCTGGGGCATCCCTTCCCCTGAAGGACCATCCACATGATGGTGTAGTATAGAATAGAGTTTATTCAGGGTATAGGGAAGGGAGTTGGGAGGGTAGAAGAGACAGAGAAAGGCAGAGAGAGTAGAGGAGTAGAGGGCGGCCATGAGCACATGGAGAGCGGGGAGGGGAATGGAGAGAAAGGGGAGAAGGGGCAAGAGCAAGAAGGCAAGGGAGCAGGAGAGAGGGAGTGGGCAAGCAGCCCCTTTTATAGTGAGTCAGGCACATCTGGCTGTTGCCAGGTAACTGTGGAGTAGAGCCTAGACAAAGTGGTACTTTCTGTAGACCAGGCTGACCTTGAACCTCTGCCTCCTGAGTGCTGAAATTAAAGGCGTGTGCCATCACTGCCCAGCTTGAAGCATGATTTCTTTAACAAAATGCCAAAAAGATCATCCTTTTTAGATAGTAAAGATGGGAGCTATTATTGACAATTAAGTCTGAATCCTAAAAGCACAGTTCACCTGTTACTGCTGTAATGATCTGGGTAAAGAGGAACTGCTAGTAGTTCAGTCCTGCTAGAACCAATCTCCAGGAAAATAGCATTAGTGCAGAATCTTCTGGCAGACAACCCGAGAGAATGCTAGATATATAAAGCCCATTAAAATAAGGGAAAGGCTTACTACATTTGATTAGTATCTGATTTTTCCACTGTTTCACATATGAATGAAGTATAAATTGTATAAGTAACTGTGAATGGCACTTTGAGTCACTGTTTAGAAACTCAGAAATGAGGGACAGACACGGAACCATCCTAACAAACACAGACGGCCCCGACAGCAACAGCTCTTACCTAAACCTTCAGACTCGAAGAGATAAGTCTCGTCAACCCCGATGTGCCGGCACCAGTGAAGAAAGTTTGCGGTGTTGTCTCTGGCAAAGAATGAGCCCGAGGCAGCATCTTTCTTACAGGGCACTTTTCTCATTGGAAAGTTCTAGAAAAGACATGAGGATAAACAAACAATCGATATTTTCATTAGGTGTTCATCTCAGTATGACAAAGTAAATGTTAAATGTATTAAATGCACCTAAAGACTGTACAGTTTGGAGGGAAAATAATTATCTTCAAAAATGATTTTCTTCTTTTACATAAGTGCTTTCCAGAACAAAGATTCCTACGAAAATGATCTACTCAAAATTAGTGGTAGATTCAAGCTCCTTTAATCCTTTTTAAAGCGGCACACAAACCTCAAATTTTAAAATGGCGGCCTGGTAACTACAAAGCGCCTACAGAATCTCTCCACACAGTTCAACATGCACACAAGACTACGCGATGCTACAGTTTAACAAATCCTCAATGTTGCTTTCTTCTTCAGACAGACTCATGAAGCAAGAGACTATAAAATTCAGTAGCTGCCCACCCTGAAATTCAGGTTCTTTGGTGACCACAGTCTCAGAAAACCCACTGCTTTTATTTGCGTGGGCTTAACTGTCTGGCTCAAGAGAACTGTGACATTTCCGCTGGGGCTAGGGCAGAGAAGAGGGGAGTTCTTTTGCTTTTGAACTTAGCAAGTCACAACACTGATGCTTTTAATGTAACAGATACAGTGGCTCTCTCTCTCTCTCCACCACTGCCAGTGTCTCTCCCTAGAGACAACTGCTATCACCAAGTCTAGGCGTCTCCTTCTGGGTGCTATTATTTTCCAGAACTGAAATAGCCTTCATGCATGATTAAATACAGAATATATTATCATTTCCAAAAATACACAAATAAATAAAGCAAAATACAGATGATTAGTATTAACTGAGATCCTCTCGCTGACATTTCAACAGAACATCTCTGTGCAAAGGTTTGCATGTGTGCCTAGAAAATGTCAGACAGCCAGGATTCTGCAAACCGATTTGTGTGTGCACAGGAGTGTGCATGCATGTTTAAAGTATGTATGAATACTGGATAGGCTGTGGGCATATTTAAGACTTAAAAAGAACACATTTAAATAATCATTTCTAATAAATTTGTAATATTTCAATGTGTTTAGATACCACAATTAGTTTTTACATCTCTATTGATAAGCAAGTTATTTTTAACATTTGTATTATTTACATCTGTGCTTTCCTTAGAGCAAATTCCTAGAAGTAGAGAATTTTATATACCAAAGGATGTCCTCTCGGTATTACATATATGGATACCTATGATACCTATGTGCATGTATGCATCTATATAGACATCTTACTTACTACCCTCCAAGAACAATGATACCATTTTATATTTCATTAATAGCATGTTCAGGCTCCAAACTCTCAAAAACACTGAACATTTGATAAAAAGAAAGATTAAAAAACCTAATCTAGCCAGGCATGGTGGTATACGCCTTTAATCCCAGCACTAGGGAGGCAGAGGCAGGCGGATTTCTGAGTTCGAGGCCAATCTGGTCTACAAAGTGAGTTCCAGGACAGCCAGGGCTATACAGAGAAACCCTGTCCAAAAAAAAAACTAATCTACTTCAAATCATCACTTTAACTTTAAAAAAAAAAAAACCTATATATTCCAACAATACTCAAAATTTTACCACCAAAGCAGCAGATGAAGGCTAGAGAGATGATGATAATAAAAATAACAAAGAGGTGACCTGTATGCCACCTTGGGGTTCCCACTGCTATGACACATTGTAACCAAAAGCAAGTGAGGGAAGAAAGGGTTTATTTGGCTTATACATCAGTATCAACTGTTCATCACTGAAGGAAGTCAGGCAGGAGGGCAGGAACCTGGGGGAAGGAGCTGATGCAGAGTCCCTGGAGGAGTGTTCTCATTGGCTTGCTCAGCCTGATTTTGTATAGAGCCCAGAACCACCAGCCCAGGGATGGCACCACCCACCATGGGCTGGGCCCTCCCCAGTCCAATCACTAATTAAGAAAATGCCTTGCAGCTGGATCTCATGGAGGCATTTTAAAATAGAAGTTTCCTCCTTCCAGATAACTCTGGCTTGTGTCAACTGGTCATAGAACTAGCCAGGACAGCCAAAAACAACCACAAACTCTGCTTGCTGCAAGTAGCAAAAGATCTCATAGCTGGGGAATAGAGTAGTGTAGTGGTACCTCTGCCCCATCTAGGTGTGCAGCTTATAAATACTGTAACAGAGTTGTGTGTTATTTGCATGGACTTATTGGGGTTGGAGATTTACTGCAACACCCACATGCACTCACATGCTCATGGAGATTTGGTTTTAAAGGCAGGGTCTCTCAGTGAACCTGGAACTCGCTGACTTACTAGGTGCACTAGTGGGCCACTGAGACGTTGGGAATCTGTCTGTCCTTGTCTCCTAGCCCTGGCATCACAGGCATAAGCCGCCACATCCACCCTTTACATGCGTGCTGAGGCTCTGAACTCAGGCTCTCATGATACGAGACAAGCACTCTGTATGTTACATGTTTAACTGGTACATGAGCAACTGGGCCATCTTCCAAGCTTCAAGGCTAATGTTTCTTCTACCTTTAGTTTACCAATAGTATCTTTCAAAGGTTCAAAAAATGAAATCCATTTTTAAAGCCAGGTACAAGCGCAAGGGACGGGGAGGAGCCGAGGGGAAGAGCCAACGTCCCTGCTGTCAGTACTCACCGCTGGCTCATCAGAGTGGCAGGCTTTCACCATGTTCTGAAGTACATTGATTAGCTGGCACAACAGCACTCCATTATCAAGTTCTTCCAATAATCTTTCTGCCTTAATGTCAACACCTAAAAGCACATTTTTAAAGCTAAGACACATCAAGAAACAGCAAAGTCAAAACCAGTGGCTAAAACTGTAATGCAGTCAGGTAACATCTGGAAAACTAAACAAATACCAGATGAGACACTAAGTTACCACCTTTAAGAGGTAGAGTAAAACAAGTAATGTTGAGTTAAACCAAAGAAAAAAGAAAGTTTGTGTTGCATAAATTTCAGGAAAAAACATATGTATACTTAGGCAAATTCACTGCACATTAATATCACTTGTACAAGAAAAAAAAATGTTCTTTATAAATAAGATGGATTTCGTTGTAATTTATAGATTAAACACAGGAGTATAATAACTGGGGATATCGACTTTTGCCTCTAAAATAGCTTCTTTAAAAAGCATTTTACATTATTAACTTTAAAAGCTTTCCCATTATCAAAGAGACACCAGACAAAACCAGAGAAACTGCTTATTGTGTGTTTATCTTAGGAGGGCCTCAGTCCATCTTTAGGCTTTTCCTTCTCATAAAAATATCAGAATGTTATGTGAAAGTCTGGAGCTAAGTGATTTGAGGGACTCGGGAGAAAGCTTACTCAGTAAAGTCTGTGGTCCTGAGTTTGGGTCCCTGGAACCTACATAAAGTGAGGTGTGTTGGTGTGCCTGTGGTGTAGTCAGGCAGAGCTCAAGAGCTTGTAGCCAGCTGGGTTGGCAAGCACATGGTCACACACACATACAAACACTTACACACATGTATACATCCCCCATCCCCCCCCCCACACATGTACCTACATACAGGCACACATATACATGCACATGTACACATACCCATACATGAATACACATATACTCATGCATACATACATATGCACATATACACATACACACACATATATATAATCACACACACATATCCAAGCATATGTACACATACACACATGTATGCAAACATATACACACATACACATTGCACATATACCCAAGCATACATACACATGCACATATGCACATGCACACATAGCCAAGCATATATACATATACATATGCATATATATCCAAACAGATATATACAAGCATATATATGCATACATACATATGTACATATACACATGCAGGCATACCTAAGCATACATACACATGCACATATACACATGTACACATACACAAAAAAAAAGTGTCATTTTTCCTTCAATGGGAAGAAAGTTCAGAGCGCTCATCACAATCTTGAATAGAAAAAATATGAATAAAAAACTACAACGCCAGGCATTCTCCAAGTGGCCTTTTCTTTTTGGTTTCCTTTGCTTCTATTCCTCTATGTTTCAGACATTGTATTTATTTTTATATAACCAAAGTATATCTTCCACTTATAACCTTATGGCTCATCCAAGATTGGGGTAAATCAGTTTTAAAAAAACAACAAACAAATAAATAAAGCAATATTAGAAATACACAATTTTTAAAAATCTAATAATATTAAAATAAAATGTTGTTTATTCAAAATGACTGGCTCCATCAGTCAAATCTCAAGTTCCCTACTATTCAAAAGCCAAGGCTCAGGGCGAGAGTATCTTTTTGACTATATGGACTGTGAAAACAAAGGGCCTGACTCTGACATTCACTTGAGTATCCCTGGCATCTGGAACAATCAGTCACTCCATAAACAAATATAAAATATCAGTGTCTCTGGAAGCCTTACCTAGTAGGCCAGTTAACCAAATGGAGAGGTCTTCCTGCATAGGCAGCAGGGTAGCTTCATGTCTCACAGCTATCCACTCGTCATACTGGCAAACGTCAGCCAGTCCCGGGCCATGTCTGGGAGTCAGGGGACACCTGGGACTTAGAGGCAGATCTTCCCCAAACCACACCTAGACAAAATACCAACCAATCATTGTTTAAGTCACCATACCCCACACGATGACTCTGTTTAAATAAGGAACCATAGGCCATCCAGAATAAGCAAAACTGTATCATCCCATAGAAAAGACATAAATCAGAAGAAAACTGGACTGTGTTTTCAGCATTTAATACAGTGGTTAATGTCAACAAAAACTAAATTAATGAATGGATCCTACTGTATAGACAAGAGAACAAAAATTCAACAAAGAGTGTTTCTTCTCCACTTGTTAGCTTAGGAGTGTACTAGTAACTAATCCAGAATATCCTGCCCCTTAGCTATAAAATGGGTTAATGACTTACAAGATACATGTCTGCAGCATCTCGCACTGGCCCTGACAGACAGCAGAGATTAAACAGATGTCTGTGGAATGGACGAGTGAATGCATACGTGAATGGCTTCTGCAAACGTCAAATCATAATTGTGATTTTTTAAATATTATTTTCTTATTTTTAATTATATGTGCCTGGGTGTGTTGTACATATCAGCACAGGTGCCCCAGGAGGCCAGGAGAGTGTGTCAGATCCAGGAGAGTGTGTCAGATCCTTTGGAGCTGGAGTGGCGGGTAGCTGTGAGCCACTTGATATGAGTTCTAGGACCAAACTCGAGTTCCCTGCAGGAGCAACATGTGCCCTTAATCACCAAGCTATTACTCCATCCCCTATGATGCTATCTTTAATATTTTTCCAGATACTCTGATTAATACAATTATGATGGCAAAGTATAGTCTATAAGCAAATTTCATTTATTATCTATATGTTTATGACCTACAACTAGAACATTTTTCAATGGTTATATAAGTACCACACTGTCCACCTAATAGTTTCAATTTTGCCTGCTGGTCTGTAAAGCCCAAAATAATTGCTACTACTTTAAATTTAAAAATAAGAATAGGATTACATAAACATACTATCAAACCAACACTTGGAAATATTTGAAATGAGCAAATTTGCTTTCAAATTGTTTATAGAAAACTATGTGCAAAGTATGAAAGAAGCAGCCATGAAGTCACAGGGTTTCTCTGTGTAGCCCTGGCTGTCCTGGAACTCACTCTGTAGACCAGGCTGGCCTCGAACTCAGAAATCCGCCTGCCTCTGCCTCCCAAGTGCTGGGATTAAAGGCATGCTCCACCACGCCTGGCATGAAGTCACATTTTTAGAGTACAAATGGCTACTGTCTTCAAGAGGGGGTATGTTTGCCAAGGGAGGTGTGCATGAAGTTCTTCAAGGAAGGCGACTTGGAATGTAAACAGCAGTGACAGTGGTAAGAGGGTGACCCTCTGCGAGGTGTCTAGCAGAGCAGGATAGCTCGTTAGAGTGTCAGAGCCCAGCCAGCCAGGTGTCTCCACCAGGAGTGGACACACACACAAGGAGTGACTGAAGAGGGAACAAACACGTGCAGGAGACATAAGTGAATCTTACGATATTTTAACAGAAAACAAAGCAGCTTAAAAGATAACAGACATGCCAGAAAGTCACAGGAGCTCCCGCTAAAAACAAAAATGAAACACACAAAACCCCTTGAAGAAGAGGAAGGCATCAAGTGGGACTCCTGTTGGCCAACAACTACTGAGCATGAGGTCTGTCTTGGGTGTGGTTTATACACCCGCTATCAGGCCACTGAAGAACACTGATGTTCCCTGTCCTATCAGGTGACAACTGCGAACAGCTTCTTGACTATGGGCGGGATGTTTGTCTTGCATGAACTTGTGCAGACAATCTATAAAAGGGGGGAAAACCCATTCCCGGTCTCCTCTGGTGAGATACAGACAGACGTTAGAGAAAGAATTACTAAAGAACAATCTCCTGAAGTGTGCACTAGGCAGTACACATCCTAGCCGTTCTCTGCTTGTGCGATCTCGCTGCTTCACAACTACCCCGCAACGTAAATCACTATTCTCGCCTTACAGGTGATGAAGCGGAGGCACAGGAGGCAAGATACCTCACCAGCCTCTCACCGAGAGCGGACAGAAGTGGGGTCAGAGCTAAGCTGCGATCGATTGACCCGTAAGCTCTGGCTTCCTGAGGTATTTATTGGCAGCTGACTGTATCTTTCTAGGTAGAAAGGTTCAGTGTGCCTTTTGTCTTTAAATTAATATTTAGGCCGGGCGTGGTGGCGCACGCCTTTAATCCCAGCACTTGGGAGGCAGAGACAGGCGGATTTCTGAGTTCGAGGCCAGCCTGGTCTACAGAGTGAGTTCCAGGACAGCCAGAGCTACACAGAGAAACCCTGTCTCGAAAAACCAAAAAAAAAAAAAAATAATAATAATAATATTTAATTATTCTATTAATACCTAAAGAAAAAAAACAAAAGAACGGAGAGGCAATAAATACAGCAAACACAAACTTTAGACTATTATGATTTCTGTGACACAGCTGCAGGCTATGCCCAATCATAAACAGGAAAAATAAAACCTACTATTTAAAAAATTTTAATTTTAACATCCAGTGAGGTACATGCTCATTTTTAAAAATTAATTTATTTATTTATTTTATGTAAGTACACTGTAGCTGTCTTCAGACATCTCAGAAGAAGGCATCATATCTATTACAGATGGTTGTTAGCCACCATGTGGTTGCTGAGATTTGAACTCAGACCTCTGGAAGAGCACTCCGTGCTCTTAACCACTGAGCCATCTCTCCACCCCCCCAGGCTCTTTTATAAAGCATACGTACAATTATCTAAACTAAGTCTTGTACCTTGTATTTGTTTCCTACTAACTGTTCCTTCAACTGCAAACATATTGTACCATATTGTAAGGAGAGAAAACATTCTACTTAACTTTCCTCAGGTTGACCCACTAACCCCAACATTCTTTGATTCTTTCAAAGATCTAGTACAAGTAAAACTCAGAATCAAAATCTCCTCGGAACTAGAAAGTCAAAATGCACGATGCCTACTGTTAAAATATAGTGCTAAAAACATATACTCATGCCATAAGAAGAATTAAATCAATAACATCAATTCATACTTTATATTTATCTTTTAGAAAAAGAAAACTTACTTGGATTGCAGGCTGCATGGTCATCTACACTGAGATGAAACTTCTATGCTGGAGAAGGAAGATGGCATTAGCTCCCAGATGATGGCAGAGTTCTGCTCCCTCCAACCCCAGATTATAAGAATGAGGCACATGATTTCCTGCCTCTTTGACAGGACACCTGAGACCCTCACACCTAGTCAGAATAAATAACAGTAAGAACTTTGTGGTGACTCCTCCCTTCTGCCTGCACAGGGGAACCTGTGACTTGGCCGAGAAAGACCTGGGACACTTTGGTGCGCCATCCCTGATACTACATACTACACAGACGTCATGACAAAATGTGCTTCACAGGACAGTCTCCCTGAGCCTTTTCCTGTATACAATAATGTAAAGGGGATGTAAATATAAGCCCCCCCCCAACCGATACTGAAACTCAGGCGTCTTTCGTCTCTTTGTGATGATCATATCTTTATGAGTCACATGGACTTTATGAATCACATGCTAAGCCATAAGCTCTTTCTGCTAGATAAGAAGATAGTAGAGTTAACTATCCATTTCAACTGTGACTTAAAAATACTCACTACCTCCCCGTGATAATCCGTCAAAAACCAAAAGAAGCGGCAGCGTTGGCTCCAAAGCTCTGCTCTTGGAATCTACAATGGAAAAACAAACTTGAATAAATTCAATCAGACCCATGTAATCCTTTAATGTGTTTGCAGGGAGAAAATCAGTGAAAGGCTTAAAGATTATATAGATTATGTAAAAAGCATACGTTGGTTGCTTGTTTACAGCAGGCACAACATAAAACTCTTGATAAGGCTATCTAATCAAGGTTATTGATTTCCAGAGTTATGTCCTCCTGAGCGCTCTCGCACACCTCTCATGCACGGTGCCACCTAGACGCTGTGCTCTCTAAGGAACAAACGGAACCCAAGCTAAAGCTAACTGAAGAGATTAGCGTCTGTCAAACTCTCTCAGCAGAAAGCCAAAGACCACAGACTGCCCTTTCTGATCATGTTTCTCCCCTCCGCCACAGCAAAAAGGCCAAAGCACAAGTGAGCACTGCTAACCAGCTTGTTATGCTTCCCACCAGTTAATTCAGTGGGAGACACATTTTCCTTTAGCATAAATAAGCCTTTGTCCCCAACAAAGGTTCACAGTATGAAGCTTCCGAGACCATTTCTTAAAGGGGGGGAAAAACATGCAGCAAAGAAGCTGTTCCCATTAAAATGAAGTTCCACATAATCAGACAAGGGCTCTAACAGTAGGAGCTGCCGACTACCAACAAAAGAAAGCTACAATTAGAAGGCGTGTGCACACCCAGAACAGAGGCACATTCACAAAGGAGCCGTCCCAAGAATGTTCGGCAGCTGCGCTTTCTACGGAAAATTCAACAGAATCAGTTTTATGGAGGAAAACGAAGAATTTGGGGACAATGGCCAGTCCCTTGAACTTTAGCAAAAGTCACAAGCTCTCAAATTCTTCTGGTATGACAAATAGCAGTCCTGTAGTGACAGAAGTATTCTCTTTAAATGACCTGCATTTCCTTTACAAATATTTCTTGAAATCTAGGGATGGCTCACCTGCTGAATGCTTGCCGAACAAGCATAAGGCCTTGGGCTCAACCCATGCTACTTCAATAAATAAATAAACTCATTTGCAAAAAAAGAGGACTATGGTACCTTGTAGCGGATCCTCAGCTATGAAAAGCTATTGTGTACACTATTTATTTGGGGGGGGGGGAAACTTTGATAACTGTCCAGACTGAATCAGTTACTGAATGAGTTCTCAACTACATCCCCAATGTAGAGCGCCAGTTTTTAAAATATAATCAAGCTAGTTCCTACTGTCTTGGAAGCCAGTTTCATACCAAGAGTAGGTGCGTGGTCAGCCCCGGCCCTAATAGGCAGCACAACCTCAACTTTCCTCTCCTCCTTCATTTGCCCTGTCTTCCTCGTGTCTATGCTTCTCCAAGTCTCAGCCTCAATCTGAACCAGCAGTACATCATTCCTGGGGAAGTGGGGGTACGTCATCCCTGGGGGTACACCTCATTTGGTTTTTTTCTTTCTCCCTCTGTCTTACTGGAGAAGCTGCCTTCAATTCTTACCAGACTTAATAGGGTTTTTTGGTTATCCCTCACCCCTCGAGATTGAATAAAGACAAAACAAGAACTCTCATGTGACCAAGTCCAAACTGCACTCTAATTCTAATGGGAATCTTTCACAAGCAAACATCATGCATAAATTAAGAATATTACACTTGACTCTGAGAGGCTCCAGGGGAAATGGGAGAAACAGCACATCCCCTCCACCTGCAGCTTGCCCAGGACTGAGCCCAATCCACTCATAATGAGGTCCTGGCGGTTATTTTCCTGAAGGTTCTCCTTGAAATCTGACCTCAGATCACAAAGGAGAAAGACATTCTATAGAGCATCCCTACCCAGGGCTGCAGGCTCTGAGCCACACAATATGCTGTATTCCTCCCTCCACATTATAAAACCTGATGTGAAGGACTCAAAGTCCCATGACACAATCCAGATTTAAACCTGGAAGAAGTACCAAAATGGCAAAAAAATAAGGTAAGTTTCTTCAAGGAAAAGAGGGGGGAAGGATTACTGCTACACAGCACTGAGCCTCCAGATGACTGCCAATACATATAAGCTGCAAGGAGCAGGCCAGGTGCCAAGCCGAAACTGCAGTAAGAACAGAGGCATTTTCTACTAGTCTGTATGCCTGCAGTGTGCATCAAAGACACTTCGCCATTTTGATGTACTTCTCTAAAAATAATAGTTCAAGAATATAGTATTCCTGATAAATGCAAAAATGTAAACGTCTTAGCTTTAAAATTCCGAGTTAAATACTTCATAGCTGCTTAGCACAGAAAACAAAAGTTCTATATCAATACCAAATATTTTTCTTTTTTTTTTTTTTTAAAGTACATACTAATATACTCACCATCAAAACAGTGCTATGGTCGTACAAAGCACTGGATTCAGCTGGGTCCAATTCCTGCTCCAGCGTAAAGCATCTATATGGGCTCGATGGTGCTAACTTCTTAGAACCTAAAAGTGTATCAGAAAAATAGGGTCTCACCATCACCCTCAGATGCCTGATATAAAAATAAAGTGAGATGATATATAAAGTACCTGGTGTAGGAGCACTTGACTAGGAAATCTAGGATGAGACATAGTTATAGTTTACTTGACAAAATTTACAAAATTAAAAGATAAGACCAACAGGATTCCATTAAATATAACGTACAAGACTTTTTTCACTAACAAATGTATGGTTATAAATGAAAATAAAAATGTTACTACAGACACATCAAAACTTGGAGCCAGAATATGCAACTTAGGGTTCTCTTTGCTAGACTAAGCCTTCATAAAATTGTGATCTGTGCATGTGATGTGTATGTGTGCACAGACCCCTACACACCCATGCAGAGGCTACAGCAGATAATCAAGGATGTGCTGTCTCCGCTCCACTATGCTGGAGCTATGGACATGTGCAAACGAGCCCTAATTTTACATAGCTGCTGAAAGGAGAATTTAAATCCTTACCCAATGTGCTCTTACTCTCTGAGGCATATCCTCAGCCCATGAGTTTATATTTTAAACATAAATTCTTTGTCCCATTCAGCCTTATTTCTTCTGTCCTGTTTTGTGTGATAATATATGCACTCGTGTGTTCAATAAACATTTATCCAGATCCTTTATTGAACTCATCACCATAACTAAGATAAACATGGTGACCATCTCACTGTCCTTACAGAGCTTATAACAAACACCACTAAAGACTGAAATAGGAACCAGACAAATCACTGTATGACTTTAAACCGCACCAGCGCTTGGAAGCCAAAAGCAAAATCTCTCAAGAGAAAACTAACAGGGGCCTACTTTAGACTTAACTTGAATGAAATTATTTTCCTGTAAGAAAAGCGTAAATCTGAAGAACGGTGTTTAGCCAAGAAAGGAAGAAGGGTTCTGTACACAGAGAGCAGTTCTTACAAAGGCTCCGTGTGAAGCAAGTATGATGTATTCCAAGAAGCACAATGGTCGAAGGATGGAGAACGTGTGGCTTACAATAATGTTGGATAGTGGCCCCATCATCCCGGCAGCATTGAGAAAATTAGATGTCACTCTAAGTGTAGTGGGGAAACCACTGAACTGTTTTAATGGGGGAGTGGTGGCATGATCTCATTCCTCGCTTTAAAAAGCTCTCTGAGGACAAAGAAGCACAGAAGTAAAACAGAAGGGAGTTTAGCGAAGAAAAGAAGGAAACGGCTAGAGATATAAGAAAAAGAGCCAAGGGAAAGGGCGAGAGGACGGGGAGAGGCAGGGACAGAGAGGACCAAGCAGTGAGCATCTACAGGAGAGGGAGATCACTCTGGAGGGTGAAGGGACGGCCACCTACTGTGGACAGTCTGAAGAGCCCCACACCCCACACCTGGGATGAAAATGAAACCATGTTTTGATGACATTTCTGTATTTTTTTTAAGACACAACATTCCAGAATCCTCACTCCAAATATCAGAGCGCGCTTTAGACTTCCAAGTCCTTCCAGCTTTGTTGACCACAGCACACTTCTCTCTCCCTGGCTGATTCCACTCCTTGTTTCCAGCTCTCCTTGGCAGGTAGCCCACAGTTCTGGCAACCCCAACATCTCAGGGCCTCCGACGCAATCCAGGCTTCACCTTTAACATCTCATGTGGGGATCTCTCTCGGCCTCTGCCGGGACACCTCTGACACACGCCTGATCCCAGCAGCTTCCCTTAGTCACTGAGGACGATTCCACAATCCCTTCCCTGTATCCTGGACTCTAAAGCCAGAGAAGTGTGTGGCTGACGCTGCCAGTTTCTGCTGTTTGCCGGGGCTGAAACCTGGCCTTCTCCTTCAATTACGTTTGCATTCAGTGTGCTGCGGTTGATGGTTTTCTTGGCCATTTGAGCTTTTCCTCTGTTCCTTTGTACAAGGTGGAAGCTTAGCTGAGTGGCTCTTGAGAGCAGAGGCTGCCATTTGCTTTATTCCATTTAGCATCGGGCTTTCCTTTGGACATGTTATCTCTTTGACCAGTGGACGTAAACTGTACACTGTGGATTTTCCTTGTCTGCCTTGCTCCTTTCTGATTGTTGATCTGCGTAAGAGTGATCGCTGATAACCACACAACCCAGCCAGTAGTAGGCTGCATTAGAATCTTCTCGGCCAGTTCCACTAATCAACATCTCTTCAATTTGGCCACAGGCAGATTTGGGGTTAGGGACGGGTGGGGGGGGGGGTGGGGGGACAGAAATCAGCCATAGTCTTTCCCAAAATATCCTAAAAATGATCTCTGGGCCACTAAATAAGATTCTTCCCCCACCCCAAACCCCCTTCAGCTAGGCCGTCATAACCTACATTGCTCTCAGTACTGCTGTCTCCCATGCTCCTGCTAGGATGGCCCAGGAAGCCCCATTTAAGATGCTCAAATTCTTTTCTAGTCCAGAGTCTTCCATGTTCCTACAACAAACGGCACGATCAGACTTGTCCCAGTGATACCCTGCTCCCTGGCACTAACTCTGCCTTGGTCACTGTTCCATCGCTGTGAAGAGACACCACGACCAAAGCAACTCTTAGAAAAGAAAGCATTCAACTGGGGGCCGGCTTACAATTTCAGAGGTTGGTCCACGGTGGGGAACATGGCAGCACGCAGGCAGACACCACTGAGAGCTACGTCCTGATGCACAGGCTGAAAGAGAGACTCTGAGTTTGGCATGTACCTTTGACTGATTAAAGTACTGCAAGTGACATGAGCTGATAAGACAGAGGACTCACTAAGAAAAGCAAGTGACTACAGCTGAGAGTAGTCAGAGGTCAGGAATGCAGGACAGAATAGCTGCACAGAGGGGCAAGGACTCTGACCACTGTGACACTGGAGGATGGCATATGGCTGCTCTGCCGGAGATAGCCATGTTTACTATACCGTCATCTATATCAGACAGAAGAATGGCACCCAGAGATGACCCATCTTAATTCCCAGAGCCTACAAATATCTGCCTTGACAAGAAAAAAAAAAAAAAAAAGGAAACTTGCAGACAGAAAAAATAAAAGACCTTGGGGCGAGAGCTTACCCAGGTGGAACTAATGTAATCACAGGAGTCCTTAAGAGACGGTGGAGGACGGACCAGAGGAGAGGAAGGTGGACTGGGGAAGGACCTGAGCTGGGCACTGGGAGGAGAGGGAGGGATGATATTGGGATGTAAAGTGAATAAGTAAATGTAAAAGGGGTGGAGGTGGAGGAAGGGTCAATCACAGGAGGCAATAAGAGGTCACGATGAGAGATGAGAAACCGTCAGAGGCAGAGGTCTGAGGTGTTAGACCGGGGCTGTGAAGATGGAGGGAGCCAGGGGATGCAGGGCCTTCCTGGTCACTGGAAAGGCTAAAGTGGACTCCTTCCTATGGAGAAGAGCCTTGCCACTACCTTCTGTCATAAGCATCATTAAAACTCATGACTTTTTATCCTCAAACTCTAAGACAATAAATCTGTGCCGCCTTGAATTTTTCTAACACTTAGAAAACCGAGACAGGAAGATTAAGACTTCAAGACCTGGGCTACACAACAAGATTGTGCCTCAAAATTTAAAATAATAATAATAACATACACCAACATTAAATTGGTACCTAACTATATATATTACTAAAGGTTAAAGGTACTATGAAATAGTGACACAAATCCATGGTATATTTACCTATAACAACCACAGCTTCAATGGTAGACAAAGACATTTCAGAAAGTAAAATTTTAGGCTGAAAGGGGACGGTAACTGAGCACTTGGCTAGGATGCACAGGGTTTTGCGCTCAGTCTCCAGCACTGCAAGAAAGCAGGAGCAAGATTTCCACGGTTTACTTACTAAAGCATCACATACCACTTACAAGATAGAGAGACTGTCTCTTTGTTGGAGAATCTGAAAACTTCTCTTGCAGTGTTCAGCAGACAACCCAATTTCAACTTAGAATTTTTAATTTAGTTTTGGAATACAAAAAAAAAAATTATAATTTTTAACTGTGTGTATTTTGAGGAAGGTATACACACGTGAAGTCAGGTACCCAAAGAGGCCAGAGGAGGGTGCCTCATCTCTTGGAGCTAGAGTTAATTATAGGTGGTTTTGAATTACTCTGCAACAGGGATGCTGGGAACTGAAGTTGGGTCCTCTGTCAAAGCAGTGCATGATCTTAACCACTGAGCCATCTCTCCAACCTCCACCCTCAAAAAAAACTTACCAAAAAAAAAAAAAAATGCTGGGCGTGGTGGCACACGCCTTTAATCCCAGCACTCGGGAGGCAGAGGCAGGCGGATTTCTGAGTTCAAGGCCATCCTGGTCTACAAAGTGAGTTCCAGGACAGCCAGGGCTACACAGAGAAACCCTGTGTGTGGGGGGGGACACTTTGAAAAGATATTTAAAATCAGTTCAATTCCATCACTTCAACTAAAAAGACTGTAAGGGAAATATACAATACAGGAAAACTGAAAGAAAAACATATTTAATTATCCATTAACAGAAAACTTCTCAAGTAGCTTATGGACCATTCACATTGTTTACTAAAATATGAGCATGGGTAAAGAGTGAAAACCTTTCCCTAGACATGGTTGCACAGGTCTGCAATCCCAGCACTCAGAAGGCAGGAAGGTTGTCACAAGTTTGAGATCATCCTGGTTTACAGAGCAACAGTTACCTTTTTTTAGTTGCTGTGGTGACCAAGGCAGCTTAGAGAAGCAAGAGTTTATTGGGGCTTAAAGTTTCAGAGTGTGAGTCTGTAACAACTCAGGGCAGCAGGCAGGCAGGCAAACACAGCCCTGGAGCAGGAGCTGAGAACTTTACATCCTTAGAGCTTTCCCAGAGTTGACATTTGATCCACAAGTAGGAGGCAGAGAGAGCTAACTGGGAATGGCTTGAGCTTCTGCAACCTCAAGGCTGGCTCCTCAGTGACACATCTCCAATAAGGCCACACCTCCTAATCCTTCCCAAACAGCCCTACCAACTGGGGACCAAGTGTTCAAACCTAAGAGTCTGAGGGTGGGACCTTTCTCATTCAAATCACCACACAACACAGGTCAAAAGGAAAGAAGGGAAGGGGGGGGAGAAGAGAAGGAGAGAGGAAAGGAGGAAAGAAGGAAAGAGTTTTTAACAGAGCCAAACACTTTTTAACAAACCAACTTTAATTTTGGCCAGGAATATAAATCGGTCCTAGGCTGGAGTGGAGTGTTTGCCTAATATGCATAAAGAGTGCCAACCCGAGACACACACACACTAACTCCACCATAGCTAATACCTTCTTACAACCAATTTATATTGCATGACAGCAAGCAGCCATCTGTCAGATAATACATCACCAATTCCTAGCACATGACTGACTGAAGACATCAAACTCCCAAGATGCTATCAGTGAAAAGATCACATTGCATTTTATGTCAGTGCTATACTTTATTACAGTCAGGTTCTGTGAGGGTTTATGATTCATATATAAAATACTTAGTAACATTCTATTAACCAAAACATCTGGTGCATCACAGTGCAACTCAATGAGAAAACTCACTGGGTTCTTAGAGGAGGAAAAATTACTCATCCCAGCACTTGGCAGGCAGATTTCTGAGTTTGAGGCCAGCCTGGTCTACAGAGTGAGTTCCAGGATAGCCAGGGCTACACAGAGAAACCCTGTCTCGGAACAACAACAACAACAAAAAAAAAAAAAAAGAAAAAAGAAAGAAAGAAAGAAAGAAAAGAAAAGAAAAAGAAGAGGAGGAGTTGTTGTTATTATTATTACCCAAGAAATGTAATTAGGTTACTGCCTTACAAAAATTATTTCTGAGGCAGTTCTCCCTAATGATGAGGTTCTAATTAAACATAAACTCAACTTGAGATGAATTAGCTTTGCTTCACATTCTCTCAATACATCATTATTAGGTATGTAAAAGTGTACCTGATCCAAACATGAACTACTACTGAAAAGACACTAAAGCATGTTGTACACATTCATTTTACTTCTTTACTTTTCTCAACAATAAGGTGAAAAACATGGCTGAGGTAAGGAACTCTGCCCGGCATCTCCAATGTCAGGGCAGCAGACAGCTAGAAAGCTGTGTCAGTTGGCCATAGTAAGTTTTCAAAACTGATGAGTCAGTCAGATGCAGCAACACGTCAGAACCTACACCGGAATATTCTTACTGGTTTCCTCCTGAAGGGAATTAAAGGTGTGGGGAAAATCCCAATTTCAATCATTCTGTGTAAGCGCGAGAGAAGTAAGGCCACAGCCGTTCAGAACTACTCATCTAAGGGTAGTCATTAAGGATCTCACATGGGCTAAGCAAAACCCAAACTCTGACCTAGACTGGACCCGCAGAAAAACATGTTCCTTCGTTTTAAAGAAAGACTACAGAGCACTCTGATGTGTTAGACTCGGCCCCTAGGTTTAAAGGCGACAGGATGGAACGGGGTGGGGGTGGGGGGCGTATGCATGGGGCGTATGCATGGGGATGCAAGCTCTCCAAATGGCTCTCCTGCCTCCCAGGGGCATTCTGCAAGCCTCCCCCAATTCAGTTCTCCAAACCCAGGGGTGTGGGTGGGAGAGCATTGCGCAAGAGCTCCACTAATGTTTTCTAATTCCGTTAAGTCTGGGAGATCTGAGCCCTGCAGAGGAGAAATAGGGAAGAGCCTGTAGTGCCTATCACGGGGCAAAACAGCAGCGTGACCATGAGTAGTAGTCTGTCCTGAGCCAATGATTCTATCCCTTCCTTTCCGAGGAGGATGATGAAGAATCAAATGACCCTCTGTGGCTGAGCGCTGGGCAGGAGGGTGCTCCCGCCACCATGCGCTACTAGTTTGTGTCTCTACCTCGCGCCCCTCCCGCTCCCGAGCTCACACTTTGTAGCCCCTCTTACCCACCAGAGCGGGCAGGTGTAGGAAGGTGAGCTGAACGTCACCGTGACAGCCCCAAGAGCCAATCAGAGAACGCGTCTCCCTCACTCAGCCAATCGCAGAGTTCCAGTCTGAATCCTGCAGCTCTGTAGCCCACCTGAACTCCACCCGGACGCTATAGACTGGGGAGGTGGGGGTGGGGAGCCCGTGCTGAGGCGCAGCAAAGATGCCGCAGGACAGGCGACGGAAAGTTAGGGAGGAAAAGAGAAATCCAACAGGGAAGTCACTCACCAGCCCGGGAGCGAGGTCACTTCTCGGGGCGACTCGGGCTCAATCTGTGCGTGCCAGCAAGCCTGCGACCAACCGCCGCCACCGCCGCCGCAGTTCGTCGCCCCGCGCTGCCGCCTGTTTCGAAGGAGCCAATCAGTACCGGGGGCGTGGTCTTGACGCCACGCCCCTAGAGGCTTTCAACTGCACGCTCGGTTCCTAAGGACCTTTCCCAGTCCAGTCTGCTCTGTCAGTGGCAGTGACAACCCCTCCTATTTGTCCCGGCGTTCTGGAGTGTGTGTGTAACCCACCTCTCAAGGCTGCTTCAGAGCGCCCTGGAATGTTGCTCTTCCCAGGAGTTTGAGCTCCTTCCAACCCTTAAAATCTGCTCACGTCCGGAGGGGCACTGAGGTTTCCAGAAACACAAACCAACCCAGCAGGGACCCGTCCAAAGCAGAAGTCTTTCAGACAGAGCCCACCCCAACCCCCTTACTGTGAAAGAGAGAGAAAAACCCTGCAGTCACCCCTGGAAGCCAAAAGAGGATGTTGGCTCTTCCTTCAGGAAACGTGGGGGGAAAGGGGATTTGGATGTCAAAGCAACAATGTAACCATGTGATTGTTACACTGTAGTGATAGGAGTTAACTTCAAAAGTGGCTTTTTGATGTGGGCTGATCTTACTGGCTAAAAGCCTGGAGATTCTGTGTTCTGGCCCAAGCTCTTAGATTCCTGCGGCTTCTGTTCCTTTTAAGTCTTGACACCTCAGAGGTGCATGCTTCTCCATCTCTAAATTGTGGGCATTGAACTGAAACCTGGTCTCTCACCAAAACAATACAGCTTTCATAGGGAACAAAACAATCTCAGTTTTCAAAGGGCTCAGGGGCATGGAATGGGGAGTCTGTGAAACAGGGTGATGGTCAGAGGTTTGGAAATGGCTAGATCTTGAAGGAACAACAAGAATCTGCCAGAGGAAGTCATTGCTATGAAAGATTGGTTCCTAGGCAGGAGGAACAAACAGCAAATCAGAACCCGGGGAGGCACATGGAACGTTCTGGAAGGAATCGTTTTGAATAACCTAAGTTTGGACCTGGAGAGACAGAAGAGTCTGAAAGTATGTGTGTACAAAGGTAGGCTTGATAGATACTGAGGGATGTAGATGCCGTCCTGGTAGAGGCCCATGAGATGATTAGAAGGATACAAAGAATAAATAAATCCACTTGTGGGGTTTTCATTTAAGGGGAGAGGGGTGTTCACTTTCAAAGATTTTTGAAGAAGGGAACAGAATAGTTTGTCATTAAAAACAAACAAACAAACAAAAAACAACCTAAAATGACAACTCCCTAAAGTAGCTCAGAAGGTGGGTGTGAAGGAAGTGTCTGGAAGAACTAAGAGGGTGATTTATCTGGCCTTGGTTATTATGTGGTGGCACTGGTCTTAGGAATACAGGAAAAACAAGCTGTGGTAGAGGACCAGTGTGCATTTTCGCTGGGTGTATTCAGTCTGAAGTTCGAGACAAGCGTGGAGATAGAGATGTTCTGATAACAGCTGAGCTGGCCAGAGCTACTTCAATCCATCTAAGCAGAAGATAAGGATTAGAGATGCTCTGCGGCAGGCCCTATCCTAAGCACCAGGGATCCTGCTCTCCCGGGATTCCAAGTGGAGAAGGCCATCATTAAAAATTGACAAACATGATAAATGGACTTGATGATATCAGCCTAAAGTTGTTCCTGGTTTTTTGTTTCCTAATTGCAGTCCATCTGAGAACTCTTTGTTGACTTCAGCAGCAGCAGAAAGTCACAGAGTCTGTTAAAATCACCCTGTGTTTCCCAATATTTCTTATTTAAAACCATGGGGCTATTTATATGCCTCCTCATTTAGCCAGATTTTGATGCTTTAAATTAGATACCAAAATATGTGCTTTTCCCTGTAAAACTTTAAGAACTGTGTTTAAGTCCCTAGCACCACAAAAGTTTCAATTAGTAATAAATAAGTTGTGCTATACAAATCTTACTTGATGAATCACTGCTTAGCAATGGTTCTTATACTTTTTTTCTTAAGTGTATGCCTTGTGCCTAAATATTTGAACACAATTTATTTAAAACTGAAACTGTGTTCCATGGAACTGTTAACAGTCTCCCTCAATACACAGCTCTTAACGTATTTAAGTCACTTACTAAAACCTTGCAGCAGCCACTTTAAAGCCTGCTTTATTCTCACTCCTCTATTTGGTGACATAGGACAGTGCTGTTGCGAATGTTCCAGAAGCTGGAAATCTGTGCAGTCCTCTCAGCCTGTGTCCCTCAGGCTTAGATGATGAATCCTCTCTACGTCCTTCAATTTAACCCTCTTCTCTCTCACTTCCCTTAAAGTTTGCCTTCCCTTGTTTCATTCACAACTTCGCATTTAGATTAGTTCCTAATTATTACCCCATCCCCTAAGCACACTGGCCAGCTCACCTACCTTGATCTTAGCCCTGCAATTAGTAATTGAGGGTTCCATCGAATAAGCTATAATCTACTTTCATGTGTAGGCTTTCTAATTGGTGGTTAGGTTAATAGCCATGTTTCAGCGGTTGTTTCTTTAATTGGAATTGGCATAGTTGTAATGTGGGGGGTGCCGAGGGCCCACCAGTTCCCTTCCATCAGATGACACTATATTCATTCTGACTTCCCAGTTTCGAAAGTATGTCCCACTTCAGGGAGCGCCATGTGTGGAAGCCTCAGTTTTTTAAATTGCATTACATCAGGAAGTTATTTGTCTGGCTAAAAAGCTTTTTCAAATACAGAGGATCCTCCAAAAGATCCAGTTGTCCTTGAATTAAGGTATATGATTCCACTACAGACCTACAAAGATGCTTTAGTTCCTTAAAACACACTGTGGTTGGTTTTCATTTCGCTTTGAATTGGTTTTTAGACCTTTGGTTTTTATTTCAGCATTTTTGGAACTGGTTTTAATGCTCTGAGATTATTGAGTGTCAGCCATGGATTGTGTATTGTGTGGAGCACTAAGTGAAATGCCGGGGTGGTAGACATCTTGACTTGTTCACGATTAAATTACACCATCGGCAGGTGGTCAACTGAGATCCCAATTTACTAAAAACAACCCTGACCTTTGTACTACCTATCTATGTTAGTAAGTGTGTTATATATGTAATTCACCAGTATGATCTTATAACAATAGCTGTGGCTAATATCTATGTACTGAGTTAAGTATTGTACACTCCAACTCATCTCCACTGCGCCCTCAAAATATGACTTTATTTGGAAGTAGGCTTTTGTCCCAAGTCTGATTAGAGTTTAACAGACAGAAACACACACACACACAGAGAGAGACATGTGCACACACAGCGGGGCAGGGAAGGAACAGAGGTTAGTGTTATGCATTCACAAACTAAGCAATGCCAAGAGCTGCTATAAATCCAGGAGATTCAAGAGAAGGTGTTCATGGAGTCTTTGGAGGGAGCTTGGCTCTGCTGGAACCTTGATTTTAGATTTCTGGCCCTCAGGACTGTGAAAGAATGACTGTCTGTTTAAAGCTGGCAAACATCTAGTATTGCTGGAACTCTAGGAGACAATACCATCTATATCTGAACCGAAATTAAAAAAAAAAAAAAATCTAATCACACAGCAAGAACAGCAGCATGAAGATGGACTCTCCAGTCCCCTGCTTCATTTATAAGTGTCACAAGTGCTTTTGGAACCACGATTTCTCCAACTGGCTTGTCATCCAAGATCATCCAGTTTCTATCACATTTACTTACATGTAATAGGAAAAAAAAAATAAAAATAAAAATATTCAAACTCATGTCAGAGAAACTCAAAAGGAAATGTTTAATCTTAGGATAAAATTCCCTAACTTCATGCAAAGTGTAATCTGAGATTTCAAATAACATCAACAATTTGGTGGTTGGAATGAAAATTTTACTTAGTGCCCAGATGGTGAACTATTTGGAAGGAGTAGGAGGCATGGCCTTGCTAGAGTAGCTGTGTCCTTGTTGGAGAAGGTGCGTTGGGTACATTACTGGGGTGGGCTTTGAGGACAGGTGTCTCTCTGTGTCTCTCTGTCTGTCTCTCTGTCTGTCTCTCTCTGCCTCTCTCTCTCTCTGTCTCTCTCTGTCTCTCTCTCTCTCTCTCTGTGTCTGTCTGTCTGTCTGTCTCTGTCTCTGTCTCTCTCTTTCTCTCTCTCTGTCCGAGGATGTAGCTCTCTGCTACTTCTTTGGCATTATTCCTCCCCGTGAACCCCCATGCACCCCACCATGATGCTAATAGATACCCTATCTGAAGTTGGAAGTAAGCCATGGATTAAATGATTTCTTTTGTAAGATTTGCCTTGATCATGGGGTCTCTTCACATCAACACAACAGCAATCAAGGCAACCAGAACCTGGTTCCCGTTTACTCAGATTCTCTTTGGCTGCAAGATGGGTTCCACAGGTTCTACATCTCTGTAGGCTCAACTTAAACTCAAATATAAAAACAAACAAATAAATAAATGAACGGATATTTGTATAGTTGTGTGTAGGTTTTAAATTTTCAAAACCTACTTTTAATAAGGGTTCTTAAGCTGGGCAATGGTGGCACATGCTTTTAATCCCAGCACTTGGGAGACAGAGGCAGGAAGATTTCTGAGTTCGAGGCCAGCCTGGTCTACAGAGTGAATTCCAGGACAGCCAGGGCTATACAGAGAAACCCTGTCTCGAATAACCCCCCCCCCAAAAAAAGGGTGTTCTTAAATGTTTCAACCTCCCTTCTAGCCCACCACCCACCAGAGGTAGTGGGAAAGGAAGATCATTTGGATGCGGGGGAAGTGGACCTGTTTAGAAATAGTTCTCTGGGGGCAAGTCCAGTCTTCCTTTGTTGTGATATCAGCAGTTCAGTCCAGTAGCAAACACCAAATGTGAATCAGCAGCTGCAGTCCAGTCCTCTTGCAGTCACTACCCACAAACCAGCAAGGGCAGTTCAATCCAGATGAAGCCGCAAGGCTTGCCAACTGGCTAGGGTCTGCACAAGTGGCAAGAAGCCACAGGAATCTCACAAGAGGTTCTTGGACGAGTGTGTCTCTAAGGCATCACCACCAGTGGAGCTCAGGAACTCTAAGGTGAACCAGTACTTGCATGTCCTTAAAGAAAAATAGTGAAGTGGAGCAAAGCAAACCAATGCTCTCTCCCTCTGTCCATGGGGCCACATTTATATTCCTTCATCAAGTGTCCTTTCACACAGCTGCTATAGCAAAACATCCCCTTACCTGTGTCTGCTTCAAGAAAACACCATTTGACAAAACTGACTTTCCAAAGAAACCAAAAGTTGCCACTTCAGTTATGCTTAGGTTAAAAAAAAACACAAATCACTCCAGGTGTTTCAAAAAGAGGCAGTTTAGCATAGATTTGGGTTTTATAGGGAATGGAATTGTGACCCAGAGATGAAAACCAGCAGGGAGTTCTGGACTTGGAAGTTAAACAATCAGCAGAACTTGCCCTGGAGAGCTGGGAGCCCTGCAGGAGAGGCCAACTTCACCAAAGAGTGGAGGGAAAACATTGTATCCTTTTTCATTCTCCAGACTCCCAGCAGGGCCTTTCTTGATAGAACCTGGTCAAAGCCAGCTGACTTAGGAGCAGATACAATTTAGCTTGTTGGGAATTAGCTCTCCTTCCCTGGATAAGTAGGGAAGCAAATGGGATGGAGAGGCCTGAACACCAACAAGATACAGTAGCTGGGGGTTTTGTTGTTGTTCTCTTTCTGTGAAATCTCAGCTTCATTAGCTTCTGGCAAAAAAAGAAACATCAACTCATCTTGTCTAGAGATGTTCGAGTTAGCAGCTGGGATGTTGGGTGTATGTTGCTTCAGGCTGTGGACTGGGTCAAGGTGCTGCCTCCCATTCAGGATACCCAGGGCAAGCTCTCCTCCTGGCAGATGGCAGATATTGGGTGTGCAGAGCAGCAGACAGAGACACACTGGTCTTCTACACTTTGAGCTGACATATTGTCACATCCGCCTATATTCCAGAGCCCAAAGCCGGCCACACAGTGAAAGGACACTAACTAGCCCATTGGGGTAAGTGGCTCTGGCAGGCCTTGCCCTTCTCCCCACTCCCTCTGCCTTCCTAAAGAAAACCGTTAGATTGCATTCCTAAAGCTAGCCACCAAGGTCTGTTCCCTTTTTTAGCCATTTCCTCTTCCCAAAGCTGACTACCAAGGTCCAGCTATCAAAGTATTGAAGTCCATAAATTCAAAAACTCCCTTTGGCTCACCAAATTAACATGCCCAATTAAAATTAAACACCTCATCCTAACACATGGTTTACCCTTTTACCCTTATAAACTGCCATTTTCCTACGGGCCATGGCTATCTCCTCTCTATCCAGAGACAGTCCTTTGTCCCGCCAGGACAAATAAAC
Organism: Mus minutoides; assembly: GCA_902729485.2. Taxonomy (NCBI): domain Eukaryota; kingdom Metazoa; phylum Chordata; class Mammalia; order Rodentia; family Muridae; genus Mus; species Mus minutoides. Next base: position 214,740 of record LR750124.1, read on the forward strand.
AAAAACAAAAACCCTTCTCCCTCTCCCTTGTCCTATGTCCCTCTCCCTTGCCCTCCATCTTTTTGTCTTTGTCCCTGACCCCTGCCCTCTGTCCCTCTGGGGCAAATCAATCTGCTGTGTGCTGAGAACTTGGTCTTGAGGAGTCTTGAGCTGAGGTCAAGGTTCCCCCCCATACACAGACAAGCCCAACTTCAGTGGGCAGAGATGAATGTTCTTCCCAGTCTTTTATAAGGTGTTACGTATACAGATTCATAGATAAAAGAATTTACAAGCAGACCAAGAGGGAAAGCCAAGAATAATTTTAATGATATTTGCAATTAAGAAAACAAACAGCAGCTGTTTGGAGGGAGATGGCTAAGAGGAAGAAAGCAGACAGGTGTAGCGATGGAAGTCAGCCAGCAGCTGCAGAGGGTGAGGGCAAGCTGCCGGTGTGCGGAAATAACGTGGTCCTCAGCGTCTAGGTAAGCAGGTTTAGGATTTGGGCCAGTCTCACATAAAAGCCGATTGGAAGGGTGGAACTCACTCAAAGTTATGTTTTTGATTTAGAACTCAGGAATCGGGTTGGCTTAGCAGTGAAGAGCTATAGCCACCGCAAAGGCAGAAGGGCTTCTGGGACATAAGTACCCACTCTTCTCAGCTTCCTAGCTCGTCTTTAGATGCACCATCTTCATGTTTCTGGAACTGACAGTTTTCCCATCCAGGTAATTGATGGGCCATTTAGATCATTTTAAAATAAATATTTATTTCTGTTGTATATAGGTGAGAGAATATGCATATACATGAGTGGTTAGAGAGAGAGAGAGAGAGAGAGAGAGAGAATATGCATATACATGAGGAGAGAGACAGAGAGACAGAGAGAATGCATATACATAAATGTAGGTGCCCACAGAGGCAAGAGGCCCTGGATTCCCTGGAGCTGGCGTTACAGGTGGTTGTAAGCTGCCCAACATGGATGCTGAGTAGTACATAGTCTTACTATAAGCCACCGACCCAGCCCCCTTGGATTAACTGTTTGCTTGCTTGCTGGCTGGCTGGCTGGCTGGCTGGCTGGCTTGCTCTTAGGCAGACAAGTTCCCTCTGTGGAGCCCTGACTGGCCTGAAACTCAGTATGCAGACCATGCTGGTCTTGAACTCACAGGGATCCACCTACCTGCCCCTGACGCTGACAGAGTGCTGGAACTGTTGGCCCAGTATGCACCAGTGATACTTCTTTCCGTCCCTTTTTCTTTTTTAAGGAGAGTGAGCATAGATTTATCAAGGTAATGTTAGACAAACCTCTCAAGAATGGGAGGGGCTTAAAATGAGGAATACCTAGAGTTGTACCCCCCCACACACACCCCTTTAAAAATCTACTAGTGAGGGCTGAAGAGATGGCTCACAGGTTAAGAACACTACTGCTCTTCCAGAGGTCCTAAGTTCAATCCCCAGCAACCACATGGTGACTCACAACCATCTGTAATGGGATCTGATGCCCTCTCCTGATGTGTCTGAAGGCAGTGACAGTGTACTCACATAAATAAATAAGTCTATTTTTAAAAACCCATTAGTGAACTGCTTCTCAGAATACTTGACATACAGGATGGGTGGACTTCTGATATCAGGTGGCTGTAGTTCAATTCCGATGCTAACTATCTTTTGGCAGTACTGGGGAGCAAACTGAGACCCCTGAGTAACAAGTTAGGCATACCCTCTATCTCTGAGCTTTATCCTTGCCCCTGTCCTGTGATAATTATCTTGATTTAGTGCAGATAAACAGGCTAAGGGCCCAGCCCCACAGGCCTCCTCCCTCTCTTGGAATGACAAGCATAAGGCCTAAGCTAAGTTAACCCCAGACTTTGACCAATCAGCTCTAAAATGCGGGTTTCTGCAAACCTCTCTTTGGGTTTAGTAATTCTTAAGAATAGCTCAAGGACCCCAAAGGAAGCTGCTATATCACTATATTAGTCCCATGCCCTTAAGTTGCTGAGGCAAAGTTCCGGACAGAAGCCACTTAAGGAGGGCTTTTATGGTTCACAGTTCATGCGGCACAGACCATGGCACTGAGGAAAACCTGGCCGCCACAGAGGCTCAGTACATGGCTGCTGGAGCTTACACTGTGGTTTGTTCAAACCCTGGCAGGTCAGGAAGCAGAGCGCTAGTCTAGATCTGGACAGTAGCCTGCCTCCACCAGGGAAGGGCCATGTTCCAAAGGATTCATGACCTCCCAGAGTCACCCCACCACTTGGGGAGACCCCAAGAGTTCAAACCCGAGCATGTGGGAGACACCCCACATTCAGACATGGCATTCACTCCAAAACAGGACGTGGGGAACAAGGAGCGTCCACATTCCCTTACCCAGCATGCCACCCTCCAAACCACCCCACTATGGCCACCAACTCAGTTTTCCCAATCTCTTTATTGGGAGCAGGGCTATGGAGACTGTACTGCATAGACATGGCTTATTTAATCATTGGGTTTTGGTGTTGAAATCAGATCCCCACTCCCCACCTTAGCTAGAGTTAAGACAGAATTCTAGCCCTTTAACCACATCGTTGGTCCATCCTGAAGCTATCAAGGGACCCAACAAGAGTCATTTTTGTAACATAGCTTAGATGTGGTTAAAGGAGGCTTGCTATGAATATCAAAAGACGTTCCTCTTCCTTCACCACTGAATGATTCAGGGTTGGTTCAACATATGAAATCAATAAGCAAAATGAATCGTATCAATAGACTTAAAGACAAATATGACGGCACTATCTCAGTAGCTGCAAAAAAAAAAAAAGGCCTTTGACAAAATGCTTTCATGGTAAAAGTCTGAGATGGGGCAGGACTGGAGCGAACATACCTCAATATAAGAGAAGCGCTACTTGACAAATTATTCTAAATGGAGAACAAATTCCAAGGAATTCCATTACAACCAGGAATAAGGTAGGGCTGTGTGTCCACTATTCCTGAGTTCTGAAGCTGTGCCTAGCACCGGGAACAGTGTCCCAAACTGTATCTCTTACAGCACCACTTGGTAAGCGATATTTGCTACCGTGAGCTCTGACCACTTCAGTACACCCAGACCAACAGGATGAAGTCTGCCGTGCCCACGGGTTCCCGCTTCCTACCACTTCCCCCATGTGTTGCCTGTGAGACACCAAACCACACTCTGTCCCCCACAACTGAATCTTCCCTTTCAAGCATTCAGAAGTCTACTGCAGTCTTCATTCGTCTCTCTCCTGGTGGGCCTGAACGGTTCCATGCTCGACTGACCAACTAAATCCTTCTAAACAACGGCCATTTATGTTTTCTATTGGTGAATCCAGCCGGTCCACCAAGTTCTGGGCTTTTGGAGGAGAATTTGTTTAGTCTCCACCCTCCTTTGTCTCTGTCCCTTTCACCTTGTGCTCCCTTGGCCCATAGAATCCCAAGGAAAATTTCACCTCCACCAAGGGATTTCTCAGGTTTCTGTGCTAGCCCACTGTACTTTCCACTGTATACCTTTGCAACCCCCAGCCTTTACCGGATCTTAACCATGTCTGTATACTGCGTGGAGGGAGTTTAGCAGAATTTTGCATTACACAGGACTTTTCTTGTGGTATGGAATAGAATCCAAGCGGGGCCGTTTAGAATCTAGCATTTTGTATTTCTCTATAGATTCTTTGCTTACAAAGCAAGCTCCATTTGGGCTTACTTCAAGAGAAGGGGAGACTTCAGCTCATTACTTACAAAAGGTGTTTCATTGTATTAGGCAAAGGAGAACAGGGAGAAGACTACCACAGTTGAATAATGAAGGAAGGAAATGAACCAATTCCTGCTTTGGGGAAGTATCTCACAGCTGTGCATCCAGCTGCAGGAATGAAAAGAGTGGGGGTGGGGATGGGGTGGGCTGTGTGTGTTGAAGCCACAGTGTATTGTTCTAAGAGTTATTTGCATGCTCTGTTCGCAAATGCCATTTCAAGACCCCAACTGTCTTGAGGGTGGGGTGGCTTCGGGGAATCATTAACTTCCTGAATGATGGGAAGGTTATCCCAAACCAATGAACATCAACCATGGCTTCTGCAGGGATGGACACATTACTTTTCTATTGTAAGAGTTTACTTTCTGTAAATAACCTGCCCTCCAACTCAATAAGATTTCCATCATCACTTAAAGAGATACTCCTCAATTTCTTTTTTCCAAATGAGAAGTCTCCTTGCTATTACATTCCGTTTATTGTCTCAGTTGAAAACAGCTCAACTTTATAAAATATATATATAATATTGTCGAATGAAGAATAAAATGTCCCTAGCTCAGTAGATAGAATTGAAGTAACAATTGATTTAATTAGGCAAAAAGGGCATGCCAGTGGGGTGTCCTGAAGCCTTGTAAAATACATTGTGGGGGAAAGCAGTTCTATCTAGTCTGTATTTACAAGCGTGGGATGTGTATAATTGCCACATAAATATTCATTGAGATTCTTGAGTGAAACCAGGTACAAATGAAACAAGGTTTCTGTTCCAAGGAGGACAAGGAGCCAGTCCCACTGGTGTCCATCACTGCACATCCCAGATCTCACAGAGAAGCGGGGTGAACTTGTGGTCATTCACCCTCCAAGACATCAGCATCTCAGCGTGGTGATGGTTGAATGTCCGAAGTTCTGTCAGGCGACCCAGGAGGCAGGCGAAATGCTGAGGGTTCTCGGGCTGGTGCATTTTGCACAGCTTCTGTAGCACATCAAGAAGAGGCTCCTGAAGCTTCTCCACCGCCTCTCTGTCCTTTATGTACTGTCTGTCTACGTGAGGGTTGGAAAGAAAATGGCAAGATTAAAGAAAGTTTTTAAAAAGTAGTTAGGTGTAAATATTGGCAATGGCTAAGCTTTTTAAAATGTTGGCTTATCCACTGATTACTATGCAGAGCTCATGTGGGCAGCCATATTGTTGAGATGGCATGGCTGTAGTACCTGACACATCTTGGAGACACTATCTTGAAGCTGACATTCTGGTCCCCTGTCTCTTGTAATTTCCCTGAGCCAGGGAAATTGTGTATATTAAAATGTGTGTGTGTGTGTGTGTGTGTGTGTGTGTGTGTGTGTAAAACATTTTCAATGTAATTAAAATTATTTGCATGTACACACATATATCTACACATATACAAAGATATATACGCACATGTGTACAATGGACTTACATGTAGACCAAGAAAAGGAACACCAATGCTCCCAGAAGTCCCCCTAAACTCCCTTCCCAATTAAAGTCATTGAAGGAAACCCATAATAAGCATCCTGTCTCAGGGGACATTCCCAGGCTTCCTGGGCCATGGGGGATCTGCATGTGTAACTCTAGGTGGCTCTGCCAAATGGTTTTCCCCCCCTCAATCATAATTATTAATGCCCAAAGAATACCAACTAGCAACTGCCTATTTATCAGATATAAAAAAAAATCATCTAAGGCTAGCACAGTATGGTTTACAAATGACAAACACAGCAATACATTCACCCAAATTATTAAAGTCAACTTTGAAAATAGATTTTTTTTTTTACAGAAAGATATTCAGGTCTACAATTTTCAAAACAATAATAAAATTAGAAGCATATAATTATACAATCAGTGACTATTAAGTATGTTTTTGAAGAGCTATACAGTGGAACATCATAACTTTTAACAAGAGCCTTATAAAGGGTTTTCTAAAGGATAGAGGGATTGCTGCTATGTTACAATGTATACCATGTCTTTGATGTCACTGCACAAGTATCAGTCTCTCCTATGTTACAATGTATACCATGTCTTTGATGTCCCTGTACAAGTATCAATCCCTCCTATGTTACAATGTATACCATGTCTTTGTTGATCCTGCACAAGCGTCTCTCCTTAGGCCCTCCCTGACAACTAATGAACATCTATTCTCTCCCCACTTCCTTCCCATCTAGACTCATCCATTGTAAGTTTTTTTAGATGAATTCTCACTGTATAGCCCAGGCTGAGCTCAAATTTGTACTCTTCCTCCATGAGTCAAGTACAAACATTACAGGCACTGGTCACTGGGGCTGTCTATTTTGTAGCAATTTTGTCATCTTCCTCACTTTTCTAGAACAATAACCTCAAGCGCTATTCAATTTATCCCTAAAGTTTAGAGCCATATTCACTGTGTAGGAGGTGTTGAATGGGTAGTTTTGGAACCACGAGAGTAATTTTTTTATATTAACTGAAAATATATTAAGATAATAATAATGTTCTGTTTGAGTGGTAGAATTGTGGGCCACTTTACTTTCTTTTTGTGTCTCTATGTTTTCCATATTTTTTCTAATCTGCATCATCATGGCTATGCTGAGAAAGAAGCAAACAGTATGAAAATACAAATATGACAGCATGATTACCTGGAGAGAGAATGACGATCGCTGTGAGCAGAGCGTACTCCTCCTGAGTCATTTTGAGTTCCCCAACACTTTTATAGAAACTGAACATCGGGGTTATATACTCATCAGAGATACCTATGTAGGAAAGTTCAAAAAGCGCAGTTACAATAACAGGATTTTAATTCTAGTTTACACTATTGTGGCAAGTGTGTGTGTGTGTGTGTGTGTGTGTGTGTGTGTGTGTGCATGTAGAGGGTCAGGGTACAACTTTGTGGAGTTGGTCCTCTCCTTCACGTGGATGCTAAAGATCAAAGATCTAATGGTGTAATGATCAAAGCCAGGAACCTGTGACCATTCACATTTGTCTCCATTCACACCCAATCATTTAGTTATACTAAATTATACATCTCGGCCAAAGGCAGTGCATGGTAAGAAGACTAGTAAACAGAATCTTCAAAGGACAGCCTCCTGTCGGATGCATTTGTCTTTGTTCGGCCGCCAGTGTAACGATAAGAAATAATATTCATGGGTTAGAGGAATTTCTATAATTGCACCATTTTCTGGGTGGGGAGTGTGTTACTTTAAACAATATCAATAGATACATTCAAGATCGAGAGTAACTATAACAAGGAACAAAGCAGAGTTGTGCTTCTGTTCAGAAGCATAAACAACCTCACTGAATAGGTTGGCCAGAGTTCTTAGGAATGGGTTTGGATCTATCTGAAGCACCCATTGCCTGCCATCCACTTATCAATGGGGGGGGGATCACTTTTTTCAAACTTGGTATGTCAAATATGAAAGATTCCAGATAAGGACCAAACCTCCCGACTTACTCCTAGCCCACATCTAGATGTCTCCATTTTCAGTGGTGGACATCCTTAGCACCCCGTTGTCCAGGGTGACATTCTGGTGTGCGGCCCTGTGGGTCTCACTGCTTCTCCTCACCCCAGGATGCCTTCCCTCCAAGTAGCTCTTGGCACTGAGTGAGTAGCACCTAATTATCTCTCTTTATCTGGCATATAGCAACTGCTTTCTCATTCACCTTCCTGTCTCGTTTACCTCTCTTTAACCCATTCTCTATCCAGATAACAGAATGGCCACCAGGAGCCTGAAAGCCCGTACTTTCTCCTCTCTGTTCCACACCTTCAGAACCTTTTGATGGCTTTTGCCATATGCATGCTTTTCTTTTAAATAGGGACCTCTGCCTCTGTCACCATCCGAGACTCTAGCACACGGAGTCAGTATTTACTATGTCCTCAGCATGCACTACGCTCTGTGACAGTTACTTTTTGGCCACTCCTTTAGGTCCCACTATGTCAAATACCAAAGACACCAGGGGAAACCCAAGCCCTCTCCCCTTCCTCCAAATCCACTCATTTCCTGCTTGTTTCTTCATCAAGTTTTCTAAAATCCCTCTAGACCAGCAGCTCTCTGCCTTCCTGAGGCTTCGAACGTTTAGTGCACCTTGTGTTGTGGTGACCCCACCATAAAATTATTTTGTTTCTACTTTAGAACTGTAATTTTTACAACTGTTATGAACTGTAATGTGAGTAGCTGCTATCCAGCCTATCAGCTATGCGATAGGCAGGTTGAGAACTACTGTACCAGCTAGATATGGAAAAGTTAGTAAGCTGCCCAAAGAGACAGAGCTGGTGAGAGGCAGCGCCATGACTCGAGCCAAAGATGGCAAGCTTTGACTCAGTTTCCCCTGCTTTTCCATCATACAGTTTCCCTCAGCAATTCCGTTTTCCCCCATGTCTGTACACCCATGGCTATCTCTGCTGGGAACCCCCTCGTTCCGTTTGAACTTTATTCTTGTTTATAATTTAAGACAATGTGTATTGTCTTACTCAAATATTAGTTTGGAGCTTGTACTACACATGGCCTCATTCCAGAAGAAGGACTGGGTAGGGAAAGAAGGGGAGACGTGGATATGACTAGCTCCCAGGATTGGTCCTCCTAAGAATCCATTGCTTTCTTCCTTTCTAAACCAAATCTAGAGCCACAGAATTCTGGCTGAACAAATCAGAATAGGGTTGCTCTCCCGATGTAAAGTATGACTATCACCTTGTACACCTCATAAAGTCAGTTTGTCAGCATATCAAAGCCTCCCCCTTAGACGAGCTTGAAGTCTCTTCCAAACTGAGTCCTTGGCCTCTCCCAGAGATTCAACACACCACACACCACTACCCTCTCCCCCATCCTTTGATTACGTTCCTGACCCCAGTGGATTCTCTTAACAGCTAAGTCTTTGTTTAACTAGTGGGAGATTACATCACATGGATGAGTGCCCTTTATCCAGCTGCTGCAGAACTACCCGAGACCAGATGAGATACAACATTCAAGGACTTGAGCAGGAACCTGGGAATGCTGCCCGCTGCTTCCAACATAGGGTTAGAGGTCGTGAGTCAACTCTCGACTTTGACATCTGACTCATACAGTATTACATAAGAGAATACAGAGAGTATTTTCCTGCAAACCTGCAAACCTCCCAGTAAGCCCTCAATGGTGGGGCAGGCCTGTAATTCCATTTAACTGGGAGTCTGAGGGAGGAGGATAGCCCTGCCTAAGCTACAGAGCAAGTTCAAGGGTAGCTGGCCACCCAGTGAGACCCGAAAGCTACTACAGAGATCCACAACTGGTCAAACTGTGGACAGCTGGGTCGCAGGTTACATCTACAACATCACCCTGACACCTAAGGCTCAGAGAAATTACAAGAGCCAGGGGACCAGAATGTCAGCTTCAAGATAGTGTCTCCTAGGTGTGTCAGACACTACAGCCATGCCATCTCAACAATATGGCTGCCCACACCAGCTCTGCATAGTAATCAGTGGATAAACCAACATGGGTGGTTTAAACCAACATACCTGGCCTCAAACTCACAGTGATCCTCCTGCCTCTGCCTTTCAAGTGTTGGGATTACAGGCATATGCCTCCAAACTTGGATCATTTGAATTACCAAAACAATCTGTTTCTAGCCAAAGTATATTCATGTTTTTACCAGTATGTGTGCACATGAATACACTTTCCCACTACTGCATTTCCCATCTGCATACATTATTAAATAGACTGGGTAAAGAAATGTCACAGAGAGGCATGTCCTATCTGGATGTATTTGTTAGAGAATTACCCGTTCTGTTTGCCAGTGGCCACACATACTTTTGGTCACTTTGAAGGACTCAGCTGTGTGAATGAGCGATTTCATTTTTATTATTTTGAATCACTGGCTTATTTATGAATGGCCGATTCGTCCCAGGAAGTGGCTTTCGAGAGTACTGATCTGTGAGCAAATGTCTCACGAAGCGAACGTAACTTGTTTCCTCGGAGGGTGTAGCCAGAGCACAAGCGGCTGGAGTGCAAAGCAGAATAAACCCTTAGTTATGAAGTCACAGAAATACCGCTGTTTGCTTATGTGAGTATATACATACACATGCTACGCATATATGGAGATCACCGCACAGCGTCTTGGAGTGGGTTCATTCCCTCCACCTCCTTTGTCCCCGGGATCAAACTCAGACGAGGAGGCTAATTTTGGCAAGCACCTTCACCTGCTGAGCCGTCTCACTGGCCCTGAGCCATAATTTTAAATGCCATAGGATTTAGAGATGCTATCCAAATCAACGAAATCTGAAGATGTTCAGTATTTAGAATTCATCTTCGATTGCCAAATTGCCTAGCTTTAAATCTTCGGCCTTCAGTGAAGCTGCCTCCACCAGTTAATTGTAGTTGATGAAGTCTTAGGGGGAAATATAAGTTAAGATGCTTGCTACGATTGTTTTCTTTTGTACGTGTTGAAGCCGGGGGTAGAGAAAAATGTAGAAAATAAGTAACATGCATTTTCAAAATTATTTTTCCAAGTCAGATCAAGGGTGAGTCTTCTGTGGGATTTAGAGTCGGCAATTTTTCTAAGGACAGTAACATAAACACTAAGAGTGTTTCAAAAGCCAGCATTTTTCTGTATAAAAGTGTAATAACATCATCCTGAAAGGGGCAATCCTTCCCCGCTTTCCAGCTTCTCTCTCTAACTTGATTGAATTGGTTTAGGGTTTTCACTCTTAGGACCAGTTGTCTCAACATTGGCCACAAGAGGGCGCTATTTTCTAACTCAACCACGGAGGCTGTCTGAAAAAAACGTTTGAATCATAAAAAGAAAATTAGCTTACTTCTGCACCTTTGGTTTTTTTTGTTTGTTTGTTTTTGTTTTTGTTTTTGTTTCCCTTTAAGGGGGAGCGGGGGGGGGGCTCTGTGATTGACAAATTCGTTTTTCAAGGATCAGAAACGCTATCTGAAAGAATGACCCCTAGCAGAACATCGCTATGCTTTCTTTCTCTTTGTTCTGTTCTGGGGATCAAACCTGGGGCCTCAGGGCTGCTAGACGAGTGCTCTACCACTGTGCTTTTTAAAATAATGAACCGTTTCTTTCCTGATGAGATTCCTAGTATTAATCAGAAATAAAAGCAGGCAGTTACGTTGTGTGTGGAAAACATATTACATGCAAGAATGTGTACCATGGAAGCCATATTTCCCAGGACTCTTGATGCCTCTGTGTGATTTATTGTTGTTGATAAGATAGACTTTAGGCATCGTATTTAAACCGATGCTATTTGTTCAAACCATGTAATTTGAATTTTTCCTAGAAATGACACCTTCGCAATAGCACAGAGGTAAAATGTATACCTGAACACGGCATCCAAGCCTATGGATGCCTTCAACATCCTTTTCAGACTAAGTTCTCCATACCCTGGTGTGTTCCCAGTGAACGAATGACATCTCTTCTGGCATCCTAAAGTTTAGTCTACCCCAGCCCAAGGTCCAGACACCGTTGCTCTCCTTTCTGTAACAGAGGCAGCATCCAGAAATTCTATACAATTCTGGACACCAAAATTAAAGGGGGTCTCTGCTGAAGCTCCCAGTAGATTTCTGATCCCCTCACTTTCAGCCATGACCAATGTCTTGCTTAGAGGTGATGCTTACAGGCTCTGGCCTGAGCTAGAAGAACTTGCCTGAGAGTAAAGCCAACACACAAGGAGAGAAGACCAAGGAGACAGGGGCTGTGTTTCTCCCCACGTGCTGAGCCCCCATGTTAACTGCTTCTCCTGCTGCCTCTTCTGGTTTTTCATTGGAGCTAACAGTTTTCCTACTTTCAAAAACTACTACTAGGGATCAACCCCAGGGCCTCAGCACACGTCTGGCAAGCATTCCATTGAGCTCTGTCCCCAAGTCCTTATTTACTTACTCGAAGAAGAAGAAAAAAAAGTAAGTGTGTGTGTGTGTGTGTGTGTGTGTGTGTGTGTGTGTGTGTGTGTGTATGCTTGCACACATGCATATGGGTAGGTCAGAGGTCAACACTGGCTACCCCCCTGTGTTACACTGAACATGCAGCCCACTGATTGGTCAAAATGAACGGACTGACAGGCTCCAGAGACCTTGTCTCTGCCTCCTCAGCACTGGGGTCCCAGGCATATGCACCCAGCTTTTCATACAGATACTCAACTCAGATATTTATGCCAACAGCCATGTCCACAGCCCTTACTCCTCATTTTCTACACTTCTAAGGCCACATTCAGCTCAGACATCTATTACCTTCATCGGAGATAGTGCCTCTAAGAAATGACATACACAGTTTGTCTTCAGGATTCGTCCCTGGCATCCTGAAGTATTGTTCAAGGCCCCTGTCACAGTGGAGGCATTACACTGTGTTCAAACACTGCTTTTCTGTGACACTCCCTACCACCATGCCACAGAAGCAGACTTTCTTCTCTCTATTCAGTTCCAGCACACCTCTCCAACTCACGGCTCTCCTCACCACAGCTGAAACCTATACACAAATGTATGAGGGAAGAAATAGTGACCACACCTCCACACAGCCTAGATGGTGAAGGCTGCTCCCTGGATGTTCCTACCAATCTCTGAAATGTATCTCTAAGAAATAGCAGGCTGATGGAGACCTAGAAATTCACAAGTCTTTGTGAAATTAGACAGTGTGTATGTTTTTGTGGTTCCTTGTGACAAAGGCGGCAGAGCTATAAAATGTAGCACAGGTAAGCGATGTCATTAAGGCAGTGGAAGGGTCAGCGGGATGGTCCAACAGGTAAAAGGGGCTTGCGGCACAAACCAGACAACCTGAGTTTGATTCCAGGGACCAGCATAAAGGTTGAGGGAGAGAACCAACCCCCACAAAGTTTTCCTGGGCCTCTACATATGTACTGTGGTATGTGCAACCACAAGCAGAACATGCACAGTAATAATGAATATGTTTGTGACATATTCAGTAGACCCCCAACACATTTCAAATGCTTAACCCTTACCAAGCCGGCCATCTGTGTCTCAACTACTGACTTTTAATTTTTAAAAGCTCTGACCAGTTTAACAATTTTTTTGAAAAATGGTTAATTTAAATTATTAATAAATAACATGCTTTGCACTAGTCCTAATAGCAAGATTTATTTGTCCTAACTGGTGGTTAGAACTCTCATGGGTTTGGACAGCCAGGTTTCCAATTAAACTCAATGAATTCCATCCAGATTGGTTTGCCTAGTAGGCACCGGGCCTCACAATAATGCCAGATGACCAGCTCTGAAGCAGCTAACAGATCAACGAAAGAAGCAATGATCCAAGTAAATGCATAATGCCCAAGGCTAAGCACCACAAGGTCTTAGAGATGGGCAGCATAGACATACTAAAAATATTGACTCTTAAAATACTTTGATACATATTCATACAAAGAAAATCTCTTTCTAGAAGCCAGCCTCAAATTGCCCATGCCGAAACTGAGATGTGATCACCTTGAAAAGTAAAATCAGAGGTAGTAGAATGTAAGCTTGTAATATCCAAAATGAGTTCAAGACCATCCAGTACCTTACCCCTTCGAAAAGGGCTTTCCAAACTGTACTAGCAGGCCAAGTGCAAAGCCAGATAAGGAAGCTGGCCGACTAAACAAGTGTAAAAACATAGTTTTAGTGGTCAAAATGATTAAGCCTACAGCTGCCAAAAAATATTAGCTGCTCTCAGAAATAACCATAACAAAAGTAACAGTTCTCAGAAGAATTCTGCTCCCCGCCCCACACTGAATTCTGAGAAAGTCCACAAACCACCTGATCTTGTTAGGATTCCCTGTGACATTAATAGCTGTGGTGTTAATAGCTGACCCATAAGTTCAAAATGTACTATTACTTTGCTGACCAAATCATAATAATCCACCATGGGGGCAAGCAAAGTGAGTCACTAGGCCAGAGGTAGTCACTATGCAAACAACCAATGCCTGAAAAGCTTACTTGCTACACCAATGAAAATAAGCCAGTTACCCTGTTGCCCAAATCTGTCCCTTACAAAGGTATAAAAAGTGCGTTCTTTCTTTGTTCTGGGTCTCTCCTCTGGCCTGTGTGCTGAGAGGGAAGTCCCCAACATGTTGGAATAATTAAAAATCCTCATGCGGTTTGAAGTGATGGTAGTCTCTATGGTCTTTGTGAGTGAGAGTCTTTTGATGAACTCCCACAAGCTGACTTAAGTAAGCATTTGCCTTTCTTACAAACACTTAGAGCTTCCAATTCTCAGTCCTTAGAAAGACACTCCCTGAACTCACAGTTGGTTTACTTACTGCTTCTCTGTGAAATGTAGTTATAACCCAATCATCTTATACATGTTCCAAAAGACAGGAGCCTCCTATGTTTCACCACATACAACATCCTCTAGTAGGGCAATACAGATAGCTACCACTTCATCATCCTACCATGAATATCTTGTTTCTCTGACCTTGTTGTCTGTAATCATTCACAGAGAAGCAACCTGACATTGCTAGCTGCTGCTTACATTTTATTTCTTTAATGGAGGGCAATGACATGTTTTACTGGGTTTTATCCTGACTGGCCAAAATCTGGTAGATGTTAGATCTTGGTAAATGACAGGCAGGAGCAATATATAGAAAGAGCACTTCCAGAACACCTGCCCTCATGTCCTAGGTGTCTGCTGATGAGCTGTGTGGCCCAGACACACAGGAATGTGGCTCCCACCTACAGATGCCACTGAGGCTATTTACAAGGTGATACAAGAAAAAAGTATTCAAAATCTTGGGACACACTGTCATTCTGACCAATACTTTTGAGTCAGATATTTGACTTATGTATATTGTGGGGATAAAAAAAGATACTCCTCAAAACCCTGTAAAATTTAGGATTTACTTAAATTTGAAACAAAGAAGACAATTTGTTTCATTTTATGAGGTTATTGCCCAGTGTCTTACTGCTGAAATGTACACTCCTTAAAGTTAGCAAGCATACCCCAGTCCTATCATTTTATAATAAGTATTATATAAATTATTTTATTAAAACTCTCAGCTTAGAAGGCTAGTTTACATTACAATACTACATTAGGATTAAAACCATGGATGCAACCAAATTGTATAGAAACAATTCCACCACAGACTGTGTCAGACACAAGGTCTCTAGTTTCCATGAACATAAGTAGACACAGTAGCTCCCTTTAAGTAACAAAACCTCAGGAGATGGTATCTTTGTGTATATAATTTGGGCACAGTAATAGAAAACAAAAAGAATATAAATTTGCAGAACAAGAAAACTAATTTTCACATTGTATTCTTTAAAGACTTCCGTAAGGCAACAATCGGGCAACTTTGAAAGACTGTGCTATTTCAGAAATAATATATAATAGAAATGAGAAGCACTCATTAGCATGGGAATAAAAGTTACTCTTAAAGGTCATCTTGCAAGATCAGGCTCTGATGTGACATGCGGACAAGACAGCGTTCTGAAAACGCACTGGGAACAGAGAATTCATGAATATTAATAAACGGAGGAGACACCATTATGGGTAATAAAATAGGAGGAAGCATGCACGTCTGGGTGGTTTCCATTGTCACAATATGGGGTTGGTATTTGCAGACAGTTTCTTATTATAAACAAGAGACACGCATATTTATTGATGTAGATTGTATTCTGGAAAACTTTATCACCGAACTTTCATGAAACTGGAAAGTTCTGAAACTTACATTATGAGTAAAGGGTGTTGTTGTTTGACTCAGACATATATTTAGCCTGAAAGATCATCTTATTTGGATATTCCACTGTGTCTGGATAAGTCTCCTTGCTCTCTCCTCAGTCCCGTCAGCTCTGCATTTCATTACAGACAGAAGGATCTTTCTGTGACCTATCTGTTCAGAATATCATTAAGGTTCCTCACTATACTGGAATTAAGGACATTTCTTTCATTCAATGTCCTTAGTAAGCTAGTACATTTTCAGCTTCATAAATAATACTTTCTAATCACCAGGGCACTTGTGGGTGTGGGACATAAATGCCATCTTGTTAAGCCATATCTTTTGCATTTTTTGGTGCTTCCATTATGGTAGCCTTAGACTTTCCTGCTAGAAACATTCCTATCCATCCTTCAGGATTCACCTGTCCGGTGCCTATCAAATACACTTGCACAGGAATGTGAGCACTCCTCCGTGCTCCAGTTTGCACAGTGTTCCTTACTAAGGCTCTTCCACCTTCTCTACCAGTCTGCAGTTCCCGAAGGACAAAGGCCAGGCAGTGTGCTGTCCATACCCTCAACAACTGTACAGTTCCACTAGTATGTGGATCCCAAAAGACAAAGGCCAGGTAGTCTGCTGTCCGTACCCTTGACAACTGAACAGTTTCATGTGCAGGACAACCCCAGTATTCAACATGTATCTGTCTAGAGACAACTGAATACCTACATAGAAAGACCTCTGGGGGACACCACATCACTCTACATTTCTACATTTGCTGTAGGAGGTGTCACACAGACAACACTGTTATCCGGCCCCAGTGCTCAGCATCTGCCTACAGCAGAGCTCCTAAATCTAGGTATGACTGAAATTTGCAACTATGTAAATTGTTTGCTAATGATATAGGGGGTCTAGCTTCTGTCCACCAGATGCAAGGAGTGTCCCCTCCTTGCAATGTGACAATCATAAATATCTCTAGATGCTGACAGCATCCAAGGGAGGAAGTGGATCAGACGAGGTTGGAGACCATGGTGCTATAACATCCAGTCAGCACTTTTCCCTGAGTACATCATGTGTTTGTAAAAGCCACCTTTCCCAACAAAGTCATTAGTGAAGAAGGAGTAGTGCTGGAATTTTGAGGAAGGAGGAAGCACGGGGTGATGGTTTCACATAAGACAACAAGTAGCTGGGGAAGAGTGGCAAACTGAGAGTTCCCAGCTGCACTTGGAACGTGTGGTCTGCACCACAGGCGAGCCGACCATGCTGTTTTAGTCCTGTTAAAGTAAGAGGTGAGTTGAACTCAGTCTGCTTAGCAATTTTCCCAGGCAAAAAGCAAACGCCTATAGCTCGATATAACTTAGCACACCCAAAGGTCCTGGATTTAGCTCCCAGCAAAGCAGGCAGCAAGCAAGATGAATCACAGGTTGAAATCCTAGCACTCAGAAGTAGAGGCAGGAGGATGAAAAGTTCAAGGCCATCTTGAATTCAAGCGAATTCAAGACTTACAGCCTGGGCTGTACGAGAACCTGTCTCAAAACAGCTTTCCCGGAAGAAGAAAGAGTTGAGTATGTCCAGCAAACGATGCAAGGAAGGATTGTATTGATGGAGCGGATACCAGAAACTAAGTACTGAGGGGAATGAGGTTAGGCAAAACCATAGCACAGTAGTGTTAGGATAGTAGATGACTCCATGCGTATATATCAAGTTGTGGACCATGAAGATGCCCCTCTCAGATCTTCCTTTACAAGAGTACATTGTGGGTACATGGCAGCCTGAGAGCTGCTCCCTTGTGACTGTTAACAACACACTGATGTCAGCTGCATTCCAGCTGCAAACTGATCACAGACAGCATGCCTCTGTGGGCCTGTTCAGTGGGCATCTCTAACCTCATCCCTCTCCTTACCCTAGCTTAGACCTCCTCATCCCTGTGCTCCGAATCTCTTCCCAGTCAAGCCTTCTTTTCCCCTCTCACAGGCATCAGATCAATGAGGTAGGGGGAAGTCTCTCTCTCTCACCAGACCTGCTTCCCTCCCTTCTATTTTTCAGAGATTCTCATAGATTAATCCTTTGCATATTTAATTTAATCCTGTCATTTGCTTTTACCAAGGCCCCAAAGCTTATACAGCTAGAGTAAAGCCCTGTAACAGATCATTCAAAAATTACTTTTATAACATGGAGAATGTTCCTCTTAGAAATCCAGTAATGGAGGAAAGAGATAGAGATATATAGAAAGAGACAGAGACAGAGATTAGAATGGTAATTCTGGGAAATTAACTCCCCTTCAGATCTCTATTCATCAAAATATTTTAATTTCTATAGCAACTATGCTATGTGCCACCTGAATGAACTTTAGACAGCTCATCTTGAAAGGAGAGGGTGCCACAGCAGAGTTCCCATGTCAACACTGCCTGTGCACTCAGCTTACACACAGATCCCAAACAGATGCCTGATCCTCGGGACTAACAGCTTCCAGAAGGACTGGAAAAACCGACTTCCCAGCACTTACTTAGTTTTCAGGAAAGGAAAAACTAGAAATTCTGATACTTGGGAAGATCCTTTGGCACCAGTTTGGCATGACTATGGAAGGGACGCTGTGATACAGTTCCTGCCCCTAGAGCAGGGCCAATAGGATGTGGCCCTCCATGAGTGCTGTGCATGTAGAGCTTGTTTGCATAATAATGTACATATTTTGCTTCATGGTCCTCCTTGGGAGAATGTTTTCCCTGCCAAGATTAATGACTGCATAATAATCAGAAACAGCCTGAGTCTGGGAAGCGAGAATGCATCTGATGTTCCTCAGCAAATACTGTGACCTTCAGGACAGCCCTTAAGGCTGTGGGAAAGAACTCTGAAAACACAGAATTCAAGAATTTCTCAACTATGCAAAATATAAGGATGCAATATGAATTGTGTGAGGGCCTTCATAGATCAAAATCAAACCAAACCAACCAACCAACAAACAATAAAAAATAAACAGAGGCATCTGCACTAATGAATCAATAGGAAAGGAATAATTAAAGCAAACAAGGCTCATGGTTCAAATAATAAAGGAGCACCAGGAAGTGAGGGAGTGGTCATCCTAGGACAGGAATCCCATTCAACCAAGCCTATTCTTTGGGTTTACGAAGGCAGGCAGATTTCTGAGTTCAAGGCCAGCCTGGGACAGATGGAGTTTAGGTCCAGGTGTGGTGAAAGTTGTGATCTCGGGCAGGATCCCATCCAGATACGCATATTGGTTGTGTTTACAAAGGCAGACAGATCTCTGAGCTTAAGGTTTGTCTACAGAGCAAGTTCAAGGACAGCCTAACTTAGGCAGTGAAGGACTTAGAAAACATAAAGTTAACTTTCTCCCATAAAATGGCCTCTATGTCTGGATTTGGCAACCACAAGCACTATGCCCAGTGAACCGCAGGACTTGCTAAGTTAAAAAAAAAATGTACTTGCTGTCTTTTTCTAAGAATCCAGGGACTAAGGTCACAAAATGCTGATTCATAGGATAATAAAAAGGGAACCTGGTATTCCTCGGTTGAGAATTCTTTGTTTAACTCTGTGCCCCACTTTTTAATGGGGATATTTGATTTTCTGGTGTCCACCTTCATGAGTTCTTTATATATATTGGATATCAGTCCCCTATCTGATTTAGGATTGGTAAAGATCCTTTCCCAGTCCGTTGGTGGCCCTTTTGTCCTGTTGACAATATCTTTTGTCTTACAGAAGCTTTGCAACTTTATGAGGTCCCATTTGTCAATTCTTGATCTTACAGCGCAAGCCATTGCTGTTTTGTTCAGGAATTTTTC
>LR750124.1:338241-481648 GCA_902729485.2 Mus minutoides
TGACTGTGTCTATCGTTTTAGAAAACCAAAGCCAGGAACACAAGAAAGCTTCCAAACTATCTCTCTAAATTTTTCTACCCCTCATGCCCACTTTTAAGGGAAAAGAACATGCACACACACACACACACACACACACACACACACACACACACACACATACACATGCATACATGCACACTTTATGAAGGTATGGTTGACGTAAAAAAGATATACAATCATCATCATAATCTACACCATAAACCAATTCATCTGCCCCTACGGTTTCTTCCTCATTTTCTTCTTATTAACATGAGCTTAAGGGTTCCCAGCCCTGTCTGTCTTCAGCAAGGCTGCAGGGCCACTAGGAGAGCATCAGTGACAGCGTCAGATCTGCAGAACCCAGGTGGCACTTGCTCACGCTGAGAACCCGAGACAGGTCATCAGTTATCCCCAGCCCCTCCTTTCTAAATAAAAGTCCAATTAGGAAGAATTATCCGAGTTCCTCGCTTGTCTGCATCTCCGTGGCAGTGAGCAGACCAGCGGGCCTTATCTACAGCTTCCCCCCAGGGGTGCTTTAATAATGAAGTTCTTCCTCGGGATTTTTCTATCGCTTTTTAAAAAAATATTTCTCTGATATTAGTGTTAGAAGCGGGAGGCAATCGACCAGAGGATAACTGACGCTTAAAGAGAAAGTACTTTAAAGCTACTCAACTAAAGAAAATCTTAATGTCACTGAAATGTGGATTCCTTTGTCTGTTCTTCAGTCCATGGTCACCTGACAAACAGACACGGAGATTTGGCAAACCGCCAAAAGGCAGCACACAGCATAGGCCAGATTTTCTGTAGGATCGGCATTGAGCCCTATATATATATATATATTTTTTGGAAACCCACTATTTGCATCAGTGCCCTCTGGGGGACCAGAATGTGGAAGGGATGATTATCAAGTTTTGTTCAGTAAGAAAGCACCTTTAGCTCTGTCTTTGGAGTTGTTTTTCCTCCTGGTGCCTCGGTAGCTTTACATCAAACTGTAACTCTCGGAGTTCATTTGTTGACTAAACTCACAGGTCTCTAAGAGCAGCCTGCAAGTGGTGCTCTTTCGCTGCTACCTTGAGAGACACACTCCCACTTTCAGCCGACTGGGTACTTACTTGGATTGTTTTGGGTCAGAGATGTCCAAGGCCCCCGAGAGGATTCGGAGCCCAGTCTTCCTTTCCAAAGCCCAGTAATTTTGCTGTAGACACGCAGACCTCAGTTCTTCACTGGGGTGAGATGAGGAGACAGTGGGCTGAGGAGAAGGAGGAGAGACTGAAGTAGAAGCCTGGGTGACCACAGGCGGTCTTCCGGCATACACTTCAGCATCTCTCCCTTGGCTCTGTGCCTCATGGACACAGATTAGTCATTAACAGTCCTTCCCTGCTAAATGATATAAACACGGAAAGGAATCTCAGAGAGCCTTGGAATTGCCAGCACAATCCAGAGACAGGGAAAGTGACAGGCGCTAGAGTCCCACAGCTCACCTTGTGTCACAGGTCTGCTGGCTGCCTTGTAGGGTCTCCGGAGCCCAGACTTCTGCCTCACTCTGCCGTTTCTTTCATAGTTCTGTTACTTGCCAGAAATGAAAACTAGAAAGAATGAGCTGCCTTGAACCGTCTCTCTCCCAGGCTTCCTGCATGAAGTTGTAAAGATGCCTAATGCTTCTGTCTGTGGGATGCCTCCTTTTTCTGAGCCACCCTGATCCTCTGCTAGTTTGGGCCTACCACAGCTTCCTGTCTGAAGAACAATGGTAGTCTGTCGCTTCCTTCTTGCCTCTTTCTCAGCCTTCTTATTGGATTGAGCATGAGCATTGAGCATGTGGCTTCTCTGAGATTTGGTTTCTTCATCTGTAGAACTGATACATCTAGAGGAGCTAAGGGGATGTGTTGACAGTCAATTGTACAAGTGGTTAAAATGTTCGCTATGTGTCTGGCATATAGCAACTGCTCAATAACTTTGCACCATTTTTTCTCTTCTTTATTACTTGAAAAAAGTATTATTTACCTATTTTGTGTCCTAGTATGAACTCCCGGTAGGTTCTTACCACCTGAGAAGTAAACATAGTGTGTCAGACCTTTGTAAACACCGTGATCCCCAGTCACTCAACTCCAGGGGAGGGGCCTCCATCTATCCAGATATAGGTAGGTATCATCCCTACTGAGTAAAGACGGTCTGGCCTGTCTGATTCAGTCTTTGTGAAGGAGGCACCTACATGCGTAGAGGTAATACTCTCACCTATGGTCTGTAAGAAACCAGTAAACTTACTGATTCCCTATAGGGAAGTTTGGTGGAACTGTGTCTCAATCTGCTGTAGGTATGATTTATGTCTTCCTCTAGGGGAGGGAGGGGAATTAACAAAGGGGCATCTATGTCATCTGTTCCATAGCCTGGAAGGATCTTTGGCCAGATACCTGCCATTGTCATGTACTCAGTTCATCACTCACTTATCTGAGAGGCCTCTCTGGACATACAACAGCATGGTTCTCCCTGCTCCCACCCCATCCTTTCTTTTTTTTTTTTTTTTAAGATTTATTTATATATTTGAGTACACTGTCTCTTTCTTCAGACACACCAGAAGGGGGCATCAGATCCCATTACAGATGGTTATGAGCCACCATATGGTTGCTGGGAATTGAACCCAGGACCTCTGAAAGAGCAGTCAGTGCTCTTAACCATTGAGCCAGCTCTCCAGCCCCTCCATTCTCCATTGTATCTTGCTTTATTTTTCCTCACAACACACGACATATACTTACTTGCTTAATGTCTGTCTCATCACACGAAACATGGACAGACATCCCTATCTTGTTTACTGGTGTGTCATTGATTGCAAACTCTCTGAAACAATGTGCTGGTGTAAGTAGGAGGTGCCACAACCTAATCCTGGAAGCATTTCATCCTTCCGTGGACAGAGGCACTCAGCAAGATGATAACAATGAGTGAAACCACCTGAAGAATGGATGACATCTATTTGTATTGTGAGCTCAGTGCCATCCTGGCCTACAGAGTGAGTTCCAGGTCAGCCAAAGCTATACAGTGAGGTCTCATCTCAAAATGAGCTCTTTATAGGAATAATTCCAACTATCACAGGGAGAAAGAAGGGAGTTCAAGCATTTATTAAGCCGTTAACGTTTTCCACAAAGTCACTGTCAACTCAGCAGGGAACAGAAGAGTATGGTCTCTACCTTGCTACAACTTACCTAGTGAAGGCAAGTGGTTCAGAATTTTCCTCATGGCAGTATATTATGAAGGAGAAGAAGGATTTGGTGCTGTGGCCGTATTTGTCAAGACCTTGCTGTTGCGAATTGCATATGACCTGAACCGGGAAAGGGAGAGTACATGCTGAAGACTTGTTTTGAACTGTGGAGCTTTGAAGAAGTCACTGGATCATGGAAGAACTAACTTCATCCATAAATGAATCCCATGATGAGCCCTCTGACAATGAATTATATTTTCTAGCTAGCCTAGTACAAAAGACAGGAGGAAATCCTGGTGTTTATTGACAAGCTGTAAGCCAAGATTAGGCAAGTTTTGATCTATTCTAACTGACATGCCAGCCATATGTCCCTTATCACTTGCTGTTGTGCCTTCCCAGCTTATTTTTGCTCCATCAGCCTGTCCTCGGGATTCCTTGACCCTGGCCACATGCTTTTGGTCCATCTCCTCTCCTGGTAACCTCCTCCTCTCTCTGTCTCTTTTCTCCTTCCCTGGTCTCTCCTGAGACCCATCACTCCATCTGATCCTCAAGTCCCACCCTTCTCTCTCTCTACTACCCAATACTAGGTTCTAGTCTTTTATTAACCAATTAACTTTCAATTGGGGATCAAGATTTACATAACAAAAGCTGGCACAGTGTTCATTTCTGCTTCTCAGAGCATCCGGATCTTGGGGTACAGTGTTTAGTATCTGGATACATAGTAACACCAGGCCAACCCCCAAATGAGTTCATATCTGAATGGGTTCTTAGGATATTAGAGGGAGGAGGAATATGTTTTTGATAGGTGTGTATCATTTCTACACCCACACCGGAATTCTCCCCATGCCTGCCTTCTCTCTGGCATCCAAGAAGGGAGCATCTCTGTTTGCCCACATCTCTTCTTTCTCTTTCAGCCTCTTCTGGCTTCATAGTGATGGAGCCAGCCTGCCATGGGCTTAAACCTCTGACAGAAACCATGAGACAAATCGAAATTCCCCTCTTTGCTTTTTCTCAGGTGTTTTATTCACCAGGATGCAATCATGACCAACATACCAATCATGTCAGAAGAGTTCAGAATGATTGTCTACAAGAAAGAGGAATTTTAACTAACACCTGAAGGGCATTAAGTGAGAGCCACTGAGGAAGAAGAGAAGAAATGTATTGGGGATAAAGGAAAAAAGTGCCAACAAATGTTGTGTGGCAAGAAGCAGTTTGGAGAATGCCATAAAACGAAGAGAAAACTCAGGCCAGAGTTTCTAGAACATGAGGGGAAAGAGAAACAAAATAGTAGGGTAGAATGGGAGGTAAGGACAGGGATGTGTGGTGAATGATCAACAGCCAGCTCTCAGAGCACTAAATGTGCACACACATATGAGTGTGCACACACATACAAGTGTGCTTGCATGCATGCATGTACATACACACACATACTAGTGTACACACACCTGTGCATGCACACACCATAAAGACACACACATTTTATATTTTATTCCTGCAGCACATATACATTCATGCATATTATTTATGTTATATATTTATATTTTATAGATTTATATTATTTGATATTATATATCATATATGCTATATTATAATATGTTATATTTTATGTTGTACTGTGTGTTGTATGTTGCATATTGCATATTATGTTATATGTTATGTGGTACATAATAGGTGTTATATGTTACATACAATATAGTATAATGCCATATATATTCTATATCCTATAATAATATATAGTATTTATCATAACATAATATATAAATGTATAACTAATATGGTTTAACATGTTTATATAATTATAAAATAAAACATATAATATATATGTAATATATAACATGTGTTTTATAAATAACAATAAAATATGGGGCTTAAGAATAATAAAAATTCCCCGGGCAGTGGTGGCACACACCTTTAATCCCAGCACTTGGGAGGCAGAGGCAGGCGGATTTTTGAGTTCGAGGTCAGCCTGGTCTACAAAGTGAGTTCCAGGACAGTCAGGACTATACAGAGAAACCCTGTCTCGACAAACAAAACAAAACAAAACAAAACAAAACAAAACAAAACAAAACAAACAAAAGAATAATAAAAATTCTATTTAACAACTGAATCTATTAGGAATGTTTAAATTGAGTTTTCCTGGACTGTTAGACTGATAGATGATGGGCAGTTATAGTTCAACCATGGTTTGATAAGTGGAATTATATCTCAATCAACTAATTCTTTTTCTAGCACAGTTATTATCCTGAACTGTTACATACAATCTCCTCTTACTCTCATTCATACTGTTCAAAAGCTAAGCCATCTTTCAGTCCCAACACTACTATGTTAAAAGTTCATTGTTCATTAGTGATGTGAGCAGTGTCTTTGGCTCATAGATACCAAACACTAGAGGAGTGTTTCCTCCATTCTCATGTGTGGACTTCATAATAAAACAGCTACACAGTGACACATTTATGTCCCATCTACATTAAGAGTTGCCCATCAGATGTTTTTTTTCTCTAGATGAAAAGCAAATAATGAAGGTCTTATAGACGGTGCATAATCTTTATTCTTGGAGCTTTCTGGTCAGCCACTCTACCCTGGTCAGACCCTGTCACAACGAATAAAATGGAGGGGCTGGAGAGATGGCTCAACGGTTAAAAGCACTGACTACTCTTCCAGAGGTCCTGAGTTCAATTCCCAGCAACCACATGGTAGCTCAAAACCATCTGTAATGGGATCCAATTCCCTCTTCTGGTGTGTCTGAAGACAGCTACATGTACTTACATACATAAATAAAGTCTTGAGAAGCAGGAGGAGGAGGAGAAGGAGGAGAAGGAGAAGGAGAAGGAGAAGGAGAAGGAGAAGGAGAAGGAGAAGGAGAAGGAGAAGGAGAAGGAGAAGGAGAAGGAGAAGGAGAAGGAGAAGGAGAAGGAGAAGGAGAAGGAGAAGGAGAAGGAGAAGGAAGAAGAAAAGTGGAGGAGAGATTGAAAAAGACAACCTACATTATTAACCTCTGACATGCATATGCACGCATACATGCATGCACACACATACGCACATGCACACATGCATGCACACACACACACACACACACACACACACACACACACACACACACACACTTTATTAGAACCCAAATGTGCCTGTTTCACACTCCTATATCAGCACATAGGGGTCATGTTGGTTCTTTTTCTGAGCAGCTTTCCTGTGAGTTGCCTCTAGTCTTCTCTACCCTACCAAGAGAGAAGCCATGTGGACAACCAAGTGTCATTTTTAACTGTGTGATGGGCCACGAGTGGCTCATAAGGTCTGTAGGCCACAAGTTGTGTCACTTGTCTGTGAAAGAGTAGTTGGCAGAACAGCAGAGCAAATCCGAGGCTGACACACTGCTTGCTACGCTTGAGAGACAGGATGCAGTGCCAATAACAAAAGTGGCTATCAATTAATGGAGCCATTGTTTCCATCACATGCATGCCCTGATAAGAGCTGGACTTCAGTGGGACGTTATCACTGGGCAGTTTGGAGATCTGGGAAAGTACTGGTTGGTGAGAAGCTCAGCATATCAGGTCTGAGAGAGGAGATAAAAGCCAGGGAGGCAGAGAAGGGACACGCATCCCATCTGCTTTGCTGGAACAACGGAACCAGTGGTCTCCATAGAACAGCTACTAAAAGTCTTTGTATTGTGGCTAAGAGTTAGTGTTTCACCTGCAATCACAAAGACTTGAATTCAATTCCCAGAATGTACTTTTTTAAAGCCAGGAATGGTATCACACATTAGTGAATCCAGCTCTGGAAAAGCAGAGACAGGCAGGTTACTGAGGGCCACTGGCCATCAGCCCCTTTTACTTTATGAGCCTCAGGCCAATGAAAGGCCAGTGGTGAGAGCACATGGGGCTCTTGCAAAGGACCCACTTTGATTCCCAGCACCCAGAGTGGCTTGCCACTATCTCTAAGTCTAGTCCCTCTTCTGACTGAAAGCCCTGTTCTGACCAGGCATGCACTTGGTGCATGTGCATATGTGCAGGCAAACACTGAGATTCATAAAATAATAAAAATATTTTTAAAGAGGGGGGTGACACCTGAGGAATGTCACTTGAGGCTCTCCTCTAGCTTAATGTACATACACACACATGCATATACACGCATGCATCTCCCCCTCAACACACACACACAAAATCCATATAACACAAGTCATGGCTTTGAAAGAGTTATATGGCAAAGAACCTGTACACCCCTTCTCCATATAAGTTATTTTGTTCTATGTGTGTGGATGTGGCTCTGCTTCTCAATTGCCTACATCTGATGATCACAGTCTTCATTTGGAAACTCAATCATAATGATTGAGTGGCTCATCACACGGTTAGAAATGATGATTGTTTATCCACATGACTTCTCTCTTGGTAGGGTAGGGAGGACTAGAAGCAACTCACAGGAAAGCTGCTCAGAAAAAGAACAAGCACAACTCCTATGTGCTGATATAAAAGCGTGAAACAGACACATTTGGGTTCTAATCATGTTTTTGGTTTGTATGGAGTCTAATAAGTTATGTGGCCATAACTCCTCCATGAATTCAAACAACGCAGCCTTCCTTGTGTTTGGTACTTTTGAGAACTAAAGCAGAAACTCTCAACCTGGCCGATGAAGGCAGGCCTGCTTCGCAGGCTGATGACACAATATTCACAGAGTCAGCTGGGCTCGAGAAGCACAGAATCACACAGAAAGGGAGTGCTAGCTGTCTAGGACTTCTGTTCGTCTCGTGGCTGTCGTTTCAGCCCTAGGTGGAATCAAAAGCTACACTCAACTTATTCTTTCATAAGGCAGGGTGACCCACTTTATGGTATGTGTTGCTATGCAGGTTAATTAGATGTGAAATATTCAAAGCAAGTAATTCAATAAAAGACGTAATAGGAAGGTGAAGGGCATCGTGGTACTTGAGTGCTCTTTTGTGTCCAACCCAAATTAAAAAAAAAAAAAAACAAGAGTTGCTGAAAGATTATTAATAGGCAGCACAAACGAATGTGCTGTGGGGAATGACCTACTTTACATTTAGAAAGGGCTCTGTCTCTTTGGGAAATAGAGCTGACAGCTTTCTTCCTTGAAGATAAATAAAGATACTTCTCGGGAAGGCAAAGGTTTAGACGTCCCAGGTGGACTGCTGTGTCCACACTGGTCCTTTTGTGTGTTTTGAAACTGGGAATAAGCCTGACTACAGATATAATAATCAGGTATAAGGAGATTTGCAGTGTTCGGCTCCTTGGAAATGGTTCTGCGATGGAAGAGCTCACCAGCTTGCACGCTGAAAGCAAGCATCCAGTAGGTATCTACTATTCAAGGCTTTGAACACTGCTTGGAGAATTACCTACTTTGACACAGACCACATGGATGCTTCTCTCCTCCGTGTTCCCAAAGAACGCCACCATGCTCAGAACTTTATCGCCACTGTTTATTTCCTTATCCCGTCTCCCCCACTAGCTAACATCTCCATAAAGCTGAGTATGGTGTTTCACTGCTGCTACTATTTCTCATCTGGCCCCTAATCTTAAAAGAGCATCATATCTGCCCCCAGGGACTCAATGGATCTCTATAAATAAGTAAAACAATGAATTGCATGTAATATATAAACAGCGCCTACGAATCAGTAAGGGACCAACAACAACAACAAAAGAAAAATTGAATAAGGTCCATGTGATGGTTTGAGTAGGAATGGTGCCCCCATAGACTCATGTCTTTGAATGCTTGCCTTATAGAGAATGGCCCTATTAGGTGTGGCCTTGGAGTGGGTGTGGCCTTATTGGAGGAAGTGTGTCATAGTGAAGGCGGGTTTTGAAGTCTCAAATATGCTGAAGATAGGCCTAGTGTGTCACAGTCTCCTTTTGCTGCCTGCGGATTAAGATGTAGAGCCTCTTAACATTTAGCCCCAATTTAATGTTTTCCTTCATAAGAGTTCCTGTGTCATGGTGTCTCTTCGTAGCAACAGAAACCCTAACTAAGACAATGTACAAAAACAATAGACAGAAAAGTAAGTGAAAATATCTGCTAAGCATATAAAGGCATTCAATCACAACCAGACTAGTAATGATAACTAAAAAGAATATAAATGTAGTCTAGATGCATTAAAGGGCACTCAAACTCAATCATAAAAGAGGAGTGCAAATTAAGACTGAGATATCATCTGTCAACGATCCGATGAGCAAAGACCTGGGGACACTCACTGACATAGCATGTGGCAGGGACCAGTGCTTCCATATTTTGCTGATGTGGATGTAAGACTCCAAAGAGGAGAAAGTGCAAGTGTGCAAAACCTTCCCTAACGATTCCACATCTAGGTATTTACCCTGAAAGACATGGACCCAACGGTATGAAAGTGGATTTCACTGCTGAGCTGACTCTGCTCTGCTGTGTGCCGCTGTGCCTGGTTGTTAGAGCCTTGGGACTCTTCTTTCATAGCAAACACTGTTGCCTGAGATCCAGGCTTTTCCCAAGAACCTGCAGACTTGCACAACTCATCAAGCCAAGAGGCAAGCACCCATCACTCCCAGGGTCCTGTGGGCCCATACATCAACACTGTGGACAGCATCGCTCTCATTCATCAGTGTCCATGGTGTAACGGTTGTTAAATATTTGGATATCATTCCTATGTTCAAGGTTATTTGCTGCAACACACAGGGTGACAGCCATATTTAGGGAACAGTTTAGTCAGTAGCTGGTGCTGACTGGAGCCTGCTCTGTGCCACACACTGCTGGAGGGGTAGACTCATTAGCATATTTAACCCTCGTGGTCACCCAAAGTGCAGTTACCCTTACACTTTTCATTCTTCAGTTATAAAGCTAACCAACAAAGAAGTGGGTGGCCATGTTCTTAGAGCTAGTACATGATGGTGACAGAATTCTCTTAGATAATGTCATTCCAAAGTCCATGCTCTTAAAAACCACATGTGTGACATTATTAACAAAATAAACTAGGATTTATTCCCTGTAATGGAATGCCATAAATAAGCTGAAGTTCTTTATAAATGCATAATGAAATTACTGTCTTAGTTAGGGTTTTACTGCTGTGTACAGACACCATGACCAAGGCAACTCTTTTTTTGTTTTGTTTTATTTTTTGTTTTTGTTTTTTGAGACAGGGTTTCTCTGTGTAGCCCTGGCTGTCCTGGAACTCACTCTGTAGACCAGGCTAGCCTCAAACTCAGAAATCTGCCTGCCTCTGCCTCTCAAGTGTTGGGATTAAAGGCATGTGCCACCACTGCCTGGTGACCAAGGCAACTCTTATAAGGATGACATTTAAATGGGGCTCAGAGGTTCAGTCCATTATCATCAAGGCAGGAACATGGCAGCATCCAGGCAGGCTTGGTGCAGGAGGAGCTGAAAGTTCTACATCTTAATCTAAAGGCCTCTAGGAGAAGAGTAGCTCCCATGTGGTTAGGAGGAGGGTCTCAAAGCCTACCCTCACAATGACACACTTCCTCCAACAAGGCCACACCTACTCCAACAAGGCCACACCTCCTAATAATGCCACCCCTAGACCAAGCATATTCAAATCACCACACTAACCAAGCTGACTGCTGAAAAGAAAATACAGAATAAGGTAGCCATCCAGTTTGTGCATAACACACATGTTTGTGTACATGTGTGTCTATCACAAAGTACATATGTATCATATGCAAATACATCCATGAGCACATGTTAAAAGTCATAAATTAGCTGTATAGAACATGTCTAGAATAATACCTCTGAAATTGCCAACCCGAGTCACCTGTCTCTACAGGACAGCAGATTAGGAAAAGCACATGCTCTGTGTGTGCCTTATATACTGTTTGAATTTTATAACATGCCCATGTTTCATGAATTAAACAACAAACTGACACTATTTAAAAGGATGATGACATGTACATAAGAAGTCTGAGATGGAAAGTAAAAAGGGGAAAGAGAGAGAGAGAGAGAGAGAGAGAGAGAGAGAGAGAGAAAGGAATAGGACACAGACCAAGTGCAGCCGAATGCTCAACCCTCTTAGAGGACAAAGCCTGCAGGGAGCTTTAGAGAGCAGAGGAAGGGCATCGTGAGGGAGGAACAGAGGTGAGGAGGCTGGGATTGCTGTTAATAGTGAGGCAGGAATGCCTCGAAGGTTACTAGAGGTACATGTGTTCTGCACCGCTCAGGGCAGCTAACCTGTAGGTGTGGGCGGGTCCAGAGAGGCTGTTCACAGCACGAGTCCCCAGCCTGTGAACAGAGGAATATAAATACAAACTAGAAATGTCCACACCTCATTCTGTCCCCACAGCCAGGGCTGATAAGGATAAGCTGCTGCTCTATCCTCTAGGGACAGGCAAGAAACAAAGAAGTAATTGAAGGCTTGGGAGAAAATAGGACCAAGAAAAAAAAAATGGCTGAAGAAGCTGAGATTGTTGTTTCTGAAGAAGAAGGACAGTAATTGTCCCCTACTTGATGACAGTCTTACCATTCATTGTCAGGGGGAGGGAGGAATGGTGACCAGCTGTTCTGTGGCACCACAAAGAAGACAAAGAAGGAAAGGATTTCAACTCAGCACGAGCGATTTAAACGGAACTCAAAAAAAAAAAAAAAAAAAAAAAACTTTGTCAGAGAAAAGAAACTAATGGTGTTAAGCAGTGAGGGAAAGGATTCTGGCTGAAGATGTGGTCCCCCCCTGTGCTCTCTCCCAACTGGCTTGAGGATGGAGAAATCAACCCCGCTTTGAATTCCAATCCTTAAAGGCAAAATGCCCTACTGTCCCATCTGGGTTTCTTCACTGAAACAGTAGGAAAACACTAACCTCATAGCAAAACTGTGGGTTGAGAAAGAAATCTCAGAAATATGTCATAGGGTCACAAGAGAACCTATGTGCACTGCTCTCAGAATGGGACCTAGCATGTAAGTGTGGGCACTTATCAAAATAAATTCTTGATAGAGAGCATCCGCTATTCTTCTGTGTAACCGAGAAGGTATTTATTCACCACAAATGTCTTAAGTTCTTTAGACACACGCATAAGATGTCCCGAAGGTGTCCTGAAACTTAGGACTGCCTCCTTCATGCATTAATGTACACCGCATGCATTTCTACCTGTAATCGCATGCTTTCCAGGCTAGCTGTGAACTTTCTAGATGGCCAAGGATGACCCTGAACTCTGGTCCTTTTGCCTTCATCTTTCGGCACTGAGCATCATAGCCAGTTTAGGTGATGCTGGGGAGCAAACCCAGGGCCTTCCTAGGTGAGCCCCTCTACCAACAGAACCACACATCCCCAGCCCTTATGCACGCTGTTCCACAATGAAAGGGTAACCTTTCTAAAATCGATGTTAGATTGTTCACCTCATTCATTTAGCTGTTAAGAAGTTCAGTGTTAGCCATTTTTTCCAAAATTTACATTTCCATCAACTCAACCTCTATAGCCCTGCAGTAGAAAGCAACATTTTTTTCCTAATGGTTTGGACTATGGCTCACTGTGATAACTAAATTTCATATTACAACATGGTACAAATGCTCATTTATACAACAGGAACTAAGATGAAAACCTACAGGAAAACACATTTTTATTTATGATCTATTTCTATATCTTCTATGTTACTTTATTCTTTGTTTTTTGAACACATCCTGATCCCATAAACTGATTTTGTTATCCATCAATGACTATGGTCCACTGTTTGAAATTTTTGAATAGATTTAATAGCACTGGGTAAAGGTTTTGTGTTTTCTTCAGTGCCCGGGACTTTTTACAGACTAGGCAAGCACTCTGCCCCTGAGTTACATTCTCAGCTAAGGTCAGCATTCTGTTTTGTTTTGTTTTCTTTTGTTTTCCTTTCTTTTTTCAAGACAGGGTTTCTCTGTGTAGCCCTGGCTATCCTGGAACTCACTTTGTAGACGAGACTGGCCTCGAACTCAGAAATTTCCCTGCCTCTGCCTCCCGAGTGCTGGGATTAAAGGCGTGCGCCACCACGCCCAGCTTTAAGGTCAGCTTTCTTAATTGCTCTACTTATCCATTAGGTAAAGGGGGATTAAGTGGTCCCTATCTTGTATCTCACAGAGTCCGGGTCTGGAAACAAAATAAGCTGTGACTAATATTCATGGCACAGGTCCTCCTGTGACATAGCCTATCTTTAGAATAGCTGTGCAAAGCCCTGACCTCACCAGGACTTGAGTGACAGGTCAGAGACCCTCTAGCTATTATGTGGCAGTTAACTTGTCTTCACAGACAACAGCTCAGAAGTGCTGGTCAGAAGTTAAGAGCAACGTAAGAGGGGACAGTAGTGAAAGAGACTAAGGAGCTCACAGCTGCCCACAGCTGCCCACAGCTGCCCACAGCTGTCCACAGTTTCCCACTGCCGCCATGGCTGCCACAGCATGAACCCAGCTTAGAGTCTTCCTGAGAACCAGAGTCTGGGGCCACAGAGAGAAGAAAATAAAGCTGTATATCCTTCATTGTTAAAGGCAGAATACAACAGGACATGTGTATGGAATTTTTTTTTCATTTCAAGAAGCAAAAATACAAAACAAAAATATGGCAAATGTTTTGTTTCTTAAGGAATAAATGTGTGTTGGGGGCAGAAAAATTAGTGTCAGAGAACTCTTTCCCCCACTAAGTGAAAGACACATCGTTGTTGTTCAAAATAAATTTCCAGAAAAACTATAGGCACTCTTTAACTCGACCCTTGACATTATAATCCTTGGTCCTGAAGAAACCAAAAGAAGGTGTTTTCAAATTCTGGTCTGGATCATGTTTATAATTTCTAACCTTGACAAATCAGGCAGGGTAGTCAATGAGTGGCCACTGTGGGTGTTGTCCTTCCTCCATAAAATCAATCCCTCAGCACAGGGAATGAAAGAGTTTATGGAGTTTATGCATTTCCTAAACACACACACACACAGATGGAGAGAGAGAGACAGACAGAGACAGGCTCAGAGACAGAGACACAAGAAGATACAGAAACACACAAAGAGAGAAAGAGACAGAGAGAGACATATAATTGAGAAGTAAATAAATGCTATGGGAAGACAAGCCACTGGAAACAGGAGAAGCAGTAAACATGGAAGCAAAATAAAGACTTTTAAAGTACCCAGCACAAAAAGGGAAAATTTCTGGATAACATGTGAAATGTAAAGGAAGAAAATATCTAATAAAGAGAGAAAAAAAAAAAAAAAAAAAAAGGTATAGGATACCAAGACTACTGCTCTAACTTGCTTTCTATTGCTGCGGTCAACACTATGACAAAGAGCAGACTGGGAGGAAAGGGCTTCCTTGGCTCACACATCCCCATTGCTGGTTATCACTGTGGGAACTGAGAACAGGAACTTATGTAGAAGCAGATGCAGGAATCCCGGAGGAACCCTGCTCCCCTGCTCACTGCCTTGCTCTCCATGGCTTGCTCAGTGTGCTTTTTGATACAGTCCAGGACCACCTGATGGGGGCCAGAGCCTTCCATTCCAAACATTAATCATGAGAATGCCCAACAGATGTGTTCATGGCCAATGGAAGCAATTTCTCAATTGAGGTCCTCTTGTCTTAATTGTCTCTGAGTTGGGTCAAGTTGACAAAAACAAACCATCACAGTTGTCATTCTCCAAAAACAACTGGAGACAGAAACAATACTAATAAACAGTGTCAGTAACAGGAAATCTAATTAGACTTTTTCTTTTTTTTTTTACATTTGACCAGAGGTCTTTGTATGACTAAATTCTTCAGAAAGTTCTGCACATAAGAGCAAGTCCCTGTTTTTGGTATGTCTTTGCTATGTGTTTATTTTGGCTTTGCTTCAGAGCCCTAAGACTGGGAAGTAGAGGAGAGCTAATGAGAATGCATACGCCACCCAATCTTGAATGATGGGAAGATTTCCAGGGGAATGGATAGCAACAAGAAGCTTCTGGAAAGCTGGGCTTTTAGGCACAAACTTCTTAAGTCTTACAAAGAAATTTGGTACCCCAAGTGCAGTGTGGAAAAACTGTTATGCCACAAGAACCCAGGCTGGAACAATGGGCAGCCAAATGATGGGTGATGCGGATGATATCCTGCAATTGGAAGGGCTTTGGCTGT
This sequence comes from Mus minutoides, assembly GCA_902729485.2. Lineage (NCBI taxonomy): Eukaryota > Metazoa > Chordata > Mammalia > Rodentia > Muridae > Mus > Mus minutoides. The sequence goes on from LR750124.1 coordinate 353,475, forward strand.
GAGTAAGATCTTACTCCAACCCTGGAACAGAGTCCTTATGAGAAGCAAGGTTTGGAACTAGAGAGATGGCTCTTTAGATAAAGCATCTCCATGAGTATGGGAAAGGGAGTTTGGAGCCTCTAGACAGGCATGGCAAGCCTGCCTGCCTGCCTGTAATCCAAACCCCTAGACAGCAAAGATGGAGATACCTGGTGCAAACTGTCTGATTCGGCTCAATCCCTTTAAGTTCAGTGGCAGACCTTGCCTTAGTAAATGAAGTAGAGGGTAGGTGATAAAGACACCCGACTTTGGGCGGTGGTGGCACACACCTTTAATCCCAGCACTTGGGAGGCAGAGGCAGGTGGATTTCTGAGTTCGAGGCTAGCCTGGTCTACAAAGTGAGTTCCAGGATAGCCAGAGCTACACAGAGAAACCCTGTCTCGAAAAACCAAAGGAAGAAGGAAAGAAAGGAAGAAAGAAAGAAAGAAAGACAGACACCCGACTTTAGCTTCTGACTTCCACACATACAAGACATGTATTTGCACACATATGCACGAATGTGTGTGTGTGAGCGCACACACACTCCATATCCTTGTTTATTTTTCTTGTGATAGCCACTCTGACCGTTGTGCAGTTATGGCTGCTACTTTCCATTCTGAGCTATGCTCAGCTTCTTCCATTTCAGGTAACTTATTCCCTGGTCCAGCCCACCAATCAGAGCATATACCTTTGGGGATATTCTCCCTGCTTCTTCTTCTTCTTCATGTAGGGCTTGGACAATAGGCAGAAGATCAGCTGAATATCTGTGCTAATCTCTGGGGTTTTGCATTTCAGAAACAAACCGGGGGGCTCTTACGGCTGTCATTTATCATGGTCCATTGTGTTTGGAGAATATAAGAAAAGGTGGCGCTCTGGGAAGACGCTCCAGCTGCAGGATGATGAATCACTGCCTCTGCAGGTATACCCAGTCCTTTATTTCCTGTTCCTCAGCAAAGGATGTGAGTATATCTGCATCAGGTTTGGCGATCAGATAACATAGATAAAGTTAAAGCGCCAAATGTCTTGTTATTTTATTAAAGCTTGTTTTGAAATTGTTATCCACCCTTGTTATCGTATTTAACAAAGGCATTCAGATTATCATTACAACAAAGCCCAACACTGTTTTATTAAAAAAAAAAAAAAAGATAAAAAACTGGATCATTACTCATTGAATTTTAATTACCTAGTTTAATTTTACCACGGATGCCTTCTTTAATTTTCTTCCTTTGGAGAGAATTTTTGGAAGTTACTCCCATCATTTCTGATTTTATTACCTATCTATGAAGATTAAACACTTGGCTTATTAACATTTTAAACGGATTTTTAATTCAATCCTAACACTGTTCTCCATTAATCATTTTGGTAATATCTTCCTGGTGAAATCATAGCCAATGATCAACTACAACTAGTATGGGCTTTTTAAAAGAATTAATGACTAATTTATTAAAGTACTGACTTTATAATAGTAAGCATCTATCAGCAAATGTGGACACACTTGTATTTAACTACTCAGCATATTTTATCGAAAATCTAAAGTCTATCTGTATAATAAAATAAGTGTTTCCCTAGTAACCATACACAAGTACTAAAGCTATTTTTAGAAATGGAGCCTGTTTCTCATCTGGAGGTATAATAGGAAACAGGAGGATTTAAAAAAATAAATAAATCAAGCAGATTGGGCTGGAGAGATGGTTCAATGGTTAAGAGCACTGATTGCTCTTCCAGAGGTCCTGGGTTCAATTCCCAGCAACCACATAGTGGCTCACAACCTTCTGTAATGGGATCCGATGCCCTCTTCTGGTGTGTCTGAAGATAGCAACAGTGTACTCATATACAATAAATGAATCACTCTTTTAAAAAAAATAAAAGAGAAAAGTATTATGCCAGTGAGCAGATGTTAAAAGATCATTTCTCTTGGCTCCTTCAAACACCACAAGATACCCTGTACCCTGCATGTAAGGGACCACTAGTTGTGAACTCAGGAACTTCAGTGCATTGTGTGATGGAGGTAAGGGTAGTTGTGGACACACACCCTTCCTACTTCATCCCGTCATCCCATCATTCCTGCATTAACTCACCCAGTCATTCAGTACATATGTATGGAGCCTCTGCTCTGTGGCAGTCCCTGGCTGTTCAACAGGGCAGAAGTTGGCTCTGATGCATCCTATCATCTAGTTTAAAAAAAAAAAAAACTAAAATTAAAAAAGCATAAAAGAATACCGGTCAATATTAATTTAAACCTCCAGGGCTTCAAACAGAAGAACCTTTTCTTATATTCTCCAAACACAATGGACCAATGATAAATGACAGCCGTAAGAGCCCCCCTCCCCCCCCCCCGCCGCCTCCCCGGTTTGTTTCTTTTCTCATCACAACAGCACAATTCCTGATAAAAGCCACTCAGCTTCGGGTGGGTGAGTGGGTGGGGTACTTCTGGCTCACAGCTCCAGGCTGTCTTCAATCACGGCAGGCAGGCACGTCCAGGCAGCAGGGCTGTCGGGCAGCTGACACCATGAGAGAACAGAGAGAGAAGGAAATGCTGCACTTCAGCTTCTTCTTTTCTGTTGACTCTGAGACCCCTCTCCACAGGGACGGTGACAGCCACATTTAAGGTGACTCTTCCCATCTCGGTTAACCCTTTCTGGAAACACTTGCACAGACCCACTCAGAGATGTCTTCCTGCCACAACAGTGAAGATGAACCATCACCTCATCCCTCGTGCCATGTATCGAATGTCACTTCCACAGAATTACCTTGACACTTACACAGACTTTCCAAAGTGGATCCAGCTCCCTCTCCACCCAGCTAAGGTAGCTGACGCTGGGTAAGGGCTTGTCTAAAGGCAAAGGTCAGCAAGGGCAAATAGCAATGTTTGAACAGAGGCCCACCTGTCTCCCAACACCACATTCTTTTCTTTTAGATCAAGAAATCTCTGGGAAAAAGTTTGTCCTCCACTCGGAATCAGGGCCTCTGGGAGTACCTGGTGGCCAGTAGGACCTGCCTATCAGTCTACACATAAAACCTCCCACAAGATGGTGTCCCTGGCTTGCTGTGTTGGCCCTTTTTACCTGATTGCCCACAGTCAGTTACTAAGTTCACACACCTAAGCATGCCCCTGCTCAGCTGGTGGAAGACAACCTTAGTGGTGCCTGGATGGGGAGAAGGCAAGGATGGTTCTTTCCTGGTGAGATATGAGGGGGGAAACACAAAAATGCCGGAACAACCTCCATAACCATGTGGCCATTCTTTTTGACCTCAGCCTCTGTCACTGCGCTCCATAAATACACAAATGAGAAGACAGGAGAGAGGGAAAGATGACACAGAGGTGGGAGTACATTTGGACCGTGGTCAGTCAGTAATACCCCACCCACGGAATCTCTCTGCTCTACCACACTTTCTCAGGTCCTTAAGAGTCTGCAAGTTCTAGAGCCGGGCGTGGTAGCACACACTTTTAATCCCAGCATTTGGGAGGCAGAAGCAGGCAGATTTCTGAGTTCGAGGTCAGCCTGGTGAGTTCCAGGACAGCCAGTGCTATACAGAGAAACCCTGTCTCAAAAAACCAAAACAAAACAAAAAAAAAAAAGTCTGTGAGTTCTTATCCAACCTACTCTTACAATTCTGCCGTGTATGAGCTTAATGATCTCATTAACTAGCACAACAGAAGGAGAAAAGCCTAGGGAATATTAGCTTATTTCCTCATAAAAATGTCTCATAAAGACTTGCCAGGTGTTTTTAAACACCATGAAAATGGGGTTTTTGTGTGTGTATAAATAATTTCAATTTCTTCTGCACTATTATCCCATACATCATCCTACACTGCACTATCGTTAATGTCTACATGACAAACTGTTTCACTGAGCTTATTTATATGCCTTTTGTGAGAGACATATAACTCACATGTTTCTCTCTTCCTTGTAGCTTCTAAAGACTTCTAGGTTTAATCTGATTTTAGTTTAAATCCTTAATCTATGTTCTCACTAACCATTTGTGTGGAAAATTATTGGTTTAATAACATTGTTCCTCCTTCAAAGAGCTTTTGGTTTTCTTTTCTTTCATTGTAATTGTAAGATATATATATATCTTATTGTAAAGATTGTGGGGTCTGAGGTTCAGAATACAAAACTCATTTCTGCCCCTTTAGCATCATAAAGTGAACAAATTATGCTTTCTGACCCTGACTTTCCACTCCTATAAAATGAGACTAAGAGTCCCCACAGGACATGTACATGAAGATTGAGATTATGTATAAAAATCTCCTGGCACTGCCTGGCACACTGTCTTTAATGGTTACCATTTATATTTTGAAAGGTAGCTACACAATGGGGCCTTTGTCCGGTTCCTGAGATGGGTCAAGCTTGATCAATGGAAATCTATTATTTTAACAGACTTTTTAAAAGCTGAATTTTGAAATTGATTTCAGACTGCGTCTTTTCTACCATCTCCGATTCCTAGCTGTGTTCATCTTCTCTCATTGCCAAGCCCTCTTGTCTAATTATAAACTAAATTTTGGCTCATTAGCAGGGAAGATTTTTCTCAGGCTCTGTTCTATAAACACCACCAAGAAATCCCAAATGCTTTGGAAACCAGTAGGGCTCTCCCAGTCTGCAGTTTCTTTTTCTTTTCTTTTTTAAATCTAAAAGATACCACAAATAACTGTGGCTTGAAAACTTGTGTCTTTGGCATCCACAAGCATAGCCATTAAGCTTGTCTTTTCAGTAGCAGGCTTGCACCAGCTTCTACTTGTTCTTCCCTATGTCTGCCCCACCCCTGGTAAAATCCTTGAGGGCTAGAAGGTTTCCTCATTCCTTCTTCATCCGCTGTTCCCAACTCAGGGCCATGTGTATAATAGATGCTCCAAAATATTTGCTGACTATCACACAGATACTTGATACTGTGTTTATCACAGAACCATTCACAATAGTTAAGTTATTAGACTGACCTGGGTGTTTGTCAGTGGAGGAATGGATAAAGAAAATGTGATGTGTATGCAAAATGGAATTTTTTTTCCAGCCACAAAGAAAAACAAATTTGTCATGTGCAGAAGAATGGATAACTCCTCCGGGATAAACATAGCAAGGAGATTAAGCCAGCCTCAGAAAGACAAATATTAGGTTTTCTTTTCTATGTTGCTCTTAGATTTCATACAGACACACTAAGTCACGTGTGTATATATGACATGAAAGTAGAAACATAGATGTCTAAGGGAACAAAGAGGCTCGATAGGAATGGGATGACAAAGATGGCGGAGTATGCAGGAAATGTGCTCAATATAAAATACATACTTACATAAAAATGCCTGTATATAACACAGTATCATGTGCAAGGAATATATGAACAAAATCCTTTAATGAATTTATTGAATTAGTTACTGGAACTATTCCCTTTTCCACACCCAATTCCTGGACCTGTGGATCCTGGCTATGGGAGAAATTGTACCATATATTGGTGGCTGATTCAAAGCATACACTGCCTTCTGAAGAACTTTGACCCAGCCCTCCATTCTGCTGCCACCTAAATAGGTGTAACTGTGTCTTCAGAAGGCCACTCCATCTTTCTCTCAGACCAGCTGCTTCAGGATGGTGGGAATATGGAAAGACCAGTGAATTCCATGATCGTGGGCCCACTGTCGCATTTCTCTGGCTGTGAAATGAGTTCATTGGTCAGAAGCAATACTTTATGGAATACCATGATGATGGATAAGGCATTCTGTAAGGCCAAGGATGGTGGTTTTGGCAGAAGCATTACATGTAGGAAAGGCAAATCCATAACCAGAATAAGTTTCTACTCCAGTGAGAACAAAACACTGTCCTTTCCACAGAGAAAATGGTCCAATGTAGTCACCTGCCACCATGTTTGCTGGCTGGTCATCTCGAGGAATGGTGCCATGTCTGGGGCTCAGTGTTGGTTTCTGCTGTTGGCAGATCTGGCATTCAGCAGCAGCTGTAGCCAGGTCAGCCTTGGTAAGTGGAAGTTCATGTTGTTGAGCCCAAGCATAACCTCCATCTCGACCACCATGGCCACTTTGTTCTTGTGCCCATTGAGCAATGACAGGGATGGCTGGGGAAAGAGGCTGACTGTCCACAGAATGGGTCATCTTATCCACTTGATTACTGAGCTCCTCCTCAGCTGAAGTCACCTTTTTATGAGCATTTACATAGGACACAATATCTTTACACCCTTTGCCTACTTGGAGAGATCTATCCACATATTTTCTTTCCCAGATATCTTTCTCAACAATTGGAAAAACTGTGATCTTTCCAAATCTCTGACCATCCAGCCAATCCATTGAGCTACTTCAGATATGCAGAACTTTGAAAACAATATCAACTTAAATATTATTTTTAATCTTAAGCTACAAAACAATAGCCTTTCAAATCACAGGAGTATGCCTGCATCCAAGACACAGACAATTTTACTCATGACTGGTTTTGTGGTTATTTTTTATCCAAATCCTCAGACATTATCACAGCACAAATGTATTGAGTTCATTCACTGTTCTGGCATGAAGTCCTGATCCTGTATTGTTTCTCTAGCGATGTGAGCTTGAGCTTTGTAAGGCCTGTGGGTAAAGGCTGGTGCTCCGTGTTCTTCCAAAGGGCTCATGACGCTTCAAGGGTAGCATCACTGAGTAAGGAGCTCTGTAAGGAGTCTTGGGAAATAACACTTCCAAAACTTGATTTGAAGGTGACAATCGAATGTGATGCTGACGGTGGCTCTGAGGTCATTTGTTTGGAGGTTTGTTCTGGCATCCCCACAGATACCAAAACCTTCAGGCACTTAACACCCTCATGTAAATGGCATATGTTTGCATATAACCTACTTGACCTGTATACTTTCAACTGCTACAGTGTAAGTGTTGGTATATTGTGCTATGTATGGCATAGTCATACACATATAATACACACACATACACATACACACACAAACCTGTATATGTTCAGTTCAGATAAAACCATTTTGTGCTGTGCTTGATAGGATCCACAGGTACAGAACTGGTGTGCCCAGAGCGCCACCAGGTTGCCCTTGTGAACTGTCTCGTTCCCAGATGCTTTTGCTGCCGTGTAAAATATTTAATCACACAGAAAATCAGTTCTCCTCCTGGACCCCTCATGGAGGCTTTCATTGTGAGGCAGACTTAATATAAATTTAAGATGGCCAGGCTTGGGTCATGGAACTTGACACTTCTGTCTCCCCTCTTTGTAAAGAAAACTAATCCTCCCATCTTTATCCATCCTTATAGAAAAATAGCCAAATTTCTTTTACTCTGCTTTCTCCTTTTAGTTGTCTTACTTCCTCTACCTTATGTCCTAATAATACACAAAGCCTTTTTGCTCTGAGACAAAGGTATGCCCTCCACTTAGAAGCTCCTCACACCAACAGGTAAAAGTTTACATTCATGGCTTGAGCGGAATTTTCTAATTGTTACCATATACCTATTCTTGCCTTTCTACTTAGGACTATTGAATTTTAGCTGGGTGCATAAATACTCATAATAAAGAATGTCTTTCTCAGACTCCCTTGCAGCTAGGTGTAGCCATGGAATAAATGCAGAGCTGATGTAATGACTTGCATGGAGTACACTCTTTTCTTCCTTTTACCTCCTATGTGTTGGTAGAAGTGATGTTGAAAGTCAGAGCAGCACCACGAAGGACAGCACATATTGAGAATATCAAAAGAGGTCTGGAGAGATAGCACAGGATATAAAGTGGTGCCTGGTATAAAGCACTTGGACCTGAGTTCAAACCCCAGTACCACACACACACACACACACACACACACACACACACACACACACTGGGAGAAAAAAATGAGTTACACTACAGAGCTCCTTTTCCAACACTACACTGTTGGAGGGGAGGGGAGATGATGGTCTCCCTTGTTTAAGCTATTTTATTAGTTCTTGGTGGCAGCCGCTAAAACAGCATCTAATAAATTTTTTTACTCAAACACTGGCAAACATCAGCAGCATCAATAGATATCATGACAAGCATTCTAATTGGATTAGCATACGCCTAAACTCAGTCCTTTACTTCCTTTCTCATTTTAGTTTTACTCTTTCATGAAAAAAAAAATCACCCCATAGGACTTTATCAAGTCAACAGAACTTTGTAGTTTGGGTTACAATTAAGAAACTTTTCATTTTACATGCACTAAGCTATATTTCAGCTAATTCTACTTAATGTTGCATGCTCCTAAATTTAACTTTAGGCTAAAGTTCCATTTAAAATTTCTATTTAAATTTCAGCAAGCTTACAAGTTCTGCTTCTTCAAAACTTGCTTCTGCTTTAAAAAAAAAAAAAAAGTAAAATGCTTTCAAATGTTCAGATATATAGTTATACATTTTTAAACCCCAAGAAACCAAAAGTCAGGGCCCAGGGGAATGGCTCAGTGGGTAAGACTTCTTACATGAATGCCTGAATTTAAACTTCAACAGCACCCACATAAAGCCAGTTGTGGCTGCATGTACTTATAATCCCAGAGCTTAGGGTCAAAAAAACCTTATGGAATCTGATGTGTGACCAGTCAGCCTTGCCTAAGAGGGTACAGTTTAGCTTCAAGGAGAGACCATGTCTCAAAGAAATAAGGCTAAAAGCAATAAAGAAAGACACTCACTGTCTTCCTTTGGCCTCTAAACATACCCATAAGGTGTGTACACACAAAGGCAAAGAGACAGACAGAAAGACAGACACAGGCAGACAGAGACAGCGAGCTCGCGAGCATGGTAAGCTTTGTGTGTAGTCACTACTATGCACATTTCTACATCTTCACAGCATGTCTAGTTGTAAACCACTTATAACACTCTTTGTGGTGTTTTCAAAGTTTTGGTTAGGAAAACCTCACAACAGTTGTTTTTCCCTTTTCACGAAGTCAGTCGGCACTGCGGCTGACCATTTAACCGTAGACACGTCAGTCTGAATGTCTTTTAGGACTGTGTCTAGTACGTGCAGCCAGACTGCTATGTTAGATCCACATTCTCAACATTAACCTTTGGTGAGTAGGTCTTCATGTATGCTCTACAGTTCACATGCTCATTCTGCTGTCTTCTCTAACATATGGTATTGTCATTTTTCTTCTCAATATACTAAATTCAGAATAACAGGTTTTTTATTTTAATTTGCATATATTTGTTATTTATTTATTTATTTTTAGATTTCTTTGCCATTGAAGTTTTTATTCAATTATTTTCCTCTAATTTTTTTTTTGCCCTACTTTATTCCTGTTTGTTTTGTTCTTGGTTGATATATGGTATTATTTATATATCTTTTTCTCTAGGTTTTTAAATTTGACCCACAAAATTTTAACATTTCAGAATTAATTCATTTTCCCTCTGGGTTACAGTTCTATCTTCTGATTAAGAAATCTTTTGGGCTGACGAGATGGCCCAGCCATTAAAGGCTAGGCTTATAACCAAAAGCATAAAAGAAATTCTCTCTTGTGAGAACATTTTATTTTATTTTAAGCCGATTATCTTAAACCTTTACTTTTAAAATACAAAGATTTGATTTGGGGAGAAGATAAATGAAAATTATTAATGTAGAAGTTTTCATTCTAAGTGGGCCAAATGATGGCATTTTGAGGAATTAGTGGAGGGAAAAAAAAGATAGCTTCTTGAAAAAGTAGAAATGGCTAAAGAAAACAGAAACCAAAGTACCAGAAAGAATCATGTCATGTGTGTGTGTGTGTGTGTGTGTGTGTGTGTGTGTGTATTCTGTATGTGAGCATGCACATGTGTGCTTATGTGTGTATGTGTGTGGGTGTATATGTGCATGTGTATGTGTGTGTCTGTGTGTGTGTTTTCTATGTATGAATGTGCACATGTGTGTGTGTGTGTGTGTGTGTGTGTGTGTGTGTGTGTGTGTGTGTGTGGTGTGACTTTCCCCTATGTCAAATTATAAGTCCTTTAGGATCCCTCCCCACTCCTCCATGAGACATGCACTTGTGGCATGCAGTGTTTGTATAGAATTCAGTTCATACCCAGCCAAAGATCTATACACCCTCCTTCACTCTCCAGTCTTTCTGTCTGGTAACAGCCATTCCAGAGATGGCTTATGTCCCAGATACTGCCACCTCATATCCTAATGTCTTCCATTTTCTCTCCTCAGAGATGTGGTCTGGGCTTAGGCATGGAGCACAGGTTGCATAGAACAGAGTCCCATGGAGACTGCTTCTCCAAGCTGATCATTGTCCGAATGAGCTGTCAATACAAAGAGTGAGTTGGGGAGACTGAGGGGCAGTGCTTGCTTATTAATGGGGGACAGCCACTGGGTGATTACATGCAATCACTACGCCTCAGAACTGTGGAAGAAAGGAGGCAAAAAACTGATCTGCAAGCTCATGCCCATCTGCTGCTCCCTCCATGAGAGCCTGGTCTTCATGGCACTGATTTCAGCTTTATAGGGAGTCAGAAAAAAAATGTCAATGTGAAAAGACAGACTCACTCAACAGATACTAGCACTCTATATCACAGCAGAATCAAGACTTAGCACTTTGGCAGAGGAATGAATGAAAGGAGGTGCAGCCATAGAAATACACCAAGTGGTGGCATAATGGAAGATACATAGCTAGCTCAGTGTACACAGCTCACCTTGCAGAATGCACCACACCAGATATGAACCCGATGGAATTCAGGTGGTGATGCTGAGTGGTTGGGGGCTCATCAGTTATAACGAATGTGACATTACAGTGGGTGGTGTTGATGAAGAGGAAAGCTGCCGTGTCAGGGAAGGCACATGTGGAAAGCGTCTACAACCTGCTCTCAGTGTCACTGTGAAGCTCAATCCCCTCTTGGAGTGGCTATTCCTGGTTGTCAACTTGACTATATTTGGAATGAACTACAATCCAGAACTGGAAGGCTCACCAGTGATCCTAATCTGGAGGCTGGGAGATAGAAGTTTCTGACCTGGATCTTGTTATGGAGATCTTGAGGCATAGTGGTTATGGGTTCCAGAAGATTAAGACAGGGAGATCTCCAAATTCAAGGTCATCTGGGATTAAAGGTGTGGTGGCACACACCTTTAATCTGGGCTACACCTTCTTCTGGAGACCATATAAGGACATTGGAAGAAGGGAGTCACATGCTCTCTCTCCTTCGCCTGCTTGCCACGTAGGACTGAGCAACTGCTAGATCCTTGGACTTCCATTCACAGCTGCTACCGACCATTGTTGGGAATTGGACTGCAGACTGTAAGTCATCAATAAATTCCTTTACTATATAGAGACTACCCATAAGTTCTGTGAGTCTAGAGAACCCTGAATAATATACCTCTAAACCTTAAAGTCACTTGAAGAAAATGTAATTTGAGATTACCAATTTAACTTGCAAGGTCCAATTCTGTTCTGTTCTTCAGCTAGAGATACTGGAGAAGAGAAACAAAGAGCCTATAGTTTTTTGAAAATGTGTATTTTTTTAAATTTCTGGGATCTACTGTCAATCTTTCATTCTTCCACCACTTTGTTCTAATCAGGAACTCATATGAAGTCATCCAAGTAAATAGAATGGGCATCTTTAAATTGCATGCTCATGAAATTCACTTGGCACTAGAAAGAGAACTGCTTGTCAGCTTTAACCTAAGCTGATGAATAGTTTTGACACCACCACACACCAAATTAGTGAGCTGGCCAGCTTCAAATCTCTCTTCTAGCTCCTGCTCTTGCCAAGTATTTAATTGTGAATGGAAATGATAAGTTACTTCCTCTGCCTTCACTTAGAATAAATATTTATAAGCTCTCTGATAGTACACTGGGTGTACAATGTACTCTTAGGTGGCTTGCTTGATGGCTTATGGGAGCAATACTCTTGCTGGAAGGCAGCACAGAAGATGAAGTCAGTGGATACTTTGTTGAGATAGTTGTGAAATTCTGGAAATGTTCAAGGGAAACTAATTTAGCACAAGTGGGAAGAAAGGGCCTGAGAAAGAGCTCAGAAGTTAGATAGAGTTTGGCATTGAAAACTGCAAAATTAAGTCTCTCTTTTTCTAGGTCTCAGTAGAATAAAAAATCAGCTCCAGAAAAGTAGTCTGAGAACTAAACTCCTGCCTATCAGGAGACAACATACTCCTTAACATGAGACTTTGGGCCAGCTAACCCAACAAAGTCTGTCTACCAATAGAAGCTCCAATAATCCAGTAGTTGCTCAGTCCATGAGGCTGGATGGCTCAGCTTGTCTTCAGTATATCCTGGGATCTAGAAGAAATAGGCTGTGAGGGGACAGTCTTGCTAGAACCACTTTAAGCTTATCCCTGACTAGCTTACAAATAAATGAGACTCAGACTATGGTTATTTTATTTGGCTTTGACAATTACTGGGGGGTAACCCCTACTCTACCTTTCTAACTGCTGGCCTGGCTCCGTCCCCAATGGTGTGCCTGAGATTCTTGGCATTTTTTGTGGCCATGTGCTTATGGTCCACCTCCCCTCATGGCAGCTTCCTCCCCTCTTCTAGTTCTTCCTCCTTCTCCACCTGGTCTCTCCTCTCCTTTCTCTTCTCCACCCCCAACCACTAACTCAGACTCTGCCTACCTCTAATCCCTCCAGTAATTGGCTCTAGCCAATTTTATTTAACCAATAGTTCTAAATCAAGGAACAAGGAATGCACAACAAAAGCTTGTAAATGTGAGAATTCATCAAGGGCCTAGACCTTCCTTTCTGGTACAGAATTTAGCATTACAAATACATAGCAACTGACCAAACCTCAACAAGTGAGAGTAAGAACAAGCAGGCAAGCCCGGCGTGGTGGTGCACGCCTTTAACCCCAGCACTCGGGAGGCAGAGGCAGGCGGATTTCTGAGTTCAAGGCCAGCCTGGTCTACAAAGCTAGTTCCAGGACAGCCAGGGCTATACAGAGAAACCCTGTCTCGAAAAACCAAAAAAAAAAAAAAAAAAAAAAAAGAACAAGCAGGCAAGGAGAACAGGCTTCCTTCTTCCATGTCCTCGATACTTTGCCAGCAGAAAGTGTGGCCCAGACTAGAGGTGGATCTTCCCTCCTCAAAAGATCTAGATTAAATGTGTATCCTCCCGCCTCCAAAATATCTGCATTAGAAGTGGGTCTTCCCACTTCAAATAACTTGATTAAGAAAATAATCCTCCTCAAATGTACACAGCAGCTTGAATTTTCATGAATTCCAGATGTAGTCAAGTTGACAGCCAAGAATAGCATGACAGTTATCATATAGAAAAATTATCAATAATCAAAAAAATCACTTTATACTTTAAAAATATTAAGCTGGTATCTCACACTTCGTAGTTTCTCCTGAGAACATCATTCTATACATATACATATACATATACATATACATATACATATACATATACATATACACATACACATACACATACACATATACATATACATATACATATACATATACATATGCAATTCATATACAAAGATTTATGGATAAAGGTTGTAACATTATTTTAATTTCATAGAAACAGAAAGGATCTGGGTTCCAGCAATAGAAGACCAGCTTGAAAGGTACTTCCCTGTCAATACCATCAGATATATTATACAGTTATTAAGATTACTTTTTCTAAAATTTTTAATGATACTGGGATTGTGGGAAAGTATTGACTTTTTATATTTTATATATCATATAGATAATTTGCATTCATGATGAGTTATTTTTACTAAGTCTACTTTTACTTAGACAAAAAAAAAAAGAATCACATACCCTCTTCTGCCCTTCCTTCTTTTTCTACACTGAACATCTAAACACCTAGCAGAGCTGTCCCCTGTCCACCTTCAATCCTGATGCTATCCAGTAATTTTTTACCTCTTTAATCTTGCTGATCCAAATCTCCAAAATCAGTTGCCTGGACTTCCGCCACAGCTTTCTTTCTTGATTTCCCCTCACTGCCCTTGTCTCCCTGGCTCTTCCTGCCCAAAGAGCCAGAGGAGGGCTCATGGAACTGTAGGGCATAAAGTGCCCATTTAGACAGCCACAAACCCATGTCTGAGAGGGGCCATCTCTGATGGTGAAGTTGAGGCGGATGGTTAAAATATTTCTAAGGTAAAGGCTGTCACACAGAGAAAGACCTGGTCCGTGTTTAAGTTACATCCCCTCATCTCGCATTAACCAAACAAACCGCCCAGTAAAAACCTCTTCTCCGTGTTCATTTGAGTCGGAGAAGCGGTGCTTTGGGCCTTCCTGTGGTTAGGTCTGCTCAGGTGGTACACAGGGAAAGTAGAAAACAAGATGATTGATGAATAGCAGGGCAGGAGAGGAAACTGACCAACAGGAGTCCTCAGAAAGCCAAGGGCAGGACTCTGAAACCAATGAAGACTTGAGACACTTTCTTTCTAAATGAAACGGGGTGTTTATATCAGACCCCTCCCCTTCTCCTAAGGCTCTGGGAACACTTTGGAAGATTCTAGAGTGGAAATATTATAAGACCTAGAAGTTGTGAGCTACTTCAGGGAAAGAGGATTTTTTAGACGGGACAGGGACATTGCACTAGTGAACTCACAACAGCTGTGGTCACCTGAACAAGACCTGCATAAGATCAAGCCAAATGGAGTGCCAGCCTGGGGGTGGGGGGGGCGGGCGCTATAGTTGACTGTACTCCTAGCTGAGAGGCTATTGGCAATGAATGCCTCCCAAGGCAGAGAGGACGTGTTTCTTCAGGGATGTTGCCCCTAATCAGGTTCCCAGGCCCCAGTGGATGGCCTAATATCATGTACATATGGATAGCACTAATTGGACCCAACCTAGTGGATTGTTTAAGAAGAAAAGTTAGGAAGAAGAGGACGACAAAGAGGAGGAGGAGGAGGAGGAAGGAGAGGAGGAGGAAGGAGAGGAGGAGGAGATGAAGCTGGGAGGGAACATGGTAGGGGGAGGACCCAAGAGAAGCTGAAGGAGGAAGTGGGTTGTGGATATGATCAAGCTATATTGTATATATGTATGAAATTTCCAAAGAATACATTTAAATTTTTGAAACATTAAGATGTGTTATTAGTCCAGATATTTAGCTGTTATATTAAATACTTTTTTTTAGCAGTAGTTAAGGCAAAGGACTTGGAGATCTAGGTCACTTAAGGACAGTCCCGCAAGCATTTGTTTACATTAATTTAGTAATATACTGTGAAGGAAGGGTCGAATGTTGCCAGCGTCACTTTCTTTTTTTTTTTTTTTTTTTTTTTTTTTTTTTTTTTTTTTTTTTTTTTTTTTTTTTTTTTTTTTTTTTTTTGGTTTTTCGAGACAGGGTTTCTCTGTATAGCCCTGGCTGTCCTGGAACTCACTTTGTAGACCAGGCTGGCCTCGAACTCAGAAATCCACCTGCCTCTGCCTCCCGAGTGCTGGGATTAAAGGCGCGCGCCACCACGCCCGCCAGCGTCACTTTCTTATTTCCCAGTGCTAGAGACTGAACCAGAGACTCAAGGGTTTTCTCACAGAAGCACAGCCCCGGGTCACCACATTGTTGTTTCATTGCGGTCACGTGATGATCACACGCGCAGGAGCATTGTCACACTACTCATCCACTGCGTGTAACTTACCCTTCCACAAAAACAGATGTCAGCGATCATATAAGAGGTAAATGGATCCGGGAGGGAGCAGGAGAGTTTGCAGTGGAAGGGAGTATGACTAATGTTTCCTGTGGGGGGCCGGGGGTGGGGGGGATGCTGTCCCCAGTCCTAAGTACTTGATTCGCCCCATCCTGCAGAGTTCAGACCCGGAGTTCCCTAGCTTCTGCACCTGCTGTTCTTGCTCTGTGTCTCATAGCAGATCAGATACATGGTGTGGAGAGGCTCTCTAATGAAGCTGGTAAGGGAACAGATGTTCTTAACGTTTAAAAATTATGTTCAGCAAACCACTCTTATGTCACCTATCCAGATGCTGTTGGCTAATGAAAAGTGTGTGTTGGGCGCCAGGGGCCAGAAACTCCGAGGAAGCATCTTTGTTATCCCATAACACAAGCAACCAGAAATGACAGGAAGAGGCGAAGCAAAGTAATTACCTTGTGAATTCAGGCCCCGCCACAAGCTGTCGGCCTCAACAGCTGCCTTATTGACTAATAATTAACCTAGCAAAGACCTATGTATATTTCTCAAACATCTTTGAGAACATTCTCTTTCATTTAGTCATCCCAACACTTATTTATAAAGAACCTACTATGAGTCAGGCACCTTTGCTAAGTGCCTCGGCCAGTATTCCAAGCAAAGCCACTGTCCCCATGAAGTCCTATTGCCTTATAATCAGGGCAGAAGAATAATCAATATTTCACAGCAGAGGAAATGAAGGCTCAGAGAGTTTGAGGACTCTATTGACCACAGTCTCAAGAGTGGTCCAGGCAAAGGGCTAAGGGAATTAGCTTCTGATTTTTGTACTTTAAAGACTATACCTTTTAATGGAGTGTTTGGATGAATTTCTTTATAATTTTTTAATGTCTTCTCAGACCATAAACTATTTGTTAGTGTGTTACATACACTGGGAAGGTTCTGGAACCCTCCATTTCCTTGTGGTGTTATGCTTAGAGGATACAACCCATGCAGAGAGATGGACCCCTGTCAGGAACGGGGAAGGTATACTTGATTCCTTTCTTTTCCTCCAGTCCCTTAGCGAATTTTATCCAGATTCCACCACTGCTTTCTACCAGCATTGCTACCACCTGATTTAACTGCAAGCGCTCTTGTCTACGTTATTGAAGACTCTGCCCTGCCCTAACCTTCCTTCCCACCACTCAGTCACTCACGGGATCCTTTCAGTAGTAATCTGGATCCTATTATTTATCTTCCCAACCCCTCTGAGGTGCCCTCATTTCACTGGAGGGACCAGTGTCTGTCTGTATGATGCTCTGTACGGCCATCCACGGCTCACATTCAGGCCCAGCTCACCGCCCACCGGCTCCACTTTGTGCTTCTGTTTCTAGTAAGAGCCGCTCTGCTTGGTGTCTCTCGCATCCGAAGAGGGTTTGCCTCTCTCCTTTCTACATCAAAAATTTCATCTGGGGCGCCTGCGTGGCCTCCAAGCTTTTGTGCCAGGGTTGCCATCCGTGACCACCGATCTTGAGCTTGCCTCTGGGTGTTTCTAAGCCCCCTGTACTTGTCCTACATTTTCCCACCACACTTACCACGCTTTAAAAAAATGCACATTATGTTTATTGTCTTCATGTCTCCACAAACTCAAGAATTTCTTTTCATTTAAATATTTGTGCATTCCCAGAAGCTAGAGTGTTATTACCTGCTATTCCTAGACTGAACATGTCATCATCATCAATCATTGGTGGGTGTCAAGGGACAAAAATGACGAGGCCTTGGAGACAAGTTTCCCACTTGGATGCACAATTATTTAGAGGAAGGCCAAAGACTTTCATAGTCAAAGATGACTAGGAATCCCAGGTTGTCTGCCATGTGCTTGAGACCTTGGGGAAATTATTCAACCTCCATGTGACTTCATCTCTTGTCAAGGGAAAGATCATACCTGTCTCAGCATGTTGCAGCAGCGACTGGGATGACACAAGGGTCAAAGGTCAGCTCTGAACTGAAAACAGTTAGTCTTCAATGTCTCAAACCAGAAATTTCCATTTACCTCAGCCAGGCTTCATTTAATACAAGTTTTGAGCCTGCCCTTTTGCTCCCTGGTCTCTGGTCAGACAACTGTACCATGAAGTGGGGGCTCATGGAACCTTGGGCCTCCCAAGACATTGCTTCACCCTTCCCGATAGGCTAGCTAATCTATAGCTACCCGCTACTGGGCCTTTCGAAAGGTCAACAGATAATAACAGGAGATAAATAAAACCTTTGCCACTCTCTGCTGCCTCGGTTTAATATGGGAACTGCCAAAATGAATTGCATCAGGAACCTTTGAACACCCCAGCAAATGGTATGTGCTGATAAGCGTTTATTTCCAATGAAGCTCCTTTTCCTGGAATTTCCCAGTAACTACCCAAATGCTCCAAGACCCTCTTAGATGGAAATTTGGATCATTTGACCCCAAACTTCTCACCACTACATTTCCTTTGTTTCCCCACAGTCTCCCTCACATAAACCCTAGGCTTTCAACCCCCCCCCCTTTTTTTTTACCAAATATATTGATGCATTACATAATAGAATCTGTGTTTTTTGAAATGGGTCTAACTGACAAACCTGGTCAAAGACCTATCTATACTCATTAGAACTTTGGATCAGCATGGATTAGACTCACAGTACAAGGCACACTTCCAGCCACACACAAAGAAATCTGGTGTTTTTATTTAGACTGAGACAGCCACTTGGTGTAGAAACATGTGCACTTGCTCGTGTTACCTATATGTAATCAATCTGTCAGGCACAATTTTGTATGCCACATATATAGCAATAAAAGGAATACGCAAGTGATCCCTCCCACCCTGGGCTCTGCATTCGAATGGAGAAGATGGAATACACATTGGAAGAAGCAGAGCCACATGCTTGAGCAGCAGATAGAAGCCCAGTGAGGCTGATGCATAAGAAACACCCAAAGAAACCAAGTGAGAACAAACTAAAGACGCTCTGAGGGTGTGTTGAGGACCAGCTTGAAAAATGAAGCATGACCCAATCATTGTGTGGGTGCATGAGACAGAGGAGAGAGAGAGAGAGAAAGAGAGAGAGAGAGGTAAACACAGTGTATGTGCACTCTGCACAATCATGTATACATGCACCCATGTGTGCACATGCCACAAAG
This sequence comes from Mus minutoides, assembly GCA_902729485.2. NCBI lineage: Eukaryota > Metazoa > Chordata > Mammalia > Rodentia > Muridae > Mus > Mus minutoides. Next base: position 372,127 of record LR750124.1, read on the forward strand.
AGACCAGAACAAGACATTGGTATCTATCTACCTGTACTGCTCTGCCTTATTGCCTTGAGGCAGACAGAGTCTTTTACTGAACCATGAGCTCTCTGTTTTGGATAGGATAACTGTCCTACAAGCTCTCTGGATCCAGTTCTCAGTGTCTACCTGCATCAGCCTATGTCCAACCAATGCTGAGATTACAGACATGCACAGCCACACACAGCATTTTATGTGAGCTCTGGAGAGTCAAACTCATAATACTTGCAAAGCAAGAACCCTTACCCACTGAGCCATCTCCCAAGCCTCCATAATCTTCAATTTTAATAACATCCTTCTAGTAACTGTGAGGAGCCAATGAGATGTTTCCACCATATCTATCAAACATTGAAAAAAAGAAATAGTAATCAAAAACTTCCTTAAAGAGGCAAGATTTAAGCACTGTTTCTAATGTCCAAAAAGTAGAAACAAACCCAATTTCTATCAACTGATGCATAAAAATAATGCACAGTGTATCCATATAGTAAAACAGTGTTCCTTGGGAAATGGCTGTAGTATATAAATGAACTTCAAAACCAGGTGAAAGAAGCCATACAGAAAAAGCCATACTTTATAACAGGCTTTATATGAAGTGGTAGCAATGGGCAAACCCATAGATAAAGGAAGTAGGTAGGGAAGGGAAGGATGACTATTAATGAGTACTGTGTTTCATTCTGTGGTGATTAAAATTCACAAGGACACCACAAAAAGACCCACAGAGTCAACTAACTTGGAACCACTGGGGCTCAACAAAGCCTGGGCCACCAGCCAGGGAGCAGGCAGGGGCTGGACCGAGACCTCCTACATATTTGTAGCAGATGTGCAGCTTGGTCTTCATGTGGTTCACCTAACAAGTGGAATAGGGGCTGTCTCTGTCCTACTCCCTACCAGTGGTTCCCCTCCCCTACCTGGACTGCCTGGTTGGGCCTCAGTGGCAGAGGAAGTGCTTAGTCCTGATGGGACTAGATGTTCCAGGGTAGGGTGGTACCCAACGGGGGCTCCCCCTTCTCTGAGGAGAAGGGAAGAGGCAACGGGCGGGGGGGAGAGTTATACAAGGGTGTGGGGCTGGGAGGAGAGGAGTGAGTGGGGGCTGTGATGGGAATGTAAAGAGAATAAAAAAATTTAAAAATGTAAGAAGTCACACAGTCAATGTGCATAATTTATATCTCAATTTTTAATTGTTGCGGTCATTTCGGATCTCTTGTTTATCTGTTGTAGTTTGGGTTCATTTTTTTTTATTGTGGTGCAGATACATGCAGGTATAATTGTTTACCTGCATGTGTCTCCACCACATGTGTGCCTGGTGCCTGAAGAGGTTAGAAGAGTGTGTGAGGTCTGCTGGATCTGGAGTTATGGTTGTAACCCACCATGTGGGTGCTGGGAATCAAACCTGGGTTCTTAGGGAGAACAGTGCTCTAAAGCTCCGGGTCACCTCCTCGGTCCCTTCAGACCAATTCATCTCTTGGTCTTTGCTTTCTTTGTTTTGGTTTTTTGGAGACAAGGTCTTGCTCTTTGGCCCTGACTGGTACTTACTGTGTCAACTAGCCTGGCCTCAAATTCATGACAATCCTCCTGACTCAAGTCTCCAAGTGCTGGGATTAAAGGCATGTGGGCACATGGTCTCAGTTCTTTTCTATTTTAAAAATATTTATATCAATTCTTTAAGAATTTCATACAACGTGTTTTGATCATATTCATCCATACTCTTAAACTCCTCCCACATCTGCCACCTTCCATACCATCCCCCAACTTCATATGCTCTCTTAAAATAGCCCCACAAGTCCAGTTCAAGCTGTCTGTATTCTTTCGTAGAACACAGAGCACATGACATTGTGAGACAGTCTGAGAGTTGGCTGCAAGAGGCACTGCAGCTCCTGTTATTTCCTCCATACAACACTGACCTAAGTCCACCCTGGTTTAAGATGCTGGGTCTACCAGAATGGAGCATGCAAAGTCACATGGTATGGAACAGGAAAAAAAACCACAGTCCGCAGGTGGCATCAACTACCAGTGAGGCCAAGACAAAGCCAAGCATCACATGACTGCAGTCACAGGACTGATCCCAGGAGAGGCAAGCAGGAGAACCATCTTCCTGAGAACAGTCCAGATTTCTGACTCAGAGAATTGTGAGCAAATAAATAGGTTTGTGCCCTGAAAACATAGAAACTTGGCAACAGTTCACCATTTACTAATACATAATATACATATGTCAAGTACATTGATGAATCCATCCATAAGAAGCATAGTCTTTCAATATTTCTAAAATATGTAAATAAATGACTTAGTTAGAGTTTTACTGCTGTGAACAGAAACCATGACCAGCAACTCTTATAAGGATAACATTGAATTGAGGCTGGCTTACAGGTTTAGAGGTTCAGTCTATTATCATCAAGACAGGAACATGGCAGCATCCAGGCAGACATGGGGCTGCAGGAGCTTAGTGTGCCATCTCTTATTCCGAAAGCTGCTAGGAGAATACTGGCTTCCAGGTAGATAGGATGAGGGTCTTAAAGACCACCCCCACAGTGACACGCCGACTCCAACAAAGCTACACCTCCTAAAAGTACCACTTCCTGGGTCACGCCTATACAAACCATCACAATATATATGTATACACACACACACACACACACACACACACGTATATGTGCATATACACATATATATGTATTAGCTAAGAATTGGCCGCAAGACATATATGTGTGTATGTGTGTGTGTGTGTGTGTGTGTGTGTGTGTGTGTATGTGTGTATGCATATATATACTTACATATACACATGCATATATACAATATACATGTATATGTGTGTACATATGTATATGCATGTGCACATATACATACACATGTATACACGTATACACATACACACGTACACATAACATATACACATAAACATATGTATATATGCATATATGTGTATATATATGCACACACATATATATGAAATACACACACACATATGAAATGGCCTTCATCAAAGAGAAAGAGCTGATCACATGTCTTTGCTGGACCACTGGATCTTAGAATCTCCTCCTCAAAGTGAACCCTTCTCTCAAGCATAGTCAAGCTACATGAACCTACAAGCACTAGACAACATAATTTTTTGAAAAGAAGAGTCGTTTGACTCTTAACCACCATTTCAACAAATGATTTTGAAATCCTAATAACAATCAGGATCATATTTTAGATCACAACTGATTGTGAAACTTACTCCCAAAGAAGGTTTTTAAGATGAAGTATACGTGAACTCCACAATACTCAGATCCCATGAAACCAAGGAAACATTTTATCATTCTTAAAATGCAAATTTCAGTGATGATCTGTGACCCTAAAATCTTGGAAACAACTTTGAACAAGTGGCACTCTTAAAACACAAAAAGCTGTTTTGTGAGGAAGTTATATAAGTAGTTAAAAGGCTTATTCATGCTGTGCATAATTATTTAATCTGGAAAGATATGAGATTTGCTTTGATTATATAAATAGCCCTATTTTTGAACAACTCTTTAAGTAGTAGTATTTATCCAGTCTTTGTGGCTATTTATTCCCAGTATCTCAGAGTATTTTCCATCAATTTCTCAAAGACATTAGCATTGTCTCCCTAGAGCAATGTTTCTCAACCTTCCTAATGCTTTGACTCTTTAATACAGTTCCTCATGCTGTGGTGACCCCCAACCATAAAATTATTTCATTGCTATTTCATAACTGCAATTTTGCTACTGTTATGAATCATAATCTTAATATCTGATGTGCAGGGTATCTGATATGTGAGTCCCAAAGTGTCCAAAGCCCACAGGTTGACAACCCCTGCCCTAGAGTGCTGTTCATCTTACTCGGGTACATATTGTAATCAGGTGATGCATGGTTTGAGAAGAAACTATGCCAGGACTTTCCAAATGAGTTTAGCCTTTTGATTTCAGTGGCTTATAGTTTCCATGTGGAATGGTAGAGTTGGATCTAAGAGGGATATACTGAAGATATCCTTACCTGCCTAAGTACCCATGATGAAAGGTACCCTTCTGTGACCTAGGAGAGAAAGGAGGAAAAGCAGGGATACAGAGGAGGATAGAGAGACAAGGAAATTCAAATAGAGGAAGGTAGCAGTGAACTGTGCTAGGGAATGAACAAGGAGAGAAGAAAATAGCTAAGAAGGGAAACTGTGCTCGAGCTCTGGCACCAGGCTTCCAGAAAAGGCACCATAGCTAGAACTTTTCTCTGCAACTCCTACTCTTGTATCAAGTCAACACTAAGGTTATGGCGGCTGGTGATGAACACAAAGATGAATTAACAGACCCATTGACATTCCCACCATGCTGTCTGAATGTGTTCTATGAGTCTCACCCATAGGCTACAAATGGGGGAAGTCTGGAGGCCTCAGCTCAACTCACAGGAGGTTCTCTCATACAGTCTGCATCCAGAACACCAAACGCCTATCCAACATCAGGCTGTAAATACAGTCATTCTTCTTTCTTCATAATGTTCTCAGCAAGAGAGAGGTGTGGCGACCAGTGTGTGAGCTTCACCAAAAATCTCCACTCTCATGCTGATTTAGAAAAAGGAAACTTAATTTGCTCTGGCCGAGGCTTGATGCCACCCATCTCCGCTGGAGAAAGCTGAGGGGTGCTCCTGGGAGTGTTCTACAATATAAATCACCAACAAGGTCAACTTTCTCCCATGTCGATGGTGGCTTCTTGCAAATTTTGTTTCAGAATCTAGGCATTATATTACAAAGGGGAAGGGGCAAAAATTATATTGCGTACGCATGTATTTAAAGTGCTTTCAAGTCCTGGAATTTCAGTCATCTGTCTAATCTAAAGAGATTTAAGAAATATGTTACAAAGTCACTGGTGGTTTGAATACACTTGACCCAGAGAACGGCTCTATTAGGAGGTGTGGCCTTGTTGGAGGAAGTATGTCACTGTAGGAGTGGGCTTTGAAACCCTCCTCCCAGCTGCCTAGAAGATAGTCTTCTTCTTCTGACTGTGTTGGGATCAAGATACAGAACTCTCAGCTCCTCCAGCACCATGTCTGCTTACATGCTACCATCCTTCCTTCTATGATGATAATGGATTAAGCCTCTGAAACCGTAAGCCAGCCCCAATTCAATGTTTGTCTTTGTAAGAGTTGCCTTGGTCATGGAGTCTCTTCATAGCAATGGGAACTCTAAGACAGCTCCATTGAAATCAGTCACTCTGATCCCAGCTGCTGCTCAGGCTTTGTGCTGGGAGCACAGGGAAGAAAGCATCCATTAACCTCATAGCTTAGTACAAAGGAGATAGTACTCCCTCTGTCCACTTTGAAGGTACACCTGGAGGGACCTAAGACCTCCCATTGGGCCCCACCTACCGCTGATAGTTTCATGATAAGGAGCAAGCCCTTACTCTGAAGAGGGTTCTGAGAAGAAGAAGCAGCACAAATGGCTAATAAACATTTGACCAGGGTCAGAATGGCTGTCCTTAAGAAATCGACAACAGCAAATATTAGGAGGATGTGAGCAGAAGGAACCCTTAGTCACTGCTAGTTGGAACAATGCTATGTATCTCTGGGAACCTTAGTACTCCCTCTGAACCCAACACCAGTCTTGAATACATAGCAATCCTCCTGACTCAGTTTCCTGAATGTTAGGAGAATAAGCACCTACCATCACATCTAGCTTGTTAATTTTCAATTAAGATTAAACTGGAAGTGTAGCTCAGTGGTTTAGGAATACTTACTGTTCTTGCAGAGGACCCTGGTCTGTCCTCAGTATCCTCATTCATGGCTCAGAACTTCCTGGAACTTCAGTTCCAGGGATTCTAACACGCTTTTCTGGCCTCTGAGAGCATCAGGCACACACATGGAGCACATTCATACATACAGACACTCATATATATATATATATTTTTTCAAACAATTAGAAAATTAGTCTTGTTATTATGTGCTGATAATTAAAAAACATTAGACCTCAGAACTGGTAAACAAATGTTTCATCGCTGCACTAGACAGCAGCCCTAGTTCTTAACCCAATCTAATTAAATAGGAGGTTTCATCTCATGAATAAACTAATTAAATATCAAATTTAAGATTAAGTTCATATTTTTGTCTAATTTTAATTTAATCGTTGGCTTAGTTCCTCATGTTTCCTTTGTTCTTCTCGGCTTCTTTTATGTGGCAGTAACTGCACACAATGATGTTCTCAGAGTCAGGACCAGAGACTTGTTTATTTTAGTGTGAAATGAAAAAAAAACATGCGGGGGGGGGGGGTGTCCAAAAACCCAAGGACAGGCAGAGGTAAAAACCACATGAGCCAGTGGGCTTCTTCTTCTCGGCAACTGCTCAGCTGGAGTGAGACGACGGGAGAACCAGGGGATCCTGTGTTCTGTTTCCTGGATACCTGGATATTGGGAGTGGGTCAGACCTTCTAGGGAGGGAGGGAGAGGAATGGAAAGGGATGAAGGGAGGGATGGAGGAAAGGAGAGGGGGTAGGGAAGGCTGAAGGGAGAGGGGGGGCACAGAGTTTTTCTCTCAGGCATCCAAGGTTAGAAATAACTTGTCACATGCCCTACAGCATTGATGAGTGCCCAGTGGGCTCATTCTTCAAAATCTACTATGGTATTCAGGGAGGATCATGCTGACGATGGGACATTCTGGTTGACTTATTAAATACAACAGATCAGATTTATATCAGCTTTCTAAAACCATAATTAAAAATTTTAAACCATGTAGAGGAAAAAGTTGTATTTAGGGTGTTTTATGGGGGGATTGTGACTCTAAGCTAGCTTCTGGAGAACTGACTCAAAAAAACAAGGGAGTTGTCTTGTGTTACAGCCGCTAGGAAAGCTGCAAAACGGAAGGCACTAGGTACCAGCACCGCCAGAGGACAGCACGGAGGGCTTGGAGAAGGGCTGAAGCATTAGGATTGGCTGATACTTAGGGAAGCTCCATTTAGCACCCTCTTTAAATGCATGAATGGAACAGCTGTAGCCCAGAGTCTTTCCTCAACTAGCTCAACCAGGAAACTGCTTAACCCCATTCCTAACTGTTGGAATTAAGAAGGCTCTTCTTTGCAGGCTATCCTTTATAGTCTGGAATGTTCTATGCAGGCTACTTGGAGGGAGATCGAGTTTATCACAGCCTTATACTAGTATGGATACTGTCTCCTACATTCAAACTGTCAGGCAAGTTATGCCCCTTGTACACCAGTGGTACGGTGATTATCTGGGCAACCAATCATTTTCTGGTTGGAACTGAAGCCCACTTCACAGTAAGAAATTTATGTCTTGTGCTGTAAAACTGGTCAGTAAATATAGGTCCTACCGAGGAAGCTACTGCTACTATTTTGCTAAATGGAATGATGTGCCTATCAAGTTGCTTTCTAAAGCATGTTTATGCCTACATATTAATGTAGCTGTCAGCTTTAGTCAGAGAAGGTAACTTCAGAGATGCATTACTGATCAAAGGAACAGTTGAAAGGTCAACCCTAGATGCGATATCTATTTCATCCTCTCCAAGACTCAAGGAGCACTGGGCAAAAGGAGGTAGAAAACATTATCAGAGCCAGAGGGAAAAAGCAGAATGTTGTGGGTGCTCTCTGCCAGGCATGCTGTGGTTTTACACTCTCAAATTATGGCGACTGTGGTTACCCGCACAAAAGTCTGAGACGAAATCAACATCTTGTCACAGAGTAGGGAAGAGCTCAAGCCCCATCCCTACCTCCCTGAGGATCTACAAGCAGTTAATGGTTGCTGGGGAGAAGGGGCCACTGACAAGGTGCCCGTGTGCTTATGAGCACACCAAATGAAAGTCATTGGATCACAAAAGAAGACAACAACAAAAATTAATGTAGAAGAGGAACAAGATGGAAAGAGAGAGGATCAGAAAGGGGGCACAATCAAAGTAATGGGGTAAATGTGGTCAAAAGACATTGTGTGTATGTGTTAATGAAACTGTCACAATAAAACCAGTTGTTATGAATAATTAATATGTGCTAATAATATTTAAAGTGAAGCCACATCTTGAGAGAGGATGGTGACATTTTCCAAAGCTATGTCAGACATAGATCTACAGATGCAATAAGAAACTTGGCAGAGAAAAGAATGAACTCTGGATAATTTCTTAAGTCGAAGACAGTTCTGAGAGATCCAACTTGATGTGATTCCAGGATGATGTGATTAACCAAGGAAAAAGAAAAGAAAAGAAGAACAAGTTTGCTGAGCTTAAGAGGCTATGCTGTAAAAGAAATACTGGGCTCCACATAGAATTTAGCACCCAGGAAAATGTAACAAATAGTCTTTTGTATTTAAAACATAATTGATTATTCTCCTCCTCACTTTTGGGGATAGCCAAGACTGTAATTGTTTGAAAAAGTACAACCACGATTTTATTTTGATAATCCAGCATCCTCAGGACCCCTCCCACTGGAATCCACACTCCACTCTGAAAGGTGGCTCTGCAAATGGACAGCAAGAGCAAGATCTAGAAGATCTGGCCCCTGTCTCTTGTCAACGCTGTGCAAGTGTGATTAGTGGCCCAGCGCAACCCACATGGGAATAACATCACCACAAGGCAAATGCTTTATAGTGTTTAATGCCATGATCCAGCCCACCATTAAAATATATATACCATACACGCAGGTTAAAAGCAAAATGTGGTCTTCCTGCATGATGTCAACACTAACAACAGATTGTGTCATAATCTACATTGCCTTCATGATCATTGTGAGGCTTGTTTTATACTTATAGTTATGCTTTATTAACACACAAAGAAACAAACACATTTTTCCTATTTTTTTTTACTAAGAAAACAGTATAATTTTCATCATAAACTCTGTCGCAATGCATGAAATGACACAACACTCTTTCGTCACAAATGACATGGTCACACAAGAGTTAAAGATAATGCCGATGTGATAGCTATTTCTTGAGTGCTTCTTTATGCCCATAACTGCTCTAGGGGACTTACATGGATTCACACAATAAGGAGATTTAATAACATTTGATAACACAAACTATCTACAAATGATATAAAGAATATTATTTAATGGGAAGTTTTAAAAATCTATGATTAGTCTTTTTATAAAGTGCATTATAACTCCTTAAGTATAACCAGGGTCCAGAAATAAAATGGAATTTTTTTGGATCTTTTATTTATAATACGTTCATTTAAATATAAAATAGTAGTATAATTTAAAAGGAGGACTTTTGTCTTTATTTTTAAAGTTTTGACTCCTCGTCCTTTTAATAAAATAAAAGATTATGAGAATGTGCAATTGTAATGTAAAATTTACATAAATCTCTCATAGGTACAATAACGGGATGTATTAGTGTCATAAATTCTCCAATACCTATTATAGGCCTGGTTCTCTCAATATTTTGACTGCAATATTTCTCTATAAAAACTACTGCTGTGCTTATGAACATTCCAGATGGAGTCAACATGAGTCTTTTGGGTATAGATTATATATCATCTGACCACACTTTCCAAGAAAGCTAGTGATACCCATTTGTTTGAACAATATTCTTTTCAAGAGACTATTATGTAAATAGTAAATAGACTAATAATATTTACTTAATAGTCTCCTCTGAACCTGCTTCTTAGGTATTAACTGCCTTAGGGGCTTATAGTTAACTTGAGACATTACTTAAACAAATTCCTGATACTCTAGGGGGTTTAAATTTAATGGCCAATCTTTCATATACTTCTTTTCAACCATTCCTGGAAACTGAGCTATCTTGCTTAGCTTTAAGTATTTTACTAGTCTATGACTTTTTTAAAAAATAAAAAAGCCGCCAGGTGTGGTGGCGCACGCCTTTAATTCCAGCACTCGGGAGGCAGAGGCAGGTGAATTTCTGAGTTCGAGGCCAGCCTGGTCTACAAAGTGAGTTCCAGGACAGCTAGGGCTATACAGAGAAACTCTGTCTCTAAATAAATAAATAAATAAATAAATAAATAAATAAATAAATAATAAAAATAAAATAAAAAAGCCATTGATTTACCAAATTGTTTGGTCCAACAGTTAATATATCTTAAGGGTTTTTGCTTTTAGAATTTCGTATGTTTGAATTCCCTCTGCCATATTAGTTTAAATATTTACATATATACAAACACACATACACACACACACACACCCTTGACCAAACTTGGAATTACCCACAAAACAGCTGACTTTAGTTTTAGTTGTCACTGAAAATGTCTCTACACTGAGCTGGATCCTTCCTTCCTTCCTTCCTTCCTTCCTTCCTTCCTTCCTTCCTTCCTTCCTTCCTTCTTTCCTTCCTTCCTTCCTCTAACTCCCGCTCATCTGCCGGTCTCAGCCTTGGTCCTGAGAGGACGACCTTGGGTAGACCAACCTATTGTTGTAAAACGGGCATAACTGTATTAGGGTGTGGGTGTTAAATAATGTTCACAAAGCACCTGGCACAACCAAGGGCCCCCATGAGTGATTCCCTTCATTAGGTTTAGGAAACTCCTCTACATGAGTATCCTAAGAGATGTGATGGCAACCAACACGTACTCTTCTCTAGACCAAAGAGGGATTTTTTCCAGTGTTTATTTGAGCAACAAGCTACTTTTTTATTATTCTCATCATTAATTCCTGAATAACTAGTTCTTTTGATAGAAGGCTCAACGGCCAATGCCCAATCCACCCCCCACCAAAAAATATGATCAAATATTTTATCAACTGAGACCAAGATCCATATTCCCATCTTTGTAAGAAGGCATGTCTCTTTTCTCTGTTGTTAATTTAATCTCCCCCTTTCCCATGATTTGGCCCCCTGGCAAGACGTGGTATGGGGAAGGCGATGGGTGCGATACTTCTGGTTGTAAGCTGAGGGGAAGATAGACATTTAGGATGTTTCTGAGAAGTCTCCTTCTTCGGTCTGGTAGGATAATGGCTCCTCCCCATCGAAGGCAGCTTCTTTCTGTTGTCTCCACTCGGTCTTCTGGACCTCACAATTCTGGGTGGTGGCTCCATAAGACGTCTTCTTTCTGGGACTTGAGAAAGCCTCGTGGTTGAGTTCTGTCTCCTCAGCTAACTCATCTTGGTCAATGATTCCACATTTGTCCTCAGAAAGATTCTCTGGATCAGCCCAGTCCTGTTTTTCCCCAGAAGCAAAGACCCCGTAGAAGATGACTCCACTGTAGTGTACCAGCGCTGCTATGAGGAACACATTCTGCCATTCCTCCCGGGTCTAACAAAGGAAATCCAGTGGCAGTTAACATGTTAAGGTAAAACAGAGGTTACCAGTGATCCCTAAGCATTGGCCTCTCAAAGACCACATTATGCTTCCACATAGACCACAGACTTGCATTAGAATCAACATTCAGAGCCCGTACTTCATTTGAGTGCTTGAAAATGACAATGACAATGAGCATCATTTTAATATAACCATATATAATATAACCATATCTTAAACAAATGAAAGCTCACAACCATCTGTAATTCCATCTCTAGGGAATCTGATACCCTCTTCTGTCTTCCATAATACATATGTAGTATTTATATTCACAGGCAGACAAAATGCTCATTCACATAAAATAAATCTTTTTAAAGTTAAAAATAAGTTTAAAAAACACGCACACAAAGGTTTAATAACGACTAAATACCACATCCTTGAAGGTTCGGGGTTTTTTAAAGTATGTTGGTGGGTATATTGTCTGCATGTAGGTCTATGGAACACATGCGTGCTGGTGCCAGGGAACCCCGAAGAGGGCATTCGTGGTTAAGTGCCCCAGAGGTTCTTGTAGAGGGCACAAGTTCAGTTCCCAGCATCCACAGCATGCCTCACAACCATCTGTAACACGGGCTTCAGAGGATGGGATACTAGATTTCTAATGGTTATGAGCCATGTGGGTGCAGGCAACTGAACCCCAGTCCTCTTAAAGAACAGCAAGTGCTCTGAGCTTCTGACCCATCTCTCTAATCCCCTTAAAGATCCTTAAGAAAGTTCATTAATGTCTTGTTTATTTTTCTTATAAAGAGGAGGGAAGTTGCACCACAACTGTATGTGCAATGAGTGGAAACGGGCTACCCAGTGTTAGCACTTAGAATCATAAAGCAGACTTAAGGAAATCTTTCATCTTGGTTGCCTGACTTTCTTCTTTGTGTCTCTAAACAATCTCTATGGCCTTTTCATTTCTCCATTCATTTCTCGGCTAAGAAAATGTGGAACTAGATAGCAATTAGTCTCGCTGCCATCAGTAACCAGTGAAGCAGGAAAAATGAAGGGGAGGAAGAGCAGGCAGTTGTTCAGGACCCAGTCAAGGGCAGGGACACACACACTGATACAATGGAGTGAATCACCCAGTTCTCAAGTTCATGTGGGGTTTCCTCCCTGATACAGCAGCCCACAGCCACAAAGGAGATCCTTACCTTGTGCTTAGTCATTGCACCAACAATGAGGGGACAAACCATCCCAGAGAGGGTCCCCACGCCATTGGAGATCCCCATGAGGATACTGGCATAGCGTGGAGCAATGTCCAGGTGGTTGACATTGAAGCCTAAGGTAAAAAACGAAACCTCAAAGTCAGAGTTGGCACAGAATCCCTAAATCCTTTAGAATAGAACTTGGCCTTCCAATGTGGCTTCTCCCAGCACACCACTAAAGGTCCTAAAAGAGACTGACTTGGTGGCCACCTGATGTATTACAAAGGACGTTTTCTAGCAACTTGCATAAATACAAGCAGGAGTCGCATTAACTTATGAAGGATCTTCACCTTTCAAGTCTGTATGTTTGGGCTCAAAGCTTATTTCCTTCATGTAATCAAGTAGAGGAATAATCTTACTATTTATCTGTAAAAGGTGCTGTGTCATGAGACATAGGATATATATATAGGATATATATAGGATATATATATATATATATATATATATATATATATATATATATATATATATATTTCTAACCACACAATACCATGGTGAGCAGCTACACTATTCTAACTACACAACACCATTGTTGTGGATAGGCCTGGGGCTAATTACATTTGATGTCAATTCTCCTGTGAGTGGTTGCGAACAAGGAATGAGTCAGTACTCAGATAATTTCCTGTAAACCTGCTTCCCACCTTAATTTGTAAAATAAAGAGGAGCTGTTGATTGGGCAGATAAAGGTAAGGTGGAGCAGAAGGTGGAAAGAAGAGAGAAGGGGGAGAAAATGGAAGAGGGAGAGGACTAGGAGAAAGAGGAAGAAGAAGAAAAGCAGAGCAGAAGCACATGGTCTGGAGAAACCACAAGTTCTAAGGGGTCTTATAGATGTGGAAGATGGTAGTGTAGCGGTAGATCTGCCCAATCTAGGTGCACAGCATGTATTCTTATTAATTGAGTCGCGTTTTCATTGCCAGGACATATTTGGGTTGGAGATTTACTGCAACACACCATGGTAAAAAAAAAAAAAAAAAAAAAAGCTATGCCATTCTAACCACACAACACCATGTGAACAGCTACACTACTCTAACCACACAACACCATGTGAACAGCTACACTACTCTGACCACACAACAGCTGCTAGGCTGTAGCTGTTGCTGCTGTTAATGAGAAGTATTGCCCTGTCTCCCCGTCATTTGGGTCTTCTACCAGAGAAGAGGCTGCTGGAAGCAACAAAATGATAAATTGCCACTGCTAATCCACCACCAGAAGGGAAGAGTAAATCAGGTGAAGGAGGCAGAGGATGGACAAGAATTGCAAGAAGCTCAAGTCCCCAAAAACCAACCCTGGCCATATAACCCAGGGCTGCATTTTGGAATGAGACCTCAGCTCTGATAGCTTAACTGAGATGCTAATCTGGACTCAAGATTTAACATCCTTGGCCCTCAGTTTCTTGATCTACAGGTTGGAGTGGTCATTCTTATAAAACTGTTGCAGAAATTAAACTAAATAATAGTGTGTTAAGTAAATCGTAACTGGAAGTGAAAGCCAGGTTCACTCTTTTCTACTAAATTTGTTTTATTTTCACCTTCTGTTCATTTATTTTGTTCATTTAGAGATAACATCTGAGGTTAGTGTCAAACTCACGGACTTAAGCTATCCTCTTGCTTCAGCTTCCTAAATACCTGGGCTCACAGGCATACATGGTATCTAGCAATACGCAATAAGGCATAGGCAGCTGTCTGTCCTGTATCTGCCCGATAGGAATCACTCAAACACTCGTGATTACTTAATAGTTTAAGCTACTGAACGTATAGCAAAGGATTCTGGGTTTTGTTTGGTTGCACGTCCACTTCCTTTTGTTTAATGGGCTACTTTTTATATATGAAACTTGTCCCTTGACACTCTCTTTAAAAAAAAAAATTGGAGCCCAGCTATTTTATTTCTAGCTCTCTGTAGGGTGTGCATGAGTCTGCACATAAGCACAGATAGCTGCAGCAAGCCAGAAGGTAGCGTCAGATGCCCTGGAGCTGGAATTATGTATGCTTGGTTCTGAGGCACTGGACGTGGGTTCTCCGAACCAAACTCAGCAAACGCGCTTAACTGCTGAGCCATCTGCCCAAGCCCCGCCCTGTTTATAATAGATGCTGATTAGTTTCCTCTGCCACCCCTACCTACCTTCCTTCTGCCCTGCAAATCCCTTCCGCACACTCTTGTCTGTTTGTTTTTATAGCCTGCTGAGTTTAAACAGGCTCTCTTATCCTCAGGCAATGGCTCCCCTCTCCCAGAATCTGCCAGTGGAGCAAATAGCTGAGGAGTGAAGGGAGGACCTGTTAGCCCTTCACCCATTCATGACTTACTGTTGGTTTAGTTTTTAATTCTCTGTTCTGTACCTCCCACACACACACCGGAAAGAAAACCCTGTAAATCGGTTTCAAAATAAACATTTTCATTCAATCTGTGTAACTTTCTCTCTACCTACATTCAGGGAGACATTGTTTTAAAAAAAAATCCGTTCTGCAATTAAATACACCTCCCTCATTCAGCTCAAGGTACCAGACAATTGGGACATAAAATGGCTGCACAATTAGTTAATCTTACTGTGATTTGAATGCAATAAATATTTTATTAGAAAAGAAACCAGAGATAAGAGGCAATTACTGGGATTAGGGAGCATTTTGCTTTGATACAAAGCCAGCCTGGGCATTGCCTACAGCTAAAGAGAGCTCGAGGAAATCCATTAGGTTTCTATCTATGCAATGAAGGTGTTCCAATAGGAAAGTCACCGGGAAACTGGGGCACGGATAGATTTTTGTAGCACGTGAAAATATTACATGCAGTCTGAGAGAACTATAGGTAACTGGAGATGGCTGGACATAAGAGACATGACCTTCTCCAGGGAAAAGCAAACCAACATGTTGTCCAGCACCAAACTATCAGCCATGAACACTCACATACAAGTAGCATTATACAGACTGATCAGTTATACTATATAGGGGTGTATATGTTTATGCATGTACATGTATGCATGCAATAACAATTAGTAAGACAAATAGGTTATGAATTTGGAAGAAAATGGGGAAGTATATGTGGAAGGGTTTAGAGAGGAATGGGAAGGAGACAATGTTATAATTCAATCTCAAAAACAATTTAAAGGGGGAAAAATGGCCAAGATGGGGTGGATGCCTTAAGGCAGCTGCTGTGGTGGGAAGAATGGGATTGTGACTTTTTTTAAACCTCTTCTTGAGAATTAATTGGCAGTCCTGAAGAATGGAAGCAATGTGAACCCGAAGCTTTCTCAGCATCTCTGGGGACAGGATGTGAATCTCTTTTGTGTACCAGACTTATTGAGAGACAGTTTCCCTCAGCATCCTCCTGGACACATGTGAGGATTGCTGTATTCTCACTAGTCATCACATACTCTTACCAGGTACAATGACAAACACTTATAGTCCTCATAGTGGGAGGCAGAGGAAGGAGAATTCAGAGTTCAAGGGTAGCCTGGGCTACACAGGAAGTCCAACATCAAGCTGTGCTACATAGAAAAACCATAGTCCAAAAGGACCAGGGGGTGGGTATAGCTCAGTGACAGAGGACTTGCCTAGAGTGTACAAACCACTAAAAAAAAAAGTGTAGATGTTGACCCAGGTCACTCTGCAGAGCTTGTTGGAAAAGCAGACTCGCATGCCCAACTCTGGATTTAATAAATCAGAAACTATATTTTGTTAGGGCTTCTATGTACACGAACATTTGGGAAGCATTGGGCCCATAGTATTCAGAGTATCTAAACAACAATAACAATAAGTGCATAAAACTTTACTTCTCATGAAACACTGTGGTAAGACCTCTGTTTTGTTTGTTTGTTTGTTTGTTTGTTTGTTTGTTTGTTTGTTTGTTTGTTTTTCGAGACAGGGTTTCTCTGTGTAGCCCTGGCTGTCCTGAAACTCACTCTGTAGACCAGGCTAGCCTCAAACTCAGAAATCCACCTGCCTCTGCCTCCCAAGTGCTGGGATTAAAGGCATGCACCACCACTGCCCAGCTTGTGGTAAGACCTCTGGAGTAGTTGATTTTCCCTAGAACATAAATTCTAAGAGGGTAAAGGTTTTTGACTGTTCTCAGCAATATCCACAGTGCTAATGAGAACAACCCTAATGGGCAGTGAGAGAGCCCAGCACTGATAGATGCCCTGTGCTAATGAGAACAGCCCTGATCTAGCAAGTACCATGAGAGATTCATGAAAGACCCCAGAGCATACTCCCAGTGACATATAGATACTGCTGTCACATGCCTCCAGTCTCCAGATCAGAAGTTGAGTAGTCTAGCACATTATTTATTCACAAAAAGCAGTCAAGAAGGGACTCAGGCCCAGTTCTGTGTACCTCCAAATCCTAGTTGTTGGCTACAAACTCTTTGAAAGCAATATTTTCCCTAGTGTACTTCTGATGAGCTCTATTTTGATAGACTCTTCTGGTCTCTCTGTCAGGGTAGTTTAGGAAACAGATACAATAGTTCTCTGTTCTGGTATATTTCCATTCTGTTCAATGCTTAAAGAGACTTAGGGAGAACTTGGAGGCAGGCAGACCTCTGTCTCTGTCTTTCCTTTACCGCTAACTGTGTGGCAATGGGAAGATGATGATGATGATGATGATGATGATAATGATTACTACTATTATTATGATCATTCAGTAAATTCGTGAAAACATCAGTAAAACGTTGCTATCACCACTTGCTTCACAAAGCCACGGGACAGAGATGATTACATAAACAGATACACTCTCATTGGGCTTCACATAGGGCATTTCACGGTGATTTGCACACTATCCTCTCCAAACAGTCAGCTGGTTTCTGCTCCTGTCAGATGGAGACCAAATAACATCGAAATCCCCTAGGGGGGTTGTGAGAGTGACACGCAGAGAGTTTTGTGAAAGCATCCTTAGCATGGGACCTGTGCTTGATTATAGTAAGCCCACATCATCGTCATCGTCATCATCATCATCACCACCACTACCACCACTACCACCATCAACATATCATCATCACCATCATCTCTGAACAACTCCCACCGCACCCCAGACCTGCACCTTCTTGCTTGTAAAATAAAAACAATAAAGTAGACAAAAACTTATTGAAAACTATAGAAACTGCTCTAAACGCTACCAGTGCATATGACCACGTGTCAAATGGCACGGCCATTTGAGCTAAAATTCGCAGTTCTCCAGCAGGAAGTGAGTCTGTCAGATAGCTTGACCTGGGGCTAGCCTGGGACACATGCCTGGGTTCTGTGTATACCTCAGGGAAATCAGCTGTACTCATGTACCTTCCCATGGTAGAATTAAGACAGGCTATCCCAGCTTGTGTGGGTTCTGAGCTCATCCCTGCTGAATCTCATGGCGCCTCACACGATGAAGCTCTGTGCAGTGGCCCTGTTCCTTGGGAGTGCCTGGGTTATTAAATGAACGTGCTCTAATTTCCTTGTCCTTCCTTCATAGTTAATCTACACACATGACTCCGAACCCCAGAGAATGCTTTACCTGAAATAGCAAAGCCACTAAATCCTACAGCAAGCACCAGGAAGGAGATAGCCACTCCTTTGGTATGGGAAAATCCAACCACCAGGAGCAAGGTTGCCTCCATGCCAAAGCCTGCAAATAGAAACAGAAGAGGAATTGTCATGTTTCTGTCTGCCAAAGCTGTTGACTTGACACATGAAACTCACTCACATTCACAAACATGAGTTTTTAGTGCATACATCCTAGCTCAGTATCTACACTATTCCCCAATGATCATGACTGCATGACTATGCTATTGCCTAGGTGTTCTGTGAACTTTCTACCTTGCTACCTGGTGCACCTTGAACAACAAATGGTCCTAGTGGTTCAGTGATGGCCTTGGGATGGGGGATGTGAGCAGTTAGTCCTTCAGTAGTTGGTCCTGCTAATCTGAGTGGTATATATCTAGTTGGTGACCCCTTTGACTACGTAGGTTGTGGTCTCCTACATGACAACACTCCCCTAATATTTTCTTCCCAAAGCAAATAGCTATAATTATCCTCTGAAATAAAAGTTTCTCAGTCAGATGACGTGGCTCAGGCCTGGAGACTAAGGCCAAGTTAGAATGAGCACAGATTTAAGAACAGCCTGGGCTATATAATGAGTTTAAAGTAAGTCTATCAAACAGTGAAATCCTATTTCAATTTTAAAAAAATGAAACTGAGATGATTCTAGTACTTGGAAGACAGAGCAGGTTCAGCTCTATGAGATCAATACCAGCCTGGTCTACATAGTGAATGCCAGGCCAGCTAGAGCTACATGGTGAGACTCTGTCTCAGAAAGAAGGAATGAGAGAGAGAGAGAGAGAGAGAGAGAGAGAGAGGAGGGGAAGGAGCAATGAAGGAGAAAAGAAAAGGGGAAGGGGAGGGGTGAGGGGAGGGGAGGAGAGGAGAGGAGAGGAGAGGAGAGGAGAGGAGAGGAGAGGAGAGGAAAGAAAAAGGAGAGAGCCTTCTAATGAAAAGCTGGCTGGAGATAGCTCAGTAGTTGAATGTTCAAGGGGCTTGCACAAGAATCTAGGCTCCATCTCTAGTGGGGAAAAGGGAAGAATAAATAAATAAATAAATAAATAAATAAATAAATAAATAAGCAAAGTCATGCCTCACTACTAGTAGAGCAAAGTCAACATTCCTCCCTTTCACTCCCTCCTCCCAAGTCTTCAGGCCTCTGATGACAGCAGGAGAGAGACACTTGCACAGAAAGCCTAGCAGAAGAACGTACTCTCGGCTCTTCTCATCCAGAATAAATGACTCCAGCATAACAAAAAGAAAGACAAGAAAATTATGAAGATGTCTATTCCCCTGCGGGAGAGGGAAGGAGGGATGGAGGAAGAGAGAGAAAGCATTCATCTGACAGCACACAGAAAGATGACATAAATACCACTTGCAATACACAGAGGGTGGGGGATAATTAGGGCGGAGGCTTCATTCTGGAAACCAGCTGCTGAGTCCACACATCTCCACACAATGATCCTATAGTTGCTTCCAAGTCAACAGGACCAACTGAGTGTTTGTTCCTCTTCTTTACACTCCCAAAAATCCCAAAGCAAACCACCGCTCCCACGTCCCTCTCCCTTTCTCTAGGTCAGTCAACAGCCTACGCATGTCTAGGGCTTAGACTACAGAATCAGAAAGGCCTAACATCAGATTCTGCGTCAAAATTCGACTTGTGTAACCTTGGACCATCTCTTCATCTCCTCGTGTTAAAAAGCAGAGCCAGACAGTCTGAAGGAACTGTGGAGGGGGAGAGGAAGTTGGGTATTCAAGGCACTGAAGTGCACATAGGTGTACATGTGGCCGCAGATAGCCAAGCAGAAACTGCAGGACCATCGCAGACTTTCTTGATGCTCAGCCTTAGATGTTACTATCAGATCTCACTTCTGCTTTTGCCATCACTGCCTTGGCCTTAGTTCTGGGTTCCATCACCTGTGTCACTTAATGGGATTGGTGGCTTTCCCTCTTTGACTTCTGATGCATTTGCCGAAGTCTTTCTGAACAACATGCTCAGTGAGACTCTCTGTTTGCCAAAGGTCGAGTGTTACTAGTACAATCCAATAGCAGCCCTTCTCACTCCTCTAGATCCTTCTCTGCCAGCCTCACCTCTGCTCTCCACCCAATCCTCAAAACAGGCTTCTATGTGGTAACAACACAGCCCTTTAGCCACTTCCTATGGGTTCACAGCATCCTCATCCTCAACCAGTGTGATGGTTTGTATATGCTTGGGCCAAGGAGTGGCACTACTAGGAGGTGTGGTCCTGTTAGAGTAGGTGTGTCACTTTAGGTGTAGGCTTTAAAACCCTAGCTGCCTGGAAGAAAACTCTGCTAGCAGCCTTCAGATGAAGATGTAGAACTCTCAGCTACTCCTGCTCCATGCCTTCCTGGATGCTGCCATGTTCCTGCCTTGATGATAATGGACCAAACCTCTAAACCTGTAAGCCAATTCCAATTAAATGTTGTCCTTATAAGAGTTGTCTTGATCATGGTATCTGGTCACAGCAGTAAAACCCTAACTAAGACAACCAATGAAACCATCTTCTTCCTCTTTCTCATCTTCCTTTTCTCTTATTTTCTAGAACTTGTCAATAATGCTTTATCATTTTTATTTGCATTTCACCTCACCTATGAATCTGTACATATGAATTTTTATGCATGCTAAACAAGCTAGGCACTGTGTTACAACCCTAATCCTTGGCTCTTTGCAACAAGGACTTGCTATATAGTCTAGGCTGACCAGGTTCTCTTCTACTTCAGACTCTGGAATGCTAGGATTATAGGTGTGTTTCACAACACCCAGATTTCAAAGTTACACTACTTTTGGCATGTGTGTGATTGATGTGTGGTGTGCATGCAAATCTCTGTGTTCACGTGTTCATAGGTACATGCATATACACCAGCATGTGGAGCCCAGAAGTTGATACTGAGAGACTTCCCTAGTCACCCTCTACTTTCTGAGGCAGGCTGTCCCACTGGACACAGAGCCTACTAACTTGCACAGCTAGTCTAACTTGCTATCTTGCCTTAGAGATGCTCTGCCAAACAGACATGCCTACTCAGATATTTGTATATGAGTGATACATATCTGAACAGATCGCTTCACACTTTAACCACTACCCATCTCTCCACCCTAAATCTATGGTCTTAACACTGAGCTGATGAATAATAAAGAAAGACACTCAACATTGACCCCTGCCCTTCATACATGAACACACACAAGCTACACACACACACACACACACACACACACACACACACACACACACACCATCTACACACAAATATTTTTTTATTTGTATTTGGGATACACTAACTCAGTGGTAGACACTTGTCTGGGGACTACTTGTGAGGGCAAAGATTAAAACTCCAGTCCAGCCTTGGGACCAGAGTTTCATATTTTCATGGCAAAAATGACTTACATCTGTTCCTCTATTAAAACTCATTTCCCGGATGATTTTATAGTTACTCCTGCAGGACAGAGAATGTTACAGTAACAGTAAAGTTTCAGTAAGGAAAATTTGGTGTGTTTCCTTCTGGTCAAGAGCATAGAATCATTGGCCTGAGGGAGACTTAAAATTAAGTCAGTCACCTGGCTAAGAGACTGCTCATCAGAAAGTTGCATCTACCTTAAACTATGTTGAAGAGGTAGGAGAAATAATTACCCCTTTAATGACATAATATATTTGTTTTAAAAAATAAATATTTTTATTAATTCTTTGAGAATTTTATACAATGTATTTTGACCATATTCACTCCAACTCCTCCCTTTAACTTCTCCAAAACCTATCCCCATCCTCTAGACACCAACGCCATGTTCTTTTTAAATAACTTACAGACTCTAATTTGTGCTGTCCATATACTTTTAAGTGTGGGACCATCCACCAAAGCATGGTTAACCAACCTGGACCCACATCCTTAAAGAAAACTGACATTCCTCAATACTGGGAACGAAAGATAACAAAAGAGTTGATATGGCAAGAAACCTATTTCCGAGTTGTACTTTGGAAGAGTGTCAGTGAGCACAAGGAGCACTCAAATAAGCAGATGATGAACATTCAGGTCATAGCTTTAAAAATTACCAAGATGGATTACTGGCAAATGGGAAGGTAAATTTTAAAACATGGAGGAAAATTGAGATTCTGAAGAAGCAAACAGAAATGCTGGAGATGAATCAATTGGCCAATTTAAAAAATACAGTGGAAAACATCATCAACAGACAAGACCAAGCAGAAGTAAAATGTCAGAGACAGAGGACAGGGTCAAGACAATAATACATCAGACACATGGAAGGAAACAAAGTTAAATGAGCTTGAGCAAGCCTTGCAGGAACTCTAAGATGTATTCAAGAGAGCAAACGCCTAAGGGCCCACGGACCAAAGGAAGCACTTAAGATAAGGTGAAAAAGAGGGGACAATGTATTTGATTAAATTTATATCAAAAAGGTCCCCAAATCTAGAGGAAGAAGTGGATATCCAAACCCAGGAAGTATCTAGACTCTTAAGCAGGTATAGCCAGAGAAGAACCTCTCCGTGTCATAGATGGATGTCAAGACTACCAAGCAAAGAAATGATATTATAGGAAATGTCAACTTGCCTACACATGGAAACGTATCAGAATAACATTAGCTCTCTTGGCATCAAACATAAAACACAGGAAGGCGACAGATGATGTTTCAAGCCCTGGAGGTAACTTCCAACCAATCATGCTATATACCACAAACTAATAGTTTTAATTGATGGAAAAAATCATATTCCATAAGACACCCAGATAAACACAAACTATGGCTATATGACCATCATGCTGGTGTTGCAGAAAATACTTAAAGGAATACCATACAAAGAAGAAGAAGAAGAAGAAGAAGAAGAAGAAGAAGAAGAAGAAGAAGAAGAAGGAGAAGGAGAAGGAGAAGGAGAAGGAGAAGGAGAAGGAGAAGGAGAAGGAGAAGGAGAAGGAGAAGGAGAAGGAGAAGGAGAAGGAGAAGGAGAAGGAGAAGGAGAAAGAAGAAGAAGAAGAAGAAGAAGAAGAAGAAGAAGAAGAAGAAGAAGAAGAAGAAGAAGAAGAAGAAGAAGAAGATTACATTTATTCATCTGTGAATTATCCTACTCATGAAATTTGTAACTTCATGACCCAATCGCTTGTCAATGGTGCTACGAGCTGGGGACCAAACTTTCAACACATCATCCTCTGAGGTCATTCATATCTACACCCTTGCATACTTGTAGAGAAGAATGGAGCAGGGAGAGAATGTGAGCAGAGCTCACAGTGGAGAGATTGTGAGTGAGCGATGTCATAGACAGGATATGTGCACATCTGTCTAGGAGGACAATGAGCTGGTGTGGAGAGAGACATCTGCTATTTTATTAGCTTATGATGATCATAAGCTTAACAACTCAAAACAACACTCATTTATTATCATACAGTTCTATAAGTCAGACGTCCTAAGTGGGCCATCCTGAGATGAAAGCAAGCTGCCAGCCGAGCTGCATTCGTTGAGAAAACTTGTAGAGGTGAGTCTGTTCTTGCCGCAACTGGCTTCTAGAGTCTGCTTGGGATTCTTCCCAGGTCCACGACCATGACCCTTAACCTACCACCTCCTGTCTCAAGAAAATGTATAGCTATATCAAGTGTACCTAGTTAATGTAAAATAATCTCTCCATCTCAAGAACCTTTAATTTGGGGCATGAAGATATTGCTAAGTTGATATACTGTTTATCTAGCATGCTCAAATCTCTAGGTTGGATCCCAGCACCAGATAAACTGGGTGTGCTGATACATCCCTATAATCTCAGCACTCAGAAGATAGAGGCCTGGAGATCAGGGATTCAAGACCAGCCTCTGTAATGCATTGAGTTCAAGACCAGCCTGTGATACATGGGACACTATCTCAACAAAAACTCTTTAACCTAATCCCACCTGCCAAGTCCTATTTGACATGTGATCCTAAACACAATTCCCTAAATCTTCATTTCCTGCTCACCATTCAGGTTCCCTGATCATAATCACGTCCTCTGTGTTTTACCCAAACATATATGTACACATAAAATGAAGGAAAAAAGGAAATAAACTATGTAAGCAAATAATAAGTGGATAGATATATGGAAAATATAAATAGCAAGCAGATACATGGCTAGAAGTTATATTACGTTGGCTTCAGAATAAATGGCAGTGTTTCTTTGGTTTTAAGTGTGTCCTGATTCATCAGCCATCAACTAAATTGTCCTTTCCCAGATCTCACAAGTACTACATGACCACTTGGCAGGAATATGGAGAACAACATTTAGTTATATACAAGGAGATGGACTCAGAGGTCTTCGAGATCCATTACAATGGTTAGACTCAGTCTGACCAAGCCTAATAGAAGCCACTCTCAGAAGCTAAACATGGGTGAGCTGAGTTAGCACTTGGATGGGAGACATGTCTGGGCTGGCTGTAAAGTAGTCTCTGAATTCTATTTGCTCTAATTTTACTGAAACCACTTGAACCTCCTGTCATATATGGTACCTCCACAATTCATGATCTTTCTGACAGCGGTTGTGGTCAAAATCTTTCGGCTTCTTAAATAATCAGCCAGTTGTCCTCCAATGGGCACCACGATTGTCATCACCATGTGTGGGACAGCTGACAAGAGACCCACCTGGAAGGAAAAGAAACAAAGAGCTGTCTACCATTCTTCTGAGAGGTCTTTAGAAGTCCTTGCTTACCCCTGTTAAACAGCCCTACAGTCATTACCAAGTTCAATCATCTAGTGTGGGATCCCAGGAGGTCTGTGTTAACCATTAAGCAATGAATGGTAGAGTGATCCTGTGTGTGGACCAACTGTCTTCCCCACCAGACTGAACTTTCAAGAACCTTGGGAGCATTTGTGCATTTACCTTACTTATTGCAAATCCAAAGACCTCCTCAAAGTAAGCCGGCTGACTTATTAGGAGCAAATAGAAGGTCCAGCTTCTACAGAAGTTTGCCACAATGATGGCATAGACAGGCAAGGATGTGAAAAACCTTCTCCATGGTGTGTTGAATTTCTAGGGAGTAAAAAAGACCATGAAATTTTGAGCAAAGGCGACAACATCTTACTTCTGTAAGAAGGCATAGAGAGCATGAGGTCTTTGTGCTCAGATAAGCACTAGAGAAACCAGGCATGTTAAGCACACAGACTTGTCTCTTCAACAGAAGGGATGTATATACCTGTTTCCCATACAGAAGGCCGGGAGTAGATACAGTTAATAACATGGTAACCTTTGCTATCTGTAGGGCCAGACCTCACCTAAATCTCCTAGACTATGATGCTTATCTCAGACTCT
The DNA here is from genome assembly GCA_902729485.2 of Mus minutoides. Classification (NCBI taxonomy): domain Eukaryota; kingdom Metazoa; phylum Chordata; class Mammalia; order Rodentia; family Muridae; genus Mus; species Mus minutoides. Next base: position 397,331 of record LR750124.1, read on the forward strand.
CCCTTCATGGACCATCTTTATGGGAGATGTTATGTGTACTTTATAGCCAAGTAACCCCTACACTATCTGTATGACTGAGACCACAACAGATCCTAGACCCTTAAGCTATAGAACACATCTTCACAGTAGAAGTCACATGTACTTTTGCAAAAGAGTCTTGATGTCATCCTGCCTTAAGCTTTAATATGCACATGGGTTTGAGATCATTGTCACCAGGGACTTTTTTCCCAAAAGTGTACTGTTCTTAAATATTTCTAAAATAAATGGCCCAGTGTCAGACTCTAGAAGTTGGAACCCACACCGGCTACTGAATTGTGCTGAACTGAATTTCCCTCTTGCTTTTGCATGGATCATTCCTCTGCCAACTGTAGCTTTTGCAGGTAGTACAGTCATGGAGAGAAACACATACGGGAAAGAGATCAGAGCCTACCTTCTGTCCGTACTTACGCTCAGACTGGCCAAGTTGGCCCCTTCTCCTATGCTTGTCTCTATGTAGGTCCTTTCTGCATTGGATATTGTTGGGTGAGCTGCTGGGCACTCATAAGCCTGCAGCAGCCAAAACATATACCAAATAATCCCAAACATACCTGCAGACAAACAACCAAAAGGTTCAGCGGCATGGCCTCACTGGCTTCCATCTCTATAATTGTCCAGGTTTTTTTCCCAAAAATAATATTTGTATTGTTTATTTGGGAATTTCACATAATGCCCCCTGATCACACTTTCCAGTCCTCCCAGGTCTGCCTCCCCGTCCTTGTCCCCCTCCCGCTCCCACACACAAACACACCAAAGAAACAAACAAACAAATACAAACAAAAGAAAAACCCTCAGGTCCTATTTGTACTGGCCATATTCTTCCTGGCGCGTGATCAAACTCCCAGCGGCCAACCCATTAAAGAAAACTAAGCCCTTCCTCACACACACACACACACACACACACACACACACACACACACACCAGAAGCCACCAACTGTGGAGAGCTATAATTCAGCATCCCTGTCACAATGTTTAAGTGCTCTCTTCAATGGCTTCCTGTCTAGGGTGCTACTTTGTTTTTTTAATATGTTCATTGAGAACTATCTTATTGATTTTCATCATATTCACTGAGACCTAACATAAGGCAATATTCTGCTTTTCAGAATGCCAAGTTTAATATAAGCATTAAATTGACTGTAAATGTTCCCATTTTGACAATGAACTGAGTTTTGTATTTCTATTTTCACACACCATGCATGCCCTTATATAGTAAATATATATCTGTGTCAACACATGAACTCATGAAACCAAACCACTCACCATAAATGTAAAAGACAGAGGCCCAGCCAATGTACTGCACCAATACCCCTGCGAGGGGCATAGCAACAACTGCCCCAGCATAGGAACCTGCAAGTAGAAAAGATTGAGGGACACCAGCCAATCATCACTCAAGCCTTGTTAGTCCAGGCAGAGTGTGTGTGTGATGAAGTCCAAGTCACATGTCTCCATGACAACAGTCTGGGAGGGCCAGTGAACATGAACGCTGTTAACGCTAAAGCCACATTTCTTCAACTGAGCTATCTACCCCAGCCCCCAAGCAAACCTTCAAACAGAGCAACTATGAAAGGGATGCCTTCAAGATGCTCTTTAACTTCACTGAGAGACACATTCAGGGATTTGCCAAAGTTTTTTTTGGGCCCCACAATTTAGAATTTCTTGAGCAAACAGAACCCAGAAATGAGAAAAGTAGAGAAGAACAATTTTAATGCAGCCAGGCACAGTGTTAGATGATAAAGACAGCAACTAAAGAAACCTAGAGCCTCCTTGCAGAGCTCCCAGGACCTTACCTAGATGCTTTTGTAGTCTTTTCTTAAGTAAAAGAACACATACACATGCGCGCGCGCGCGCGCACACACACTCACACACACACACACACACACACACACACACACACACACACACACACGCACTACTAAGGAAGCAGTTGGATTCCAGGTTGACAGGACATCTGTCTCCATCCACTTCCTAAATAGGTACATTTTAAAGATCATTTCTACTGAATAACAACTATAGGAGACCAATGTTTTAGGCGATGTGGATTCCTACACTGGGCCCAAACAGACCAAACTAAAAATCAAAATGGAGTCACAGACTTCTGAATATCCCTGCCCTGATCTTTACAATAAATGGGTCACATGATGCAACCGGGCTGTTTTTCTCTTCTCTTGGGTCTTTGCCTTGCTGCCATGCACAGGAAGTCACTAAAACGGTCTATCTGCTTTTCAGTCTCAGTTTCTGCCCATTTGGCCCTTTTGCAACAATCATTCTGTTATTGGAACTGAACTGTCGATGATTCCAGAAAGAAAAAAAGCTAGTTGTGATCTTTAAACTTAGACCTCGGTGATTTTGTCCTTTGATGTTTCTTGCTTTGTAAATACTGAACTTTGTGGACTTGTGTCTTCTCCAGACTGTCTTGTCTGGAGAAGATGGCGGAGCCTGGAGGCAGTCACCTGGATTCCCGATCTGCTGCAGACCCTGGACCCCTGCTAGGGAAACTAAAGCCCTGTCTGTACATTTCCGGTAATTGCTGACAGAACGGAAAAGTCCCTCTCTGAGATTCCTCCTGGGTCCTGGATGAGACATTGCTTCTTGAGTTCCAGGACAGCCAGGACTATACAGAGAAACCCTGTCTCAAAAAACCAAAAAAAAAAAAAAAAAAAAAAGCAAGCAACATGAATGGAAAGTCCATTCTTCAAATCAAATCCAACTCTAAGACAGATCTTTAGGAAGTGGGTGAGGCTCCCGGGGCAGGGCAGGGCGGGGGGTGGGGGGGGGCGGGAGGGTGTTGGAAGGGGATAGGAAAATATCACACCTGCCTAGGCTTGGTCTTATCTCTAAGATGGGTGCAGCCGGGCCCTGGAATGTGATTGTGAGATATGAGGAAGTAGAAAGACTCAATCAGAGATAAGATAGGAATGAAGTCTCCGCCTCTTAGGTAGTATAAGGAAGGGTAAACTACGCTGTGTGTTCCAGGATGCTCTGTAAGCTGGAAATGACCACCTGAATGCCAACTGCTAATGCTTTTATTGTGTACAGAATAGCAAAAGCACATGTTTCGTTTTGAAACAGGGTATTATATAGCCTAGGATGGCCTTGAAATCACGTATGACTTTGAACTATTGATTCTCCTGTCTCCGCCCATCAGGTGATGTTGTCACCACATCTGTTCTTAGATGGGATCGGGATCGAACCCAGGTCTTTCTGCAAACCAGGCACAGGTGAGCTACAACCCCAGTCCTAAAATGCATGCATTTTAAAGCTCAGAATTCTTCACAGCAATAAAGCAAATTAGACATTAGCAAAGAAATCTTACCTTCCTTCTCTTTCTATCTGTCTTTCTATGTCTGTCTCTTTTTCACACTCTGTGTGTGCGTGTATGTGTGTGTGTGTGTGTGTGTGTGTGTGTGTGTGTGTGTTCATGTGTATATGTGCACATAAGGTGCCCTCTGCCCCATGTAGCAGAAAGGCAAAGTTTCCATGATACAAAAGTGTCCTTGACACAGAAAATCAGAAAGAATGACCAGTTACTATACATGCTGCATGCTAAGTACTGGGCCAAGCATTCTGAACCTATAATTTGTATTCAGCTTCTTTCAACCTGATGAGGGAGATATAACTGTTAGCCCTCATTTTATAAGAAAAAACAAGTCTGGCAATCATGACTTGCCTATGGAGCCAGGATATAAGACCCAAGAGGAGATCTTACTCAGTGGTTTTGCAATCCTGCCTCCTTCACCATCAAATGGCAACAATCCCCCACGGTAAGAAGCATTCTTGGGGCTGGAGAGGTGGCTCCTCCGTTAAGAGCGCTGACTGCTCTTCCAAAGATCCTGAGTTCAATTCCCAGTGACCACATAGTGGCTCACAACCATCTGTAATGAGATCTGATGCCTTCTTCTGCTGTGTCTAAAGAGAGCAACAGTGTACCCACATACATAAAATAAATAAATCCTTAAAAAAAAAGCATTCTCTCCCTGGAGAAACTATGAGTGACCCACACTGCTTACCCTACCTATCAGACTCCCTCCTCTTCAACCACAGCGCCAGCATCATCTCCTGTCTGCACTCACAAACCCTTGGGCTTCTTCCAAGTGGGATACCCAGTCCTCAGACTACCCAGAGAGCAGAGTGGACATCCACACCCGTGCGCTAACCACTGAGGGCAGACAAAGCTGGCAGAGGGTGGTGTGCCACAGAGAAGAAATGAAGATGACGCTGAGTGGAAGAGACTCCTGACTGTTCTTGCTTGCCACGTCAACTTCATCTCTCCTCCCCAGTTTCCTCAATTCTAACATGATAGGCTGTGACCCCAGCCTTCTTGAGTCTCCCCTGACTCCAGTATCTTTTGCGACTAAGAATGGATTAGCCCCAAGCTTAAATTTCTCTCTAGCGACATTTGTCCTTCAACCGTTCCTTGAAAGAAAGCCACACCTTAGCTGGGAAACGTAATGAGGCCTGCAACCTTGACCAGGCAGCTTTCTTCGAGTCGAGCCATTTTTAAATAAGGGCTATAAAGCCACTCTGAGATCGAGGAGTGCCTGCTCACCACTCTCATTTTGCTGGCAAATCAAAATGAAAGGTCCTGCCAACCACCTGTCATAGAAAGTAAGGCCAAGGGTCACACCACCTGCTGTCAGTGGGACGCTCTGGCACCTTCTGGGGTTGGCTGTAGCTTTTCTAGGGTGGAGATACACTCTGGCAATCAAGAGGTCAGACAAGAAGCTAAGAACCTCACTACTGTGTGCTCTGTCAAACGAGGCACAAAACAGGCACACAGACCATATCTCCTACTAAACTTCCAGGGAATATTTTATTGTGCTAATGATTTAAAAGAGATATAGAGATAATAAAAAAGAGAATTAATGGGACTAGGGAGATAGGCCAGAGATCATGTGCATTGGCTACCTTTCCAGAGAAACCAGGTTCAATTCTGAGCACCGCCATAGCAGCTCACAACTGTCTGTAACTCCAGTCTCACTGCTGTCTTCTGGCCTCCATAGGTGCCAGGCATGCATGTGGTATGTAGACATATGTGCAGACAAAATACCCATACACATAAAATAGATAATTTTAAAATAAAATATGAAAACATTCATACTAATAAAGAGGATTTATCCTTTTGATAAGGAAGTTCAAATCAGCTTATCTTAGGAAAGACACAATAGCTTTAAAATATTGGATAGATTGGACCAATATATGGCTCAGCAGATAAAGGCAACTGCCACCAAATACAACAACCCGAATTCAATCGCCTGGACCCATAGGGTAGAAGGATAGAACATCTACAGATGTGCACACACACACTAGATAAATAAACAGACAAACAAACAAACAAATCAGATTCCTACTGTGGATTACCTTGTAATCACAACACTAGGAGAGCAGAGACAGGAAGATTATGAACTGGAGACTGGCCTGGGCCAAACCCTAACTCAAAAAAAAAAAAAAAATCCTCTAAAGATACAGTTTCCACAGACATACAAATTCGAACAGCTTTTAATACACAAACATAACTGAAGAAGCCAGCTGAATTATGCAAGAAAATACTAAGGAGGCTCTAAGAGAAAAAAATTAAAATCTTTAAGAATTCTTGCCAGGCAGTGATGGCACATGCCTTTAATCCCCAGCACTTGGGAGGCAGAGGCAGGCAGATTTCTAAGTTCGAGGATAGTCTGGTCTACAGAGTGAGTTCCAGAACAGCCAGGGCTACACAGAGAAACCCTATCTTGAAAAACAAAAACAAACAAAAAAATAATTCTTTGATTTTGAATTTAAAAAAACCTGACATGTGGGGTTGTGCAGATTAAATATTGGTTCATAGAGACAGTGAAGTGAGAATTCAGAGACTTCACACACCAACTCAACAGAGAAAGGGGCTTTGGTTCCAGAGTTGAGGATCCTGAGTCCAATGGTCACCTCCTGCCGTGCAATGGTCACCTCCTGCCGTGCAATGGTCACCTCCTGCCGTGCAATGGTCACCTCCTGCCGTGCAATGGTCACCTAAGCTGTAACAGTCATTGGCATTCAGTAGCTCAATCGTTACTCAGTTACTGGAAATGAGCCCCAAGTTGAGGAGTGTGCAGGATGCTTTGTGTCTTTTTAGACTAAACACCAAGAGGTAGCTATGGCTTGGTGATATACCGTGGAATCTCAGCTCTCTGCAGATGGATGCAGAAGGAACACAAATCAAGTCCAGACTGGGCTACCCAAAACCCTGCCTCCAAGAAAGGAAGCAGGGTTGGGGAGGTTTCTCAGTGGGCAGCGCACTTGCTGCACAGGCATAAAGCTCTGGATTCAAATCCCTCAAACCTTTATAAAGCTAGGAATGGAGGTGAGCACCTGAAATCCCAGATTCCTACACCAAGATGGGAGGCAGAGACAGAGGGATCTGCAAGATTGAAAGCCAGCAAGGCTGTCACAGGCAGTAACAAAGCAAGATGCCCCCTCTCAAACAAGGTGAAAGGTGAGGACCAGAACCCAAAGTTTTCCCAGGCCTCCACAGACGAACCATGGCATGCACTCAACATGCACACGTGTGCAAGCACACACACATACACACCACCATCATCATCCACACATACACCACCATCACCACCATCATCATACACACACACACACACACACACACACAATAAAAAACAATAGTTAAGAATCAAAACTCAGGGGCTAGAGAGATAGACTGGCCAGCAGTTAAGAGCGCTCAGTTCCCTTGCAGAGGATCCAAGTTCGGTTCCTTCAGCACACCCGTGGCTGCTGACAACCCTATGTGACTCCAGTTCCAGGGGATCCAATGCCCTCCCCTCTGGCCTCTTCCAGCACTTGGATCACACGTGGCACTCAGACACAGGCAGGCAAAACACTTACCCAATAATACATTTTTAACTCTTTTTTTTAAAGAGAGTCAAAAATTAATTATTAAGTAAAAGTAAGTTAAAACATTTTTGCAAGAACACTCCCTCGGAACATTGACTAAAAAGTATTCTAAACATTTAATAAAACTGTAGCTTTTTTTTTTCATAGTAAATAATTCTTTTAAAGGCCGAACTGGCTTTGAATAACTTTTTATAACTTCAAAATAATGCAACAATAATGGTCTGTCTATTAGAAACACCAGTCAGAGACACCTAAATTCTAATCCTCACTGCCTGACGATATCATAATTTGTATGGACTAAGGAGCTTTTGTCCTCCTGGGCCCCTTCCTCTATAATAAACATTTGCAGATAAAGATGCATTTTAAATGGATTTTCTATCTGTGACTGCTGCCTCTGGTTTCTCTCCCAGGTCTATACTGAGATAAACCCTTTCGGACCCTGATTCTTCTAAGCCATGCATAGAAGAGATGGCGTGAGATAAGGCAACCTGGCGAGATAACATTCTGAGACCTGAGAATTGAAGTCAGGTCACACCTTGGCATAGTCGTAGACACCCGTCTACTTTCAGGTAAGATGAATGGATGCCACTCCATTTTTGATGTGGAATATAATGCCACATCATTAATTAAGTCGGTGATAGTTTGTACATGGTAGTTATGTGTGGTAAGGAAAACCCATGTCGTGAGCCAAGTGGGCTCAGCTCAGTTCTGTGGCTGAGGGTCTTTACAACCCTAAACAAGGCATGGTATTTTTGCTCATGAAAAATATGATTTTGTGTATTTTCATTATGAAATTAAGGGGGAGGCAGAGCTTGGGAATCTCATCTCTTCTATCTTATAAATATTTATTTTATGTGCACAGGAGAGGCACACGCCAGGCATGGAACAGGAGTGGAGGTCAGAGGACAGCTTCTGGAAGTTGGTCCCAGGGAGTGGACACACCTACAGCCCAGGACAGCTCAGTGAGCTGTAGACCCAGCACCATCAACGGCACACCTTAGGGCTTCTGTCAGATGAGGAAAAAAGTTCTTTTGAAGATTCTTAGTAGACTTCGCAGTTACTTGAAGCCAAAAACATTCCATAAACAACTTATAATTTTTTCCTTTATTTTTATTAGATATTTTCTTTATTTACATTTCAAATGTTATCCCCTTTCCTGGCTTCCCCTCCGAAAACCCCCTATTCCTTCCCCCTTCCCCCCCTGCTCACCAACCAACCTACTCCCACTTCCTGGCCCTGGCATTCCCCTACACTGGGACATCGAGCCTTCACAGGACCAAAGGCCTCTCTTCTCATTGATGTCCCACAAGGCCATCCTCTGTTACATATGCAGCTGGAACCTTGGGTCCCTCCATATGTACTCTTTGGTTGGTGGTTTAGTCCCTGGGAGCTCCCGGGGTTCTGGTGAGTTCACATTACAACTTATAACTCTAACTCACTTACCACAGAAGGAAGTCGTGGCTAGACGGCTTCTCTCCAGGGGAGGCGCCCACTTACTCCACATCCCATGGCAGGCGGGGTAGGTCACACCCTGGCCGAAAGATTAAACATTGATGATCACATCTTATCCCAATTTTTCTTCGTGTTTAAAAAATGCAAATAATGTTGCCTCACAAAACCACAATACAAAGATATAATTTGTATACATTGCCAAATACGAAGCCTACGTCCTCTCGATTTTTTTATGTTGAAATCAGATCCCTGTTGGAATAGTGCTTGAATATGGGTGTTGTGGGGTAACAAGGGCACAGAGACGGAGGCCTCATGAGTGGAATTAGTGCTCTTACAAGAGAGACTCTAACAGAACTGTTGCTCCCTATGAGAGGAGAACACAGAGATGACTGTCAGTCTAGGACCAGGAAGCTGGCCCTAATCGGTCACTGGACATGTTGACAGCACAAGGCTTGGACTTCCCAGCCTCCAGAACTGTGAGAAACAAGTGCCTATTGTGTGTGGTACTGTAACTGACACCCAAACAGATTTTTGAAGACATTAATCACATACTGTAACTAATTTTGATTCATCAGCAATCCTGATGTTCAAAAATACAATTCAAACATAAGGACCATGGAGAATCCAAAAGATGTCATACATCCATATTTCACATTATGAAAGACTAATGTGTAGGAAGTGACCTCCACAATCAACCTATCTGTCTCCCCATTTCCAGGCACAGAATCTGAGGCTCCTATTTGTTAAGGCTGGGTCTTAACCTTGGTTGTCACAGCTGCAAATGTCACATACTTTCTGCCATTTCAGGGGCTATGGACACACAGCATATGTCCTTCTATAAGAGAACTAAAGTTGGACTAATGTCTCAACAACAATCTAAATTTTTCTTTCTTTCTTCTTATGAAGGGTAACTCGGAACAGAACATAGGGTTTTGCATGTGCTAGACAAGTATCCTATCACTATTACAACATTAGCCCCTTTGGAGTTTTATTTTGCAGTGGGACCTCACTAAGCTTCCCAGGAAATCTTGAAACTTGAGATCTCCCTGTCTCAGCCTCTTCAGTAACTGAGATAACAGGTCTGCACCACTGAGCCCAATTATACTCTTAACTGTAAAGAAAGTGTCTCTCCTACCTCCACCAGACCCTGCAAAATCCTCACACCCATGACGCAGCCATAGTGCACCCTGGCCGCAGAAGGGATAAACATGTTCAGAGTTGATGTCAAGAAGATCGCGGCTCCAAAGACCCTAGAGGATCAAAGCACTGTATTATTTTTCCAGGATGAAATTGGCTAAAATCCTCCAGTTAAACATCAGAAAACAACCTAAACCTTCATGAAAGATCATGATGGAAATTAAGAGAAATTAATTCAGAGAACTGGACAGTATGCTAGAATCCTCTGTGTCTCCAGCTAGACTCCTGGGTTGCTTTGATTTTCAACTCCCAGTTCATGGACCATTTATGAACACATTCATGGAAGCCTAGAGATGTCCAACCTGCACAATGCCCTAGAAGGCCACAGGACAACTGTGCTAAGGGGAACTTCAGGTACACCAACATCCAACCTGTTTCAACCGAGCGACTCTTCCTACTTGTGATTTCTGCGTGTTTGGGACTGTGCCTCCGGCTTCCCACTCTCCTCTCAATAGACCAGAAGAGAATACTGACAATCCAAGAAGCAGCTTGTAACCTTGGAGCAAGCTGTGAACTTGTCTTACTCCCCATTTCCTGACATGGCCACTTTCTCAGCCAGGAAGAAAGAAGGAAGAATTAAAAAAGAAGGCACTATTTTCTTCTCTCCTCTCATAATTTTCTTTGAGGCAGAATCATATATGTACATATATTTGTATGTGTATGCCATATACATGTACATACATACATACATACATACATACACCAGGCTAGTCTTGAACTCACATATAACTAGTAATGAGTTTGAATTTCAGATCCTCCTACCTCTACTTCCTAAATGCTAGGATTACAGGCATATGCTACCCTACCCAGTTTTATTCAGGGCTGGGGACTAACGCTAGGGCCTTATGCCTACTAGATAAGTACCCTACCATCTGAGTTACATCCCCAGATACCCCTCCTCCCATATTTCAATGACTTGCACTTTCCATACACACTTTTCATACACTTTGTATGAGTGGTTTTCTTTTAGAGGCAGGAGTGCAAGCAGTAACCATTGAAGAGCCAGTGGCCATCAGCTTCATCAGTCTTAAAAGAATACCATAGGCAAGTAACCATGGGAAGTGCAAGAAAAAGCCAGACACGGACATACATAAAGACAATTGTGCTTATATATATTTAGATCCTGTGATGGTGGCTTTTAAGCATCTTGACCTTGACCCTTAAAAATACATTTCAAATTAAGCTTGGAAGGTGACACTTCAGTCAGTACAGTGTTTTCAGGCAGCATAAAGACCTGAATTCAATCCTGCAGAATTCACATAGAAAGCCAAGTGCCGTGTGAGCTTGTAAGTCCGACAGCCCTGGAGAGATGAGGACAGGGGAATCTCTGGGATTTTCTGGCCACACAGTTTAGTTCAATCAGTCAGCTCTGGGTTCAGTGAGAGACCCTGTCTCAAAAAAAATAAGGCCGTGGTGTGTGATTGGAGAAGGCACTTGACATCAACCTCAGGCCCTTACACACATGCACCTGCACTTTCATGTGTGCATGCGACATGTGCACACCACATACACATGGTGGTGTGTGTATATGTGGGTGTATGTATGTGTGTGTGTGTGTGTGTGTGTGTGTGTACTATATTACCACCCAGCCTATACTTATATACACACATGTAAATGAGACCAGACTCTCATAGGCCATATATTCTGATGTTTCGTTGTCTTTATTCTCTTTTAATTACATTCCCTTCTGTTCCTCTCCTTTTCAAATAAAAATCCCATTGGTGAATCCCTATGCTGATTGCACAACCATGTGAGTTGTGATTTCAGAGATTGGAGAAAAAAAGCTGCCGTGCAAACTTTTACCTCTTTTAAGGAATTGACTCACACAATGTCTCATGACAAATATCCTGGGAAGGACCTGGAGATTTGACTCACTCGTTTTCTGCAATATAACCCAGACTACAGCATCTCCCTCAAATGAACACTCTCTCTTCATCAAATATGAGTAGTGACAGAAAACGCACTTCCTTTAGTGACAGTCCACCCTGCTCTGAAGAGTTAGCTCCTCCATCAAGTGCTGGGTCACTTAAGAACATTGACAGCATACTGTGGTCTAAATGCAGGTCCTCCGTGCTCACACGACAGTACTTCTAGTGTGCTGCTGACGTTCACGTAAACACATCGGAGTACCAACCGTCACTGCTCCAAGGCACAACTTAACCTAATGCTTCATTTCTCAGATGAGGAAACTGAGTCCCCCAAAGGGAAGTGAGTTGATGGTTTTGTTCCCAGTGAGGGGTCATGAACAGACTCACAAATAATTATTCTGTTTACAACATCACTTAATGAACTACAAGGTAAATTATATTGTGAGGGGGAAACAAGCAAATCCAGAGAGACTCTTCAAAAAACAAACAGCGCCATGGGGGATCAATATCTCCCAATTGCATCTGCCTATGTGGCTCCTGTGTTCCTCTCTGCTCCCCTACCCTGAGAACAAATACACAGATTGAATAAAGGCACAAGGGCCGGGAATACATTGGGTAGGATTTGTCATGTCCACCAATCTTACCTGTTAGCAGCAAACTTGTTTGAAATGAAGCCACCGGGAATTTGTGTCACAATATAACCCCAGAAAAAAGATCCATGGATCAAGCCTACCGTCTCTGGATCCCAGTTAAACTGTGCTGTCTGGAAACAAGAATCAGATGCATGGAAACAAGAATCAGATGCAATTGTGTTTAGGGAACAGCTGATACCACATGTCACCACATAACAACTTCATGAGCTCCTCCCTTTTCTGGTAAATTTCTGGAACACACCTTGAATACTTGGGTTACAGCAGTGGTAACATGAACCAAAGGGGTCTCTGGTCTTACAAATTTACCTTCTGGGGAGAGGGAAGAGATGCACAAATTTAAGTATGCACACGCATACCATACATGTGTAAGACGTGATATTCCAAAGAGCCATGTGTGCTAAGAAGAAAATGAAACAGGTTGTGAAGGAAACAAAACAAAAACAAAAACAAACAAACAAAAAACAAGCTCTGGGCTTAGCATGTGATTTCCTGGGTTGTTCAGGTGTTAGAGTAGTGACAGCCTGAAGATAACTATAGTCTTGAGTCTTTCAAGCTCCCCCCCCTTTTTTTTTCATTTTTTTTTACTTTCTTTTTAAGAGATACATACATAGTCTAGTAGTTATAGCACTCACCTTACATTAAGAAGGCCGTATGCTCAATCTCCAAAATAAAAAAAGAAGCACAGTTATCATTGTATGATCAAATGTATTTTGCTAGGGATATAGCTCAGTAGTAGAGTGACTACCTTACTTGTGTGAGACCCTAGATTTATTTCTCAGGATAAATAGGGACAAAAAAATCCTCTTTTGTCATTTTTGTTTGTTTGTTTGTTTGTTTGTTTTAGGAAGCCTTGTATTTTTTATGCTACCAGTTTAAGATAACCTACTTTGTAAAGAATAACAACCACAAAGGCAAGGATATTAGCTTTTATACATCTTTGAATTGCAAATAGTATTTTTGTGAGCATTAAGTAATGATTACTTGTCATTGTTTTGAGATAGGGTCTCAATGAGTAACCCAGGCTGACCCCAAATATGTGATCCCCCAGTCTCAGAACCCTGCATATTTGGATTAGAGTTATGTAACACCATGTCTGGATGAGTCTCAATTTTTTTTCTCTTTTTTTTTTTTTCCTTTTTTTAAAAAATTCTTTTTATTCTTTAATCCTTTTTTACAATTCAGGCTTCATCCTTCTCCCAGTCTGCCCCCCACTGCTCCCCAACCCATACCTCCTTCCCCCGTATCCAAAAAAGGTTGTCCCTACCCTAACCCCTATCCCACCAGTCCTCTACACTCCCTAGGGCCTCAAGTCTCTCCAGGGTTTATGTTCATTTTCTCTCACTGAGGCCAGACCAGGCAGTCCTCTGCTGTATATGTGTCATATCAGCTGGTGTATGCTGCCTGGTTGGTATCTAAGAGTGTCTGAGAGATCTCAGGGGTCCAGGTTAGTTGAGACTGTTGGTCTTCCCGTGGGGCCAACCTCCTCCTCAGCTTCTTCCGGCTTTTCCCCCAATCCAGCCACAGGGGTCTCTGGCTTCTGTTCACTGGTTGGATGCTAGTGTCTGCAGCTGACTCTTTCGGCTGCTTGTTGGGCCTCTCAGAGGGCAGCCTTGCTAGGCTCCTCTCTGCACGCACACCTAAGACAAAACTCGTTCTACCTTCTTCACCCAGCTGCTGTCAGCAGCAGCATCCTGTGCTCTGAGCAGATGGTGCTTCTGTCATCTTGGAAAGAACTGACACCTGACACAGCACACCAAGACCCCCTACGAAGTGACTTTCAGCATCACCTCACCCTACTGGGTGATAAGCACGAAAAGACAGCTTGAACAGAAACTTCACCAAATAAAACAAGCAAATGGCTAATGGTCATACAGATGACCACTGAGGAATTGGAAAGATCACTAACATTAGGGGAAATAGAATCAGCTCATCATATCTAACGGGATGGTGTGTATATCCTCTCACAGGTGTGTGTGTGTGTGTGTGTGTGTGTGTGTGTGTGTGTGTGTGTTTACACTTGTAGAAAGAGGAAGAAAAGAGTTGGTGAGGATGTGGAGAAACTGGAATGTTTTATTCTAATGATGGGAATGCAGAATGGCTAGGACACTCATGAAAGCAGTATAGAGTTTTCTCACATACTTAAAAACAGAGCTAAAGATTTAACTAGAAAACACTCAACACTTATGCTTTGGAGTATTTATCAAAAAAAGATATCAGAAACTCAAGGACATCTGTATTCCCACGTTCACAATATCTGAGATATGGAAGCAACCCGGATGCCCACTGACAAATGAACTTGAACGGTGTGATGTGTCCTTTCGATGGAAAAAAAAAAAAGATATTACATCACACCCAACAACCTGGATGGGGTTAGGACACAGATGCCAAGAGAAATAAGCCAGCCATAGAAAAAACAATGCTGTGTGATATTTCTTACATGAAGTACCTGAAATAGTCAAATTAATAGAATTCAAGAGGGCATGGTGATTTTTCAGGGACTGGGAGGAGGGAAATGGAGAATTACTAATCAGTGGATAAAATATGCTCATCTGGCTGGTGAATAAGCTTTGGACATTGGTATTGCACTTACAGCCAATGATAGATGTTTATCAAGAGGGTTGCTCTCAGTTGGACCAACTAGCACAGGCCTGTAGTCTTAGCTACTCAGAAGGTGGAAGCAGGAGGATCAAGGAGCTCAAGGCCTACTCAGTCTAAAGAGTAAATTCAAAGCTAGCCTGGGCAACTTAGTGAGACCCTGTCTCCAATAAAGAGTGAGATAATGGCCAGAAATATAGCTTGAAGGTAGAGTACTTTATCTACCCAAAAGGACACCATATTGAAACCCTGAAAATGTTCCTTTATTTAGAAAACATGTCTTTGCCAATGTGAAAAGGCCAAGGGTCTCAAAATGAGATATTCAGAGTTAGCCAGCTAAACCCTTAATCAAAAGACAGGTGTCCTTTAAAGGGTCTCAGAAGGCTGAGGGTTAAGATACCAAGTTGCTGGTCATGCTGTCTTAGGAAACTTATATGGGTGCTTAATAGAAGTACTCTCGTCTGGTCTGCAAAAGTCCTTTTCTTTTCAATACAGTAAGGATCATAATGGTTAGCAAAAGACTACTAGATGTGCTGTTTTCTATTGTCCTGTTCAGCCTCCTTCTGAGAGATTTCTGTTTCCCCAGCCATAGGATACTCTCCCTCTGTCTACCACAGCTGATGGACACTAGAATAGAGAGCCGAGCAATGGGGGGGTCACAGGATTTAGTCATGGGGGCAAGAAGAAACCACAGTAAAAGACAGAAAGCAGTCTGTCAGGAGACATGGGAAGCTGGAGCAGACAAGAAGATGCAGATGAGAGAGCCAGGTCCCCTGGGATAAAGCAGAGTCTACATCTCCCACAGGGGCTCTATTCCTGTCTCAAGAACTCATAAAGATGCCTTTCCCAGCTTGGTAGAGGACATTCTGGACCTCAGTCCCCAATCCACAAAATGGATCAATCATCCACACAAACTTCCCCACCCAACCTGCTGCCTGCTCTTGACTTGAGATTCTACTTGAGTCTTCTGCAATCCTCAATCCTCCTTAGTCTGAGCAGCTCTCACTGAACTTCTATTCTTTGCAACCAGCAATCCCTGACCAGGACACAAGGACATCTTTCCCAGGTCTCAGAGCTAGTGAGCAGTGATGCTTAAAAGCAGGTCTGGAGAATCCTAAAGTCCATCACTGAAACCCTGCAAGACTCGTGGATAGTGAGAAATCATTGCAAAGTTTCTCAACCTTCCATTGCGTTTTGCTTACCATATGCCAGTTACTAAGGACCACAGTTGCTTTAACGTATCAGTTTGGGGGAAGGAGTACCAAGGTCAGTTGCAGGGCTTCACCTATGCTAGGCGCAGGCTTTTCCACTGAGCTTTAACCTAGCAGTAACGCATGGCATTAAGCTGAAAACGTGACTATCCACAGATCAGCTAAATCATCCCTCGCACCGTTTGCAGGAAGCATGCCACATAGGTCTCCTCTGTTCGTGGTACTTATCCAGCCCCTCAAATGAGGCTTCCAGAAAAACATCTCAGCGTAAAATAACTATGTTTTCCCATGAAGCAAAACACAGAAAAAGAAGTGCCAGCCATTCAGAGCCCTGTCACTCTGTTGGTCACACTCAGCTAATACCTAACTTGTTCTGTGTGGACAAGAGAGGAATAGTAAGCCATAAATTTGTTTTGCTTGGTAGAGCATGTACATTTGTTGTTTGGTTGGTTTTGATGAGTTTTTATTCTTCTTCTTAAGGGGGTACTATTTTAGGTTTATGTTTTCCCCTTTATTTCTCTTTCTTTGGTTAGTTGTGGGGTTTTTTTTGGTTGTTGTTGTTGTTGTTGTTGTTTGTTTTGAGACAGGGTCTTGCTATAACCTGGTTTCTCTTTGAACTCACTATTTAGTTAAAGCCAGCCTGAGCTCAGCCCTGCTCCCCTGCCTTGGTCTCCTGAGTGCTAGGATTATAGACATAAGCCACCATATCTAGTTCCTAAACTCCTACCCTTGGCACCAGACAGAATGATATAAAGCTTATTTTAGATCTTAATCTAAGACCCTCTAAGCAAAATCATAGGAACTGGGGAGCACACAGGAGCACTGATCCTTCATGTTATCAAAAAATCTTTTTTATATGCCCTAAATCAGACACTGTTGACCCGTTGTCTTCCCAGGCAACAAACAAATGTGAACATCGTCTCTTTCGGACTTGTGTCTCTGCAGGCATGTTCTCGTCAGCCAGCCTTGCTCACAAAAGGCTGAAAGAATGCATGTGAGGCACATCTGAAACCCCACCCATAGTCTTTACTTTAAAGGCATCAATGTCCTCTCCCTCTGTCTCACCTCCTTCCTCCACCACCATCCCCCAGACTAAACAGGCTATCTTTCTCAGCCAGGCTCATCTGAGCCATCAAAAGCAGACTGAAGCGTCTCCATGGTGCAGTTTCCCTCCGACAGAACAATCTCTTAGAAAGAAAGGGGGAAGCCTGCGTGCCAGCTAAAGACCTCTTTTTCATGAACTGATACCAAATGTCCCAAGGCAGTCCTTGGCAGGAGACTGTTCTAGGTGATACTAACAGATGTGACATCAAAGAGGAGAAGACTACAGTGTTGTCAGCTGAGGAAATGGTACCCCCATGTCCTCGCCTCAGAGTCACACAGCACTCAGGAACAGTCCAGGCTTCATGTCACACAATGTCTTCTCATGAAACCCTGTAAGCACTGCATACACAGCTTCCCCGACGCTAACGTGGGAAACTCGGATCTATGCATGCGTGTAAACACAGGCATCCAGAGAACCATAAGATGAACAAACTCTACCACAGTCAGTTCTGAGTGTACGCTCAATTCAGTGAACCAGACAGTTATGGGGTGGTCCATGGGGAGGCATTTTTATTTATTCATCCTATAATTTATGACGTCTAGCTATAAAATGAACTAGATTTATGTTTCCAGTATTCATAAAACAGTTTATTAAATAACAACATTGACGCCAGCCCAATACCAGAACCTAAGAGTCCCCATGCACATCACATGTCCACTGGCATCTTCCCATTAAGCATCGATCATCTTAGGATCTGTGGAGGGATCCTGTGTGTCTGAGAACTTGGATGGGGAATAGTCAGGATTTTTTTTTAAAGCTTAATATATAGTATTTTTATTAAGAGTCTGCTTTCATGAAAATACTTGGCAAAACAACTCCTTGATTTGTATAATATCTGGGGTGAAACTTTGGAATAGAATGCTCTGGGGTGAGTTGCTTTGGTTTACGTTTCTAGAACATTCCTTTCCCCCCTGGAATTCCATATCAATGGGCAATTTTGCAAAGTTTCAGTAGAGTGTTCTTTTGTTGTTGTTGATGTTGTTGTTGTTGTTGTTTGTTTGTTTTTGGGTTTTTTGGTTTTTTTATTAGATATTTTCTTAATTTACATTTCAAATGCTATCCCGAAAGTTCCCTCTCCCCTCCCCCCCGCCCTGCTCCCCTGCCCACCCATTCCCACCTCTTGGCCCTGGCGTTCCCCTATATTGGGGCATATAAAGATTGCCATACCAAGGGGCCTCTCTTCCCAATGATGGCCGACTAGTCCATCTTCTGCTACATATGCAGCTAGAGACACTAACTTTGGGGGTTCTGGTTAGTTCATATTGTTGTACTAGAGTGTTCTAATAACCCATAGAGAAGTCAGTATTTTTAGCTTTATTACCCACTGAATGAAAGTTAGAATGTCTGTGAATATATGCATAGTTTAAAAACAATGGTAAATATCAGTCCCACAACTGTGTCATGAGGGAAAAGCCAGAAACACATTCAAATTACATTATAGTTGTTGCCATGATCTGAAGCTATTGTTTATACTTCGATCTTAAAACTGTAGCAATTTCAAGCACTCTGCTAAGTTTTGCCATCTGATGTACTAGTAAGAAAGTCCAGGTTTCTATACCATAAATTTGACTTGTAAACTTATTCTACATCTTAATACAATTGCCTCCCCGTATAATCCTTTTCTCTATTAAACTAAGAATTTCAAACATCATCTTTGACCAAAGGTTCACATCCAGTTGTCCACAGGGATCAAGGGGGTTCATAGCACACACATACACAAAAAGTGAGGATCTCGTGTTCCTAACACATCATGGTTTGTCTCTCTGTCTGTCTGTCTCCCTTACAGATCTTTACATACAATGCTCCTTTTTCTTTTCCAAAGATTTTTCATCCTGTCCCACCAAATATCTGTCTGGTTGAGCCATCACTTTCTCCAGAAAGTCACAATACTAAAATCATAGAATACCCACTACTAGAGGAGCCCAAGAATTTAGTACAGCCATACTGACATGGCAGCTGGCACTACAGTTTGTCACCTATGCTGTATGTCTCCTGGAGTCCAAGGTCCCAGTGTTAGTAAGCATTCTATCCCTATCCCCATGTCCTGGACCCAGAATGGGGTTGTCACTCTGTGTGCTGTGTGTTTCGTATATCAATCAATGAATTGCTCCGTTTGCTTTTTCACAACTATCATACACACACACACACACACACACACTCACACACACACTCACACCCTCTTGCTATAGCATACTGACCTGAATTTCTGGTTTCCCGTCCACATACACGGTGCTATTGTTGACCATTTCCACAATGGCCACTCCAAGGTTGCACCGAATCCCAAAGGAAATGCAGAAGCCCAGGCCGCTCATGACGGCAATGATGTACCGTTTGGGGATGCCGCAGCAGCTGCAGTCACAGACAGGGAGGTGTGTTCTGGATGTCTGCACGGGCCTTCCTTCTTCATTCAGCTCAATGGCATCTTCCTCTTCATTGGTCCCATCGATTTTTCTTCATCACCAAAGGAGCAGGCAGAGAATAAAAGCCAGTATTCAAGATGAGGTAAGATGTGCAAAGCATAAATAAAAATGGCGCCATGCAACAAAAAGAGGAAAACCTACAGAGGGGCTCAGCTTGCGCTGTAAAACTCACTGTCATCATTATCATCATTGAAGTAGAGAATTATGGCTAAAATTACTAATGCTTTGGATATTGTGTTGGAATTTCATAGGTGCGAAATCATTCAAATCTGCTGGGGTCAGCGGTGTATGACTCTGACCCCAGCACATGGTAGGTGAGAGCAGGAAGGTCTTAAGTATAAAGCCTGAACACCACAGCAAGTCTGATTCCAACCTGGACTGCAGAGTGAGGCCTTATAGACAAAGGGAAAATGTCTCTTCAATTTCATACAGAGCCAGTGAGGTGCAGTACCCCAGTGCCATTTATAGAGGAGAAGATCTCATTTGAGACAGTGTACAAACCCAGATTCAGAGTCTGTGTCCTTAACAGCACACCGTACAGAATCCCTGCTGAAAGAGAGATGGGACAACCTCATGGCATGGCCCAACCAACTGTTACAGGAAACCTTTATTTTAGAGTCACTTGAAGCTTGTGAAGATTATATCCAAGGGGGTGGGGGGGACACTTGCAGGTTATTTTCACCAATTTCTATAGGTTCAAGTGATGGTATGTCCTTGTAGCTGACTACCTTCTTATCAAGCAATAAAGTAACTGAGAAAACTATGCAGTGTCCATTAAGAAAAAAGAGTTGTTTGTGTAGTGGAGAGATGAATTGGTAAGTAAAGGGTTTGTTATACAAATAGGAGGACCCTAGTGTAAATCCCCAGCATCCATACAACATCGAGGCATTGTAGAGCATGTCTGTAACTATAACATTAGGGTAGGGAATAAAGGCAACCTACACAAATTGATGACCGCCCCCCTTCATTGTAGACTCTATCTCAAAAATAAAGTGAAGGGAAGACCAGGAGCTTCAGGAGGGAAAAGTACTAGCCAGGCAAGCCTGAAGACCTAAGTTTAGTCCCCACGTCCCACAGTACTAATTCCCCTTACCGTCACATGCACACAGTGGCAAGCACATGCATGCACACACATTCATGCATGGGCACACACATGTGCACACATACTCTAACAATAATAATAATAATAAATAAGTAAACAAAATAAAAGACAAAGTGGATAGTGATTGAAGAAGACACTCAAAATCAACCTCTGACCTCCACTCCCACACCACACATAGACACACTTGTACACACATACACACACACATATGTACACACCCACACAACACAAAGAAGACCCATTTGTATCCTGTGACATTGTAACCCTTCTGAGTATGATTTTCAGTTTTCATAAATATTAGATTAATATAAGTAGTTAATATAATATAATTGTTAACAAAACAGTTTATAAAAACAAAGTACTTTCCTTTCCCTACTAATCCATACAGAAGATAATTTTGGCAGCTTCTTTTGATAAGGTTTAAAACACATATACAGAAAAACATTCAGTCCTTAGATTCAGATCAGCCCAGCAGACTTTTACTAAGTGAGCACCTACTACACGCCAGGCTCGGTGCTACTGAGTGAGTGTTAGTAGGTGAGTAAGAGCAGTGATTAATGTGGCATGCTCTCCGCTCTCCTCCAGCTCCTACGCTGACAGGGAAAGAAGATGCACACATACACAGCCGTAGTCATTAGACGAAGCCATGTGCTATGACCTGAAACCCTCCTCCGTAACCTACCTCCCTTCCCTCTCTGTCCCCAGAGAGGGATGTGGTCTAGATGCTTCCCAGACATGCCCCACTACCTCCTCAGTTTCTCACAGTATGTCTCTCCTATGTCTGGTCTGCTGCCTAGAGAACCCAAATGTACATAAGCATCAACTTGTGCACACACCCTGCTAAGACCTTCTGAGACCAAGATAAGCATCCTCTTCTACACAGTACATGCTTAAATATCCTGAGATCAACTCAAGCATCTTCTTGTGTGTGGTACCCGCTAAGATATCCTGAGAGCAACACAGGAGCATCCTCTTATACACACTCCCTGCTAAGACATCCTGAGACCAACACAAGCATCCTCTTGTGCATAGTACCTGCTAAGACATCTGGACATCCACGGGAGCATCCTCTTGTACACAGTACATGCTAAGACATCCTGAAATCAACATGAGCATCTTCTTGTTCGTGGTACCTGCTAAGATAGCCTGAGACTTTCCCAAGAAAATGCACAACAGTATGGGGGTCACAGGAGTAATATTAAAAAGGGTAACGATCCCCAGATGAAGAAAGGGGGGCTCTTTGAACAATAGGATCTAGAGCTGGCTAAGCTGAAGCCACTTCCCCGTAATAGAGGCAGAGACTGAGTGAACGGAGTAACTAAGATACTGAGTTCTAGGTCCACCCTTGCTGAGCTAGCACTTTAAGAGACCACAGAGTCAGAAGCTAATGTGGATCCTAGAGAAACCTCCTGAGCTGTGTGTGAGGCATTTGCTCACCCAGGATGGAGGTGAGGAGACAGCAAGATGATGAAGGTTTCATTTTTATCCGGTAAGGAATAAAAACATCAGATTGATTTGTTTCAAAAATGTTTAAATAATGGGAGGGTGTAGTTTAGTGAAGAAGCACTCTCCTGGTGTGTACAAGACTGCGGGTTTCATCTTCTATGCTAAAAAAAAAATTAAAAAAACAAACAAAACAGAAACATACCAATGATACAGTTAAAACTTAAATTTGCCAGGCCAGTGAAACATGCCTTTCATCCCAGGATTCTGAAGGCAGAGACAGGTGGATCTCAGTGAGTTCCAGGTCAGCCTGGTCTA
Source organism: Mus minutoides (assembly GCA_902729485.2). NCBI lineage: Eukaryota > Metazoa > Chordata > Mammalia > Rodentia > Muridae > Mus > Mus minutoides. The sequence continues at coordinate 419,605 of LR750124.1, forward strand.
CATTGTGACTTTCTAGACAGCAAGGGCTACATAGTGTGACCCTGTCTCAGAAACAAAATAAATAAGTTGCTGAGATTTTGCTATGTTTTGCTACTGTTGGGTTGGGTTGGTGTCAAAGGATGTTGTGTTTGGTAAACTCAAAGAGGAAGACCTGGACAAACCCAGTCAGACAGCATGGCTGTGCTGAGTAGCTGTGTGGCTTTGGGTAAGTCTCTTGGCTATTCTGAATCTCCCATTTCTTCTATAGTAAATATGTTGCAGAGCTGCTAAGGTTTTATGCTACAAAGAGTAAAATATTACAGCCAATAAAGGCGTGCGCGTTGATTAGTGGACAGGCTCTACGCCATCCTTGACATTCTGTGTGTTGCCGTGGCTTCTGTTTTGTTTGTTTTGTGCTAAGCACACTCCCTGCATCCCGTGCCACTGTAAGACTTGGTATTCCTCTCTCTGGATGCTCATCATGTTGAAAGTTAGAGATTTGAAATTTTTTTTGTCTTCTTCAGAGAAGGCATAAAGAGTAAATCCCCCACATAATGCTTGTGTGCACAAATGAATGAAGACCTGCCCTACCTGGTGGGCAGAAGCTCTCGCCTCGTCTTTGTTCCCAGGGCTCTTAGCACAATTCATGTAAACAATGAACCTTCATTCAACTGAATGGAATTGGGGATGAGGGGTCATGCCACGCATCACTCCAGACTTGCTGCCCTCAGAGAATATATGGGGTGAGAATATATTATTTATACCCCCATATAATCTCTCTATGAAGGACGGAGGGCACACTTGGTCATGAATAAGGGAGAAAAAAAAGAATTCCTTTCTTATGAAATTGAGGGCTTTAATTATCCATAATAGCTGTTTAGACCACTCTGGCATCTCTCCATGTTTGCCTCTGGTTCTTGGTTTAGCTCAGAGAATCTTCGTTCTTTCTGGGGTGACAGCCAGCATTGTTGTTTCTCCAGATACAGAAAGCTGCAGACTGTGGGCTGGGGCCTTTTACACACTAGGAGGTTCCTTTCATTGTTCATATGTATGATTGTCTAGTAAGAGTCTAAGCCCCAGTGTCTGGCTGAGAACATACCCTGAGAAGTCTTCAAGCATTTTCAGAACAGTTAGCCTGTCAGTGAAGCCAGATGTTCCATGGACTACGGAGAGGGTTTTTCAGTTGAGAAGAAACAAGCTCAATGTGGTTCACGCACAGTGAGCAGAACCCCACAGATCACTTTATGAGTGCTTAAACTCTGCTCACTTGCCAGAGCTGGATAAGTATTTATGGTGAGATTCCAAGTCAGAGGGGGTAAGTCCTCTCAAGACTGTGCTGTGAATTGAGGGAGAATATACATGTACTGACTGGTTGTGTATGTCAACTTGACACAAGCTGGAATTATCACAGAGAAAGGAGCCTCCCTTGAGGAAATGCCTCCATGAGATCCAGCTGTAAGGCTTTTTCTCAAGTAGTGATCAATGGGGGAGGGCCCATTGTGGGTGGTGCCATCCCTGGACTGGTGGTCCTGGGTTCTATAAGAAAACAAGCTGAGAAAGCCAAGGGAAACAAGCCAGTAAGTAACATCTCTCCATGGCCTCTGCAGTAGCTCCTGACCCCAAGTTCCTGCCCTGTGTGAGTTCCTGCCTGTCCTGACTTCCTTTGTTGATGATCAGCAGTGTGGAAGTGTAAGCTGAATAAACCCTTTCTGAATAAACCCTTTCCTCCCCAACTTGTTTCTTGGTCATGATGTTTGTGCAGGAATAGAAACCCTGACTAAGACAGGGTATAACTCAGCTCATGGCTTGACAGATCATGCTTCATCAGGAAGAACTCCCCCATTGGAACTTAATAAAATCATTTCTTTTTTTTAAGATTTTATTTTTATTTGTGTATGTCTGTGTGGATTTGTACATGTGTGCAATGCCTACAAAGACCAGAGGGAGTATTGGATCCCCTGGTGCTACTGTTATAGGCAGCTTCTATCCAGATGTAACTGCTGGAAACTGAATTTGGGTCCTCTGCAAAAGCAGCAGGCACTCCCAACCACTGGGCCATCTCTCCAGCAACTTGGAATCGCCTCTTGACCTCTTGGCTAAGATCATGTGTGGAACACAAAGGACCTCCCATTAAATGAAGAGCTATGACTACTTCATGGTCACTTTGAGGTCCTCATGAAAAACTACAGAAAGACCAAGGATCACCAAAGTGACAAGCAGAATGGATCCTGGTCCTGAGGAGAGATTAGGACTGTGGCTTTACCATGAAAGAAGAAATATTTTGGCACCCAGATACATACTGAGACATCCCCTGGTGCTCTTTGGTCAAGGGTGGCCTGCACGTGGGTAGGTTCATTAACCAAGACCGGGAAGGAAATATTAACTTGGTTTCAGATCCCTTGGGGCTGACGGTCAGGGTCAACTTCCCAGAAGAACCAAAAGAAGTGAAGGAAATCAAAATAATTGAAGAGGAAAGACCAGTCGTGATAGTGGGAGCTTCGGCTTGTTCTGGTAGCTTCTCTGGAAGATATCTCAGGGATTAAGAACATGGAGCCAGGATGCAGATGAACCTGAAGGAACTCATCATCGTGAGAGAAGCAAGCAGATCTGATGTGATGGTTGACTGTTCAGGCATTGCAGTGCATGAGCAAGATGATCAGGCCAGCACATGCCTGGTGCAGCCACATAGCCTCTGCTTTCAGGGCTGCTTAAAGAGCACAGCCCCTCCCTTCTAAAACTGCTCACAGCCGCTGACTGACTAATGACATACCAGGTTGATCCTCCGTGCTGGTTATGTTCCCCAGCCTTCCCCTGCCATTGCCTGAGACTATAGCTCTGCATAGTCCTCTCTGTCTGCTCTCCTGCCCTGCCTTCCTTCCTCCACCACATGTTTGATGAATTAGTTTTGTTTTCATGAATTATAGTTCAGGCTCCCACAAACCCCCTGACTCACACTCTGCTTTTAGAGAATCCTGCCTAACGAAGGTAGAATTAAAATGAAGCAAGAGCTGGGCAGTGGTGGCACATGCCTTTGATCCCAGCACTTGGGAGGCAGAGGCAGGCAGATTTCTGAGGTCGAGGCTAGCCTGGTCTACAGAGTGAGTTCCAGGACAGCCAGGGCTACACAGAGAAACCCTGTCTGGAACAATCAAAAGAAAGAGAAAGAAAGAAAGAAAGAAAGAAAGAAAGAAAGAAAGAAAGAAAGAAAGAAAGAAAGAAAGAAAGAAAGAAAGAAAAGAAGGGAGGAAGGAAGGAAGAAAGAAAGAAAGAAAGAAGAAAAGAAAGAAAGAAAGAAAGAAAGAAAGAAAGAAAGAAAGAAAGAAGAAAAGAAAGAAAGAAAGAAAGAAAGAAAGAAAGAAAGAAAGAAAGAAAGAAAGAAAGAAAGAAAGAAAGAAGAAAAGAAAGAGGCTCTAGGAAGTAGGTGACAGGAGGTTAAGCTAGAATAGCTCTCCCTGGGAACAGGCCTTATGAAAGCCAGGACAGAAGTGGGTTTGCAGAGCTCCGATAAGAACCAGGAAATGAGCCAGGTGGTGTGGGCACACTCCTTTAATTCCAGCACTTGGGAGGCAGAGGCAGAGGCAGAGGCAGGGGGATCTTTGTGAGTTTGAGGCCAGCCTGATCTAGAGTGAGTTCCAGGACAGCCAGGACTACAGAGAGAGGCTCTGTCTTGAAAAATATCCAACAAGTCTACATAGAACAGAGTGGACTGAGAAGATGCTGGTGGAATGAAGTCCAACTTTGGGGGGAGGGGAGTTGTGAGCATTGATGGGGTGTGGTCTGACATGGCTTAGTAGAATCACCTGGTGTCACCATGTTGTTTGCCTAAGGTCATGCAGATGAAGGATATCACAGCAGTTGGGACCTAGGCTCATGTCATCTCAGAGCACCCTTAACACAGAGCTCTTTCTGGTGGGACAGTAAATACATGTGTGGTACATCTGTTTATTACACAAATGCAACACTAGCATCTGTGAGGACCTGGGTTCAAGTCCCAGTATCCCCGCTACACACACACACACACACACACACACACACACACACACATGGGGGTGGGTGGGGTCAGGGGTGGAGGGCATGATGTCACAGAAGCAGTGTGTAGAATAATATTCACCAGAAACTAGAAAGGGAAGAGGAAGCAGGGAGGAGTAGCGGACAGTCCAAGGGGTGGCCATAGTTTACAGCAACTTATTGTCTATCTTATAAAGAACAGGAAAAGAGGGGTTCCAAAGTTCCTAATGCAAAAGATGCTGGATGCATAAGGAGATGGGAATGCTAATTATCTTGGTGTGAAAATTACATTGTATAATGCATCAAATCGTCACACTTCCCGAATGTGCAGTTATTATGTGTCAATTAAAAATAAGGTGGCAAGAAAGAATTTTGACATACCACTTCTGGTTTGAAACCTAAGCTATCTGTAAGCTATGTGCCCTTGGACAACTTACTCAACCTCTCTGTGCCTTGATTTCTTCATCTATAAAACTGCAATGGTGGTAGTCTCCTCTTTGTGTTTTTTTTTTTAATAATATTAAATAAATTGCAGTGTCTGGAGTATGGTATGCACTGGCCATGATTATTATATTTTTATGGATGAACAGTCATGGAATGCCCTCAGTGTCAGTGAAGCTGAACAAATTTGCATGCTAATTTTGGGACACCCCCACCCCAAGTTCAATGCCTTCTGTGTCAACTACACAGTCCAAGGCTAGGCTATAAGTGTGGGCCTCTTTGTTCACTCCAAACCTCTAAACTCTTACCGTGCTCCAGCTGAGCAATTGTTCAGCTGCTTCTTGACAGAAACCATTCTTCAGGAAAGTTGACTGTGATCATCAACCCCAAGTGCTAACTCTCAAAGGCTTCCCTGCTTGGTGGCCGGCCACTCCCCGNTTTGCATGTAGCCATCTTATAGACTTGTGGCAGAGCTCCTCTGGATAATTCTGACACAGAGATCACTAGGACTGAGGATGGAGTACTCTCTTTCCTTCCTTTCCCTGCCAGAAATTTCCACCTAAGGTCCACCAATGAACACACCAAACCTCGAATTTGGTTTGTTTGCTCTAAAGCCATCCCATATTGTGTCAGCAATGACACAGTCCAGGATGTGTTCAGTGTACTCTCCCCCTATCTTTGTGCTCCACCTCTTTGGGGGTTGAATATCAGATATCTTCCATATCGGATATGTACATTACAATTCATAACAGTAGCAAAACTACAGTTATGACGTATGAGTGAAATAATTTTATGGTTGGAGGTCACAATGTGAAGAACTGTACTAAAGGGCCACAGCATTCGGAAGGTTGAGATGCTGGTCAAAGAGTCCCAGACTCATAGATTCATTTCAAGTAGAGGCTGTGTGACTTGGAAGTTGCTAATTCAGTCATGAACCTGACTACAGGCTTCCTAAACAAAAAATCTCTCCATACAAATCATCTAACCAAACTGTAGCAATCACTCTCATGATTGACATTTCCTATTTTCAAAAATGATAAAGCCCTCCCCCCCAAAAAAAGCAATCAAGCGGAAGTTTGCTTAAGGTTAAATATGTTTATAATAAGATGGGAAGCAAATGCCCCTTCTTCTTATTGATGAAACCAAATGTGTAATAATGGAGGGCAAAATATGTCTCTCATGAGAAGAATGGAATCATGGGAGAGATGGTGGATAGCAACTTAATTGAGGTTCAAAGTTACCGTTTCTAAGGACTAAGTACTTTCTGTCAGACCTTCACAGACTCAGCAGAGGTTCGGAGGACAGTGCAGACCCTGGTCCAAAGCCAGGGTTTTCATTTCTGACGTTGCCAGATTTCTTTGTTATCCTTGGGATCAGCCAATTGCACTAACTGCTTTCCTTTTGCATTTATAATCAAGTGAGTGCCACCGCGGTGGGGTGCTGCCTGGAGAGTGCTCAGCAGAAGGACGGAAGGAAGACTCATTTAAGAAATATTATAATCGTTTTCTATATTTGGCTGGTTCACGTGCTCTCACCGAGTTCTCCCCTGCACGTGATGACCCCGCATCTCAGAGGGAAGCTTTCTAATTACTAAATGAGACGGTTGCTAACTCTATCCTCTTATGGGAAGAACCCTCATCAGAGATACAATGAAAAACTCAGCATGAAGAGGAGCCTGCGATGTAAAAGATGTAAAGAGAGAGCCTGGAAGCCTCTCAGACATCATCCAGGTTACAGAGAAGTGGTCTCTTGAGCACTAATGCTTTGAAATTTGTTTTACAAAAGCTCAAAGAGGAAGCCAAATGTCGTTTTTCACACTAGGATCAGAAGTAATTTTTTTTTTTTTTTGGTTTTTCAACACAGGGTTTCTCTGCATAGCCCTGGCTGTCCTGGAACTCACTTTATTGACCATGCTGGCCTCGAACTCAGAAATAATTATTCAAACACACACAAAAAAATACCAAGGCTGTTGCTCACATTTCCTATATCTGAGAAGATAAAAGAATCAGGTTACCTTGCATGTAATGACTACTGACTAACTCACCCACGAAACCTAAGAAGTCATTTACTATTGTCTTTTTAAAAAGGAGCAAATTAAAATGTGACACCAATTCATTCATACACGGCAAACTCTCCTGCTATTAGTAATATAGTTCATATTAAAAATGTTGATTTTTGTCACAGACTAAATATTTCCTTGAATTCATTGACGGTCTTGGAATTTTCCCCGCTGCTACTACATAAGATTCTCTCCCTTACAGAATGCTGATATGTTAAGTTACTATCTTCAAACTACCTGGCAGCCGCTCTCCTTTTTGAGAATGATATCATGAAGAGATATTTCACTTGTTTTTATATTATGTATTTGGGTTTAAAACATGTATATATTTGAGTCTAAAACTAAAAAAAAAAAATACTGCAAATATTTGGCTATCACTTATAGTGAAACTCAAGTTATTTCAGTTCAAAGCATAACTACATCATTGCTACTGAATTAGCTTGAAATTCTGACTCCAAAATTCTTTTTGATTCTATAACAAGCATATGTATAATACCACCAGCAGTGAGTGATATTCCTAACAGATAAAGAGGTAAGTGGTAAATCTAACAGAGAAAACAGAGTGTTTGCCTTGGTATATTCCTGACTTGAATAAACCCTCCCACCCCACAACCTGGAGCTGAGGATTGAACCCGGGGACTTGAACATGCTTGGCAAGACCCGACACTTTCCACACATCCTTTTGTCCAGACATAAACTTGGCTCTAGAGGAGGCTCCAGAAACCGTCTAACGCGACCCACCTCGTCCCCGTTAAAATGTGGTTTTATTAACCTTATTTAAAACATCTTAGACATTAGCAATGTGAAGCTACTCGGAAATCAACCTAAAGTTTGAGTTCAGAGTTTACCTTTGTAAGATGCCCAGCGAATCTCCCACGGCATTCTTCACTCCTTCCTTCCCAGGTTTCAAAATCTTTTCTTTGAAGGTATCAAATGCTTTAAATGGCATTTTTGAACGGGGCTGATGGAGGAGGCACCTCAGAGCCCTTTAGGAGGCAACCTCAGAAGCTGTCATCCTCTCTCAACTCCAGCCCACGGGCACTGCGTTTGCCCTTGAGGAACACTTGGAATTCAGTTCTCATGGAGGGAACTACTTAAAATCAGAAAGGAGGTGAAACCCCCCGGCTCAGGGGTTCCAGAAAAAGAAAAACCCTTTTCCTCTCGATCCAGAATTAACAAAGCTGAGTGAGGAGTTGCTGGTGAAGAATCCAGCCCCTTGCAAAAAGCTACTGGCTGAGCAGCAGCCTGTGGCCGCTGTGGGCAGCCAAGCTCAGACTGAGCACAGCCTGTATCCCTGGCTGCAGCGGGAGAGGCTAAAGTGAGCTCGGTGCACTAGGGGTCCTGAGACCAGCAGCAGCTTCTGAAGCCAGCCCTGGCACCTGCTGCCTTCTTCAGCTTGCAGGTGGCGCTGTCAGCTTCTCCCAGGGGCGATGCTATAGAAACCAGCACACCTGCCCCTCTGTGCAGCCTGGCCTTATGAATGGGCTCTCAGCCAGGGCAGAAGCCCAGAGTGAAGTTTATGAAATATTTACAAGTCTCCTGCTTTTCTAAGGTCCAGCTCCACCGGCTCTCAGCCACCACGGCACGCCTTTTAGTCCCTTCAGGGTAGCTGGGAGGCGGTTTTTCAGTTGGGCACAAGCATGGATGTGGTTCAAGAAACAGCACACTTCAGGCTGAATGCGTACCCCAGGTCAGAACATCTGGAAGGGACTGTACACAGATGCCTTTAGGACCAAGCAAGGATATCTGAGCTTGTCCTACCACCTGCTCTGAGCTCCTCACCGCTTGTCCTCAAGATAAGTAAAACCTTCATTTGTGGTGCCTGAAACAGCTCCAAAGACCCTGGCCCTTGTTTCTTTTCTGCTCTCCATTGCAACACTAGCCCGAACTCAGCAAGCTCCCTCTTGCTTCGGGGTTTCCTCAAATGATATCCCTTGCCTTGGTAACCTCCATCTACATAGCCTCTGGAGTTACCCTACCTTTACGAAGGCATCATTTCAAAGCCCCACAGACTGGGAGAGCAGACCCTCTTCTGAGCCACCAAATTACCTAGACTTGTATGATAGTGGATGTTGCCTAAACACCCGCTGGACCTGTGTGGAAACAGCCAGTTGCTTCCACATTTCAGGCTTCAGGACTATGCCTCCATTACCAATGCGGCCATGAGGAAACAGCCTTGTCTGGGGGGAGGGGGGCCGGGGGGTTACTGATGCTCCAAGTTCAGGCTTAATATGAGACACCATGTGCACATGTAGCCCCTCAGGATCCCAGGATCTGTTTCCACAAGGCTAGCTATGTTCTCTACACACTCCAGTCCAAAACCTTCTTCAGATCTGAACTGAGTTCCATTAGCACTGGACCGCAGTAGGCTCAGTGAAACTAACTCCTGCCGAGATCTCCCGGCAGTCAGTGCTGAGTTACGCACTCTGTCCACACCATAGTCAGAGCCCTACTGTTGCTTTAGGCGTATTGACTTCTTATTTTAACCAATGTTAATGGCTGGAAATGGAGCCAAGAAGTTAGCCGTGTCTGAGATTGCACAGCTAGCAATTACCATATCCAAATAGCATTGTCTGTTTCTCCCAGAGGGTCTCCCCCATGAGTCTCTGTGGAATTTACCAATTTAAACAATCACGAAGTGCTTTTAGAAGATTTCTACCATTTCCCTCATTCTCACTCATGGTTAATCTCCATCCACACCCCATTCCCGCCCTTGGCTTGCCTTTTCTGGCCATTTCCTATGAACAGAACCGTGTGTGATTTGGTCTCCTGTGGCTGACTCCTTTCACTATGTGAGATGTCCAGCACCCAGCATGCATCAGTTCCTTTTTGTTGTTATTAACATGTCATTATGTGGATGCACTGCCTGTGTCAATAGCCTGTCATAGGGTGGCTGCGCCACACACTGCCCATTGATTTATCGATGGGCATTTTATGTTCTTATTTTGTTATGAATAAAATTACTATGAACATTTGTATATGTCTTGCTGCTTTTATTTCCCTGGGGTAAATGATTAAAATTCCTAGGTGATACAAAATGTGCTTTTCACTTTTTAAAGAAACTGCCTAATTGCTTTCAAAGTGGCAGTCTGACAGTTCCTCTAGCCCATTTGATGGTACCCATTTCTCCATATCGAGGCTGACACTTCCCATCTTTCTAAAGTATGACTACTATGGTGGGTATAACAGCATCCCTTGTGGCTTTAATCTGCATTTCCCCAATGACTGATGACACACAGACCATCTTTTCATGTGCCTATGAGCCATTGCCATCTTCTAGGTGGGTGGGGGAGGGGTGAAATGTCTATTCAGATACTTTACATATTTTAAGTGGGTTTTACCTGCTTATTAAAGATCCCATGGGTATGTGTTGTGGACACGGGTTCTTTGTCAGATATGTGTTTTGTGAAGAGTTTCCCAAGTCTGCCTGTACTTCCATCTTTCCATCTGTATTTTGACGTGCAAACTTTTTATATTTTGTTGAGGGAAAAAAAATGGATACACTTTTTATTTCCTTTCACAAACTTGGTCTCAGCCACCTCTTGAGTTCTGTTTGAAGATCCTTACTGTCTGAGCACTTCACCTCGGGCCACCAGCCTGTGGCCCATGTGGAGTCCATGTGTGTGCATCTCGTGAGACCCCCCCCAATACTCAAATTCATCACGTGAAGACGCATCATTTGTTAGAAGTGCTACGCGTCCTCTTTAATGCATCTGTGAGTGCATGCACGTGAACATGCGCGCATGTGCGCGTGAAGACCTGACGACAGCGTCAAGTGTTCTCCTCAGGACCCTTTGAGGCAGGGCTCCCCACTGACCAGGAGCTACCTAGTAGTCTAGAAGAGCTTGCCTCAGGAACCCTCCTCACTGATGGGTATTTACGCATGGTCTCTGGAGACTGAACTCAGGTCCTCCTCCTTAAAATTAAATGTGTTAGTGGCTGAGCCATCCCCCCAGCCCAAGAAATGCTATCACTTCTCCAGAGGATTGTATTGGCACTTTTATTTTTTTAAAAAAATCAATTAAACAAAACCATGAAGACTTTTGGACTCTGAATTTTGCTCCATCAATCGGCATACCTAGTTAATATGTCAGTGTCACGTTGTCTGACTGTAGCTTTATAAGCTTTGGATGAGAAAATAAATCCTTCAACTTTGCTCTTTTAAAAAAAAATTGCCTTGGTTCATTCTAAGTATTTTGTATATGAGCTAGGCACAGCTTTTCAGTTTGTACACACACACACACACACACACACACACACACACACACGTACACGTACACACATGCACAAACACATGCACATAAACCATGCACACATGCACACACACCATGCACACATACAGATACACATGTACACTCTCACACATACACACACAGAGACACAAGCACACAGGCACACACACACATAAACGTGCGCGCACTCGAGCACAATCCTGCCCATCCCTGTGCTCTTAAAAGGACATTTTCTTGTCACCAACCTTGCCAATACAACCCTGCACAACACAGAATCCTAAGGCCCCAGGAAGCCACTCACTCTTCGATGCATTATCTTCGCCCATCAAAGGTCACTCATTTGTTCAAAGCACATGCAAGCCAATAAAATGTAAGCAGCTCCTCCTACAGAACACATCCCTGGCAGAGTTTCTAACCCATTCTCCAACTCCCAAATAGCTTTAAGCTACTTATATTTTATAACATTACATACTGGGAGCAGAACTCGGCAAAGACCACATCAGTCTGTAAGGGTTGGAAGCTTCTAAGAACACCATCCCTGCTGAAAGCACTGGGCATGAGGCCCAAACTGAGTCTGCTGGTGCTGTGGATGGTTAATGATAATGGTCACTATAATTCTGGGGGCATTTCCCAGGTGCCAGACTGTCTTAGACAGAGTGTTATGGCTGTGAAGAGACACCATGACCAAGGCAACCCTTATAAAAGAAAGTATTTCATTGGAGCTGGCTTACAGTTGCAGAGGTTCAGTTCATTATCATCATAGTGGGAAGCATGGCAGCTTGCAGGCAGACATGGCGCTGGAGAAGGAGCTGAGAGTTCTACATCTTGATCCTCAGGCAGGAGTGTGTCACACTGGGCATGGCTTGAGCATAGGAGACCTCAAGGCCCTCCTACAGTGACGCACTTCCTCCAACAAGACCACACACCTCCTAAACGTGCCACTCCCTATGGGTCAAGCATTCAAACCCATGAGTCTATGGGAGCCAAACCTATTCAATCCACCACACGGACGTCAAGCTTTTACTTTTCACTGGTTTATTTAGCCTCCCCCTCCCCGAAATGATCATAAGGAGGTTCTATCATTATACGACACACAATGAGAAAGCTCAGGCACGGGGGGGGAGGGTTTTACATAAATTTGCTGCAGCTCACACAGCTAAGAGACTGAACCAATGGGATAAGAAGCCGGAACATTAAAACTTGTGTTTTAATGGTATACTAAAGCTATTGTTAAAAGTATGCGGCCAAGTGCTCTAGATCAGACCAGGAGTAACGGCCTCCAGCCCCCCCCCAAATATTGGAATAAATTATAATATGAAAAATCAAAAGATAATTAATATAGACCTGATTGAAACAAAGCCCTGAATGATGCTGACGTAATTTGCAAAACTTTATCAGATGCTAAGTATGATAGGAAAGTTTTTTTTTTCTTACAATTTTCTGCATCATTAACACTTACTACTAGGAAAAAAAAATGTAGGGAAATAAGAGTCTGTGTGTGGCTATAACTATATGTTAAAGTACAATTTGAAGGAAAATAAGACTCATTTGAATGTTTTTCTTTTTATTTTTTGAGACAGCACCTCACTATATAAACCAGGCTGACCTCAAACGCACAAACATCAAACTGCTTCTATCTCCCGAGTACTGGGATTAAAGGCATATGCCAGCATATATAAAATCTTTTGAAGTTATATTGAATCCCAGTGTGCCATGGGCTGTCCTTCCTGCTATAATTGATTACTTAAGAGCTGTCGCTGTGTTCTACCCTTTCCCACTCACGGTGACACACAGGAAACTTAATCTTTAACCAATTACCAATTGGTTTGTGTGCTTTCTAAGCCATGCATTTACACTAATGTATTGATTCAACTTCATGGTTTTTTTTTCTTGCTGTGGGTTATTAAGATTTCTGTTGAGGGGGCTGGAAACATGGCTCAGTGGTTAAGAGCACTGACTGCTCTTCCCGAGGCTCACAACCATGTGTAATGGGATCTGATGCCCTCTTCTAGTGTGTCTGAAGGCAGCTACAGTGTGCTCATATAAATTAAATAAATAAAATATTTTTAAAAAGAGATGTCTGTTGAAAGATGGGAGGAGGGGAAGCTATCTAAATGAAGAACTAAACAGCAAACAAGTAAAAAAATATATATATATTTCTTCATAAACTCTGCCTCAGTTCCTGCCTTGAGTTCCAGCCCTGAATTCCCTCAGTGATGAACTGTGACCTGGAAATGTAAGATGAAATAAACATCTTGCTCCCCCACCACTCCAAATGTCCGTGTGGCAAAGGCTTGGTATTTATTACCAGGTCCTTAGGAGGCGGGGCCGAGTGGGAGGTCTTTAGGTCACTGAGATGCTTGAAGCAAAGTGTGGAAGCCCCTTCCTATCCTCTGTCCCTTTGTTTCTCAGCCACAGGGCACATGATGTTCCAGAATGTCTTTCACCGCAGACCCAAAGGAAAAGGCCCCACTCATCATTTACCAGTGCTTCCAAAACCAGAAGCCAGAATCGATCTTCTCTGTGCGTTAGTCAGTTTACCATAGGCGTGAGCAGTTAGGACGCATACAACCCGAGTTCTCACAACTGAGGCTGATTTTATTCACTTTTTTTTTGTTCCTTTGCTTGAAGGTCTTCTGGGTGGCTTTTTAGCCAATGGTGATACCATGGAAACAATATTTCTCTTAATAAAACAAATAAACGTGAAGAAGGAAAGTGTCCCTCAAGTGTGAGCAAGGATGCCAGCTGCAGCCGGCAGATAGGAACGGAAGAGGGCTTCCCTATGATGGAGGGCATGGCATGAGCTTCAGAGAAGAGATGGTGAGGCAAGCCAAGGCAGGTGAGAACAGCGGCCTTGTGTGCTGAGTGCAGTGCTGTGTGAACGTGTTAATGTGGAGACCTTAGCCAGCACCTAGTGGTAGGCAAGCTTATAGACGTTGTTTAAACAAAGAGCAGGGTGCTGGTTTCCAAGATTCCACATTAACACGTTTGCTTTCAATAAAGTGTTTGGCTGAAATTAAACTGACAGCCAATTGAAAAGCTATTAACCCAGAAGCAATGATTTCCCAGGTCCTGGCATAGGAGGTCTACTGTGGACCGCAGACTGGATGAGATGCTCCAACAGGGAGGCAAATGGGAGCCTTTATCCCGACCCATTGTGACTGCTTCCTTATCTTTAAGGTTTAGGGATCCAATCTTATGAACTAGAATGGAGAAAAGGATATGCTAAAGATGGATGAGCAAACCTTATGCCCATTTTCCATATAAGGAATCTGGAGCCTAATGGAGAATTTATCCAAAGTCAGTTTTTGGGGGGAGCAATGTGCAAACCCGATGACAGATTCTCAGTTTATTCTGCCAAACTTCTCTCAGAACCTTCATCTGTGTCCAGTCAGTACTGGAATTCAATCAACCTGGCCCTCAAGAGCTTACTTAGAAAAAGACTCTGTGAGGGGGATATATATTACAGTAAAAAGAAAATGGCTTGGAGAGATAGCTAGTGATTAACAGCACTTGCTGCTCTTCCGGGGGACCCGAGTTCAGTTCCCAGCACTTCTGTGGGAAGATCACAGCCAGCTGTGGCTCCAGCTCTAATGTCTCTTTTGGTCTCCACAAGCACATGCATATACATATCACAAACATACACATAGAACACAAATAAATACTCACACATGTACATACACATACACACAATCACACACAAAATATTTTCTTTACAAATGAAAATGATGTGTTGTATTTATAAAACTGTTAACTTCCCCCTTTAAGCCCTTGTAACTTCCCACAGAACTGGGTCAGGCCTACTACTGCCCCTCATTGTTAAAAGTGAAGGAATGGAGATGACGTATGATTACCCTGGGGTATCAGGCAGAGAAGGGATGGGAATCACACTCATGAGCTTGCAAGGTGGCTCAACAGAAACACTTGCTGTACAAGCTGGATCACCCAACTTCGACCCCAGGACCCATGCTTTAAAAAGAAGTCTGATGGTATGGCGTGCATCTGTTACCCCAGCCTTCCTCTGGGGGAGATGGGAGATGGAGACAGAAGTAGTTATTACCCAGAGGCCCATGGCAGGACGGCAGAAACAAGACAGACTCTGACTCAACAAGGTGTAAGAAAACTGACTCTCAAATGCTGTTCTCTGACGTCCACATGATCACCATGGCATGTGTGCACATGCATCCTGCATCTCACACACAAATACACACACACACTCACAAGTGCACACACAAACACACGCACACATATACACACACACACACACACACACACACACACACACATACAAGCTCACACTCCAAAGGTTTTATTACAATAAGACTCATACTTATGAGCCAAGGGTAATGGCATGTTTCTTTAATTAATTCTAGCACCTGGAAAGCAGAGGCAGGGGGATCACCACAAGCTTGAGACTTTTCAGTGCCCTTTTCCAGTAAGAGCCATCTCAAAAGGCAAAAACAAGTAAACCCGAGCCATTTGTTCATTTGGTAGCTGTCTCTGGTTGCCTCTCATTTCCATTTAGAAGACATCACTCTCCAGGACAAAACACATTAATACCGTACACTAGTTCCCAGTGGTAACAACAGTGGAATTGTCCTTCCTTCTCCTGAACCACCAGCTACCTGTGGGCTATGTGCAAATACTGGTTGGTAAGTACCATGAATCACTGCCCCCTCCTTTTGAGGAAATGGGGAGACATTGGTTCCTTTGGCCATGTGTCATTAAACTATGGGGGGTGTGGGGGGAATGGCTTTGCTTTATGCTCCATGCAAAGTGACTTTAAAATTTTCATAGATACTTAGGTGGCATCCAGAACCAAAATAAATTATAAACTCTGGTAAATTTAATAAGTGCATTGGAACAGAGTGAAGCATACTGAAACGTTACCAAAAGACCAGGATTACAAAGCATAATGAGATATTTTTATCGCCTTCACTTTCCAATTTAGTGATTATATGTGTGTGTGTGTGTATGTGTGTGTGTGTGTGTGTATGTGTGTGTGTGTGTGTGTGTGTGTGTGTGTGTGTGTGCCTCAGGGGACAACTTGCCTGAGTCGGTTCTCTCCTTCTACCATGTGGACACTGGGAATCAAACTCAGGTTATCAGGCCTGGTGACAAGCACTTTCACCTGCTAAGCTAGCTCCCTGGTCTACCTGTGCTGTTATTGAGATACAACAAATCCTGAGTGTCCAGATAATTTCATCGTGTTGAGAAAGAGGAAGAAACTCACACATCTTCCACAAGCCTTTCTCTTGAGGGGCTCTTCTTCTAATGACTCTAACCACAGCAAAATGTCCCTGATGAGGTTTTCTCCAGGCTCTTTATGTTACAAGGATGCGCATGCCCCTGGGAAGCAGGCTAATGTGAATTGCTTGTGGAACAGCGACACCTTCTGGTAGTTTGTAGATTAAATAGATTCACAGCATACACACTTCCCCCTAGAAATCAGCCACTGTCTTCAAATAATATTATTTCTTCTGAAATATTTCAACCCCCTGTAAATTCTTAAATTTTTTAAATATTTCAAAATATCAATGGTTAGATGCAAACGACACTGTTGACTGTTTCGGTACTTGTTGTTGCCTTAATGCCAAATATTTTAATCCAACACTAGTTCCACTTTTCCTTCTCATCAAAAGTGTTTGAAAGGGAGCTGGGGTGATGGTCCAACAGGCACAAGTTCTGGCCACACAAGCATGAGGACCAGAGTTCTAATACCCAGAGGGCATGGTGGCTGCCTGTAAGCTCGGCACCCTAAGAACAGAGTAACTCCAGAGCAAGCCGGCTAAAGTGAGATAGATGCTGCCTTAGAGTAGAAGACAGAGAGTGTTAGAAAAAGATGCCCCATGCCAACCATCTATACCCAGACACATGCGCACCCACACGTGAACGCACACATATACACATGCACACCACACACACAACATATGCACAGAAAAAATTATCCAAAGCCAGGTGTCCATGGTTCACGCTTGTTATCCCAGCATTTGGCAGATGGAAGCAAGAGGACTGTCAGGAATTCAAGGCCAGCCTGGTCTATAATGTGAAACAATAGTTAATTGTCCAACTCATACAGTGTGGTACACTCCTGTGATCTTAGCCCTTGAGGAAGCTGAGGCAGGAGGATTTCAAGTTTCAGACCAGCCTAGGATACATAGTGAGACCGTGTATAAAAATAATATTACCGGGTGGTAGTAGAGCATGATTTTAATTCAAGTACTCAGATAGCACAGGCAGACGGATCTCTGGGAATTCAAGACCACTCTGGTCTACAAAGTGAGTTCCAAGACAGCCAGGGCTACACAGCAAAACCCTGTCAAAACAATAATAGAATAAATAATGATGAGGAGGAGAAGCAAATTTGGTCAATTCAATATGTCCCCTGATTTCAGAAGGACTTGGGGAGTTATCTCAAATTCTGATAAAACGTGGCTCCTCCGTAACTCTATTATCACAAGCACCCTTCTAAAAGGGCTCTGAATGTCCAAGCTCAGGCAAGCCCTGTCTCCTCTGTGAAGATCTTCCCTAGACTAGTCCAGTGTCAGCTTCCTGGCTCCCAGCCACAGCCTGCTTGGCCTCTCTCTCTCTCTCTCTCTCTCTCTCTCTCTCTCTCCCCCCCCCTCTCTCTGCCTGCTTACTAAGCTACCTACACAACTTAGCGTAAACCTGGGGTCCAGGCCCCAGACTGTTCATATTTGTGCCCCAAGAAATTCACAATTCCAAGTCTGCAACACTAGGTGAGCTTATTGTTGAAGAATGAACACATTCGAACTGTGTTGGGTGACAAATTAATTGTGCGTTTGTTTTTCATTCAAGTCCTTAGAAGGCATCCTGCACTGTGACGAAGCGTGAGGGTCTAGGGTACTTACCAATCTACAGCAGCCATTCCAGGAACTTCACACACTTTACCACCCTCCCTGTGCTGGGAACGTGTGACCCATAATTTGCCTGAGAAAACTTACCCTGCGTTGTGAAAGACACAGATTTAAACTCATTCTGTGTAAATATTTACTCTGATTCCAAAGCAGGAGCATCCATGAACGTTGTGTGCTTCTATTTTTAAGAGAACAAATCCTGGACTGGAGATGTGGCTCGGTGGTTGGTTAAGCCAGCGGTGTGGATGCTTATGGAGGACCTAGGGTGGGTTCCCAGCATCCACACTACAGCTCACAATGATCTGGATCTCCAGTTCCAGAGGGTCTGACACACTCTTCTGGCTTCTGAGAGCACCTACACTCATGTATACAAACTTGCACCCAGGTATACACATATATACATCATTTAAAATACTTATATAGGGCTGGTGAGATGGCTCCACGGTTAAGAGCACCGACTGCTCTTCCAAAGGTCCTGAGTTCAAATCCCAGCAACCACATGGTGGATCACAACCATTGGTAACAAGATCTGACTCCCTCTTCTGAAGTGCCTGAAGACAACTACAGTGTACTTAGTAAATAAATAAATCTGCTGGGCAGTGGTGGCACGCGTTTTTAATCCCAGCAGGTGGGAGGCAGGGGCAGGAGGATTTCTGAGTTTGAGGCCAGCCTGGTCTACAGAGTGAGTTCCAGGACAGCCAGGGCTACACAGAGAAACCCTGTCTAGAAAAAAATATATATATATATGAAAATCACAGCACAGAAGGATTTAAAAACAAAACAAAAGAAAAATCACTGACACTATAAATCTAAGCATTGAGCCCTGTGTCCTAGCGACACCCCATGTGTTTGGTTCAGTACCCTAAATATTTGGCTCTCCCTTTTTGCTATTTAGAGATTCTAAAAAGAACAGAGCAACCAGTTGCTTAGAAGTACATGTTCTAGTTCCTCTCTGTTGCTGCGATAAAACACCCCAACAAAAAGCAGTAGAGAGAATGGTCTGTTCAGCTAACAGTTCCAGTTTATAGTTTGTTGTGGGGAAGTCAAGGGAGGGACAACAGCAGGTACATTGTATCTAAAATGAGGGGCAGTGAGAAACAAAGGCATGCTTCCTTTCCAAGCTCAGTGAATTTCTCTGGTCTTACACCATTCAGAATCTCCTGCATAGTGGATGGTAGCGCCCACAGTGGGTTGAGTCTTTCCAGGCCACTTACTTAAGATACCACCAACATGTCCATAGGCCAACTAAATATAGACAGACCTTCACTGAGACCATCACTGGGAGGATTCCAGGTTGTCATAAGTTGACAACTAACAACCTTCACTACCCTTGGCCTGAAGTCCAACATTTGTCCTTCACCAACTCAAAGAAGCTATTGCGGATTAGAGTGTGCCAAACATTCCTGGCACCCAATGCTGGTTTCATAACAGTTCAAAGCTAAATGTGGCAAAGGTGACAGCACATGGCTCCAACTCAGCCACCCAAAAACAGAAGGCTTCAGTGGGTTTAATTCAGAATGTCTGGAGAAGCGACATTTCTGAAATTTTGAAATTCCTGAGATTTTGACAATTGCTCTCTGGTGAATATATGTAGCATTGGTGCTGGTAGAATGTCAGTCACATAATCACGTGCCTGGAGCCAAAACCAAAAGGAACTCCTTAGACGTGGGGAGTCCCAAGAGGATCGCTGCCTCCATGGAAAGTCTTTTCCTCTATTTACAAAAATGACCTTCCATAACCTGGCTGGGTGATGACTGCCTGTAATCCCGGAACCCAGGAAGCTGGGGTAACAGTCAAGGCAGCGAGACTGTCTCATAATCAAGTAAACACGAGGACTTCAGTTTGTTTGTTTGTTTTTTCTTTTACAATCTTGGCTTTGTTCCAACTCACGAACAAATAAGTAACTCTGGCCTAATTCTAAAAAAAAACAAAAAAACAAAAAACCAGAAGACAAATACACCTTTATCTGGCTCCAAAGTCCACGCACTGCAGGCTTCTAGCATGCCTTCAGCATCCCTAACTTTGGTGACATTACATCACTGCAGTTAGAGAGGCCAGCAGGCTTAGAGCCATGAGTGAGATTTAAACTTTCATCAATGTTGATTCTTACGTACAAATACCAGATGTCTCTATACTGTACCTTTGCATAAAAAGTCAAACACAGAGTTCATCAGCAACCTAGGCTGCTCTGTGCGTGTGTGTGTGTGTGTGTGTGTGTGTGTGTGTGTGTGTGTATCAAATAGATCTGAAGCAACTGAACCATATTTCCACTATCATCAGCACAATTCAGAGTAACGCTGCTTGTTCTTCCTGTGAGATACCTTAGCACTCTGACTGCCCTTAAACTTACTACGGAGTAATCTACCTGCCTCAGCCCTGCAGATGCTGGGATTACATACCTTAGCTACCATGCCCAGCTCAGAACTTTTCAAAAGGAAATCTTTTAATATACAGAACTAGCAAATAACACTTTTGCTAGTAGCATATGTCTACCATGGGTCTGCTTTTTAGAAGTTTTGCAGCAGGGTAACATGGGAGACAGATATCATGCCATTTGAAAAGGGGGGAAAATGTAATTATATTTATTCTTTGTCAATTTCATGTATAAAGTATTGATGACTCCCACCCCATCAAACCCCTCACAAGTCCCATTTTTGTGGCCCCACTGAGTTTAACGAGGGCCGTTCTCATGAACATGGATGGGAGGTGTCCGATGGCTACACTAACTGAAGACAATGCCCTTCCACAGTTATTTTCCCAGACAGCATCAGTTGTTTCCCAGGGAAGGGTCAGGCCCTGAGAGGCTCATCAATGGGAAATGTTTAATAAAGTAATTATTAGCTAGAAGCTGGTTAGTAAGACGCAAAAAGACACGCAAATATCAGGTGCTTCAAAAGGCAGCAAAGCAGCGGTCGTGTGCCAAGGAAAAGGCTTTGTGTACTGGGTACCTAAGCCAGGGAGGCTCAACCCTACTACTGCTTCTGTGGGGAATCCCAATCTGTTTCCACCATAAGGAAGAGCACCGGGCCACAGTGGCAGAGTTGGATCTGCTCCACAGTAGCCTGGAGGCAGCTCCCCTGCTTAGACAGCTAGGCTTCTGTGACGGAGCTCCAGTGCCCTCTCCTGATGAAGCCTGGCATCTGTTTAGGGCATCCACTTCTGGCAGAGTCTGGAGCTCCGGGCTAAGCTGAATAGTGCCACAGCTTATACCTCTGCACTGCTGAGTACAGCTTACACATGTAACAGAACTATCTAATAGAATATCTACCCGCTACACATGGAGACCCAGTTGTCTAACTGGGAATGTGCTAAATGTAAAATACACGCAAATTCTTAACAAGCCAGAAAAGGAGTGAAATCGTAGCAGCCCATACCCAAATGGTACAAGCTAAGTAAGACTTAATAAAATGAGTTTAACCTTTTAAAATGGGAACATGTGGCTTGCAGCCTAAGTAGGTACCCCAGGCTACAGCAATAATCTGGTGCTTGGAATAGAAAAGATTTCTCACATCCAACAAGGACCATTTAGTGAAACAGCTGCTCCAGCTGTACTCTCCTCCCCAAGGCTACAAACTTTAATTCCATTACACATCTGGGCGCTGCCAGCACCTGATTATCGTGTCCTCCCCAACCCCTGTCCCCCACCCTGCCCTTCCACAACCATCCTCATCTGTCATCAAGGTCAGCAGCCCTGACACTGAATTTGACTGTGTACATTTCTGCCATCTCCCACTTGGCTCCATCTTCAACAGTCATTTCCTAGCATACATAACGGTGAGGCCGAATCGACAGTGCTTGCTACATAAATAAGTCTCAACTAAAGCGTCTCCAGAAGAATTCACAGAAGGATACAGTGAGATGTGGAGCACCAAACTCTAGGAGGTCGGAAAATGTGGCACCCACTGTAGTCTCATCTCTTGGGCCTTCTGAGTCTACATTTGCTGAGCGAGACAGGAACAGGGCTCAACTCCATTTGACCCAAACCACGTTGTGGAAACCCTTCTAGGGTTTTAACTACCAACCATAAAATAAGGCATACTATACCTTTACTAAAGGCATTCTCTCAGGCTTTTCTTCCAGCTGTGCATTTTACACAGTAACTGCAGTACAAAATGTGTTTGAGCCAGTGTATACTTGTAGTTACGTCATCCAGGAGGGGAGGACTGGAGTCTGGAGCCAGCCTGAGCTATACTGTGAGACCCTGTATCAAAACAAACAAATGTATGTCTTACGGCGGGTTTAGGCTTGAAAGGCACTCAAGTCTTAGGTAACTTGGATGGTTACAGACTCATTTGTCTTAAAATATTCCAAAAGCAGTAAATTACAAAATATGGGGAGGTGTGCAAAGGAAGAATTTGGGATGGCTGGGATGGAGATACATCACATATATGTGTGAAATTAGTGAAATACTATTTTTAAAAACCAACAATTGTCTGGCATTTAACCCTAGCACTCGGGAAGCAGAGGCAAGTGGATCTCTGAATTCCAGGCCAACCAGTGAGACCTCAAAAATTTTAAAGCAAACAATTCAATCACTGAGTGGGCAAATTAACTGAACAGACACTTGTCAAGTAGAGAAAAAAATTTGAACTCAGAACCTTATATGACAAGACATTCAAATTAACCTGACGCATACTCTGCTTGCCACTGGTAGTCTCTCATATATGTGTCATTTAAGATGTGATAGGGAACATATGAAAAGGAGGGTTACAAGCATTCCAAAGTAAAAACAAGAAAACAAAAGAAGTGATCTATTTCTGTTTATACATCCGGTGCACAGCTCATTTCAAGCTTAAACCAACAGAATCAATTTATTTTGATTGACGCCTGCAGAAACCCACCAACTTTCTACTTTAAGTCAAGAGATTTATTGGGACGCTTGCTTCTGACACGGACTTAAGGATAGCTATCAACTTAAAAGCTGGGTTCACCAAGAAACACATTAGCCTAAATACCGGCAATTTCACATCTGCAGCAGCAGTGGCACCAAGTCGATCAATAATATAAGTTCCCATTGACAAACTAGATAATTGCACAATTCTCGATTTTTTTAAGGCAGGCTCCCTTGTAGCAGTTTGGCCTTGAACTTAAAGCCAAAGGTAGCCTTGGAACTTCCGGCCCTGCTTCCAACTCTATAGTGATGAGAATACAGAGGAGCACAAGAGGTTTATTTAATACTGAAGAGCAAACCCATGGCTTTGTGCCATTAAGCAAGTACTCTATCAACTGAGACTTGGCCCCCAAAGCAATTTTTTTAAAGTAATTTTTTAATGTGTGGGGTGGTACGTCCACATTTGTATATATGTGAATGGAAGCTGAGCAGCTTCAAGAATCCTCCTCAGAACCACACCCACCTCCTCTGACAGGAGGCCAGTTAGGATGGACTGACAGGCCAGCAAGTCCCTTGTCCCACCTCCTCACTCCTGGGATTACAGGTGCACACCCTCATTCCTGGAATTTCCCATGTGTTCTGGGGAGCTAACCCTGATTCTCATACTTGCAAGGCAAACACTTTACTGACCTCAGTTATCACATTTAAACTAGCATACGCTAATTACACATAGTGGGTTTCATTGTGGCATTTCCATTCTTGTACAAGATGTATTTCATTAATATTCACCCTGCCTTGCTACCTTCTCTTGCCCTGTTTCCCACTCCTGTCCTTCCTCTATCCAACTACCCCTTCTCTTCAACCTACCCCCTATGTATGCCTGAATTTCATTAGGGTGATTTAAGAAGCATGGGACTTTATAATGGCTACACTCATGCAAATGTCTCTCTCTCCCTCATTGGGTATTCAAAAGTCCTCCGGGAGGGGTGGTCAGTAAGCAACTTTTAATAAGGGTTTTCCAAGTAATTTTGCACATTTAAAGTTTAAGTCAAATAGATGGTTATATTATCTCCTAATCAGAAATTCAACACTAATAGTAAAGATACATTATAAAATAAAAGAGGGCTAGAGAGATGGCTCAGCAGTTAAGAGTAGTTTTGGACCTGGTTTTTCAGAGAACCTGAGTTTGAATCCCAGCAACCACATGGTGATTCATAAACATCTTAACTCTAAGCCCAGGGTATCTGCGGTGGTTTGAGTGAGAAATCCCCCTATATAAATATATTAATATAATAAATCAATATACACATTAATAAATATAAGTATATTCCTATATTTGAATGCATCATCCCTAATTGATGGAACTATTTGGGAACAATTAGGAGCATGGCCTTGTTGGAGGTGTATCACTGGGGGGCTGAGCTTTGAGGCTTTAAAAGCTCACACCATCCCCAGTACTCGACTCTCTTTCTCTGCCTCATGCTTGTTGATCAGGTTGTAGACTCTCAGCTACTGCTCCAGTACTATGCTCCCTACCATGATAAAAGAACATGAGCCCCCAATTAAAAGCTTTCTTTCATACATTGTCTTGGTCATGGTGTTTTATCACAGAAATAACCAAGACAGGATCCAACCCTTCTTCTGCCTTCGCAGGCACTGCATGCACATGATGCACCTACCTATAACTATGCAGGCAAAACATACACACACATAAAAAATTTAAAATAACTACTGAACTGTTCCAAAGAAATGTTCTTCAATAAGAATTTTATTCCATATAAAACATTTCCCAAAAGAAATATTAGTATCGTGTTAAAAATAAATCAGGTAAAGTTGTGAAGGTATCTGACAAAAAATGGTTTTTCGTTTCTTGAGTGACTTCTTTGCGTCCTGCAGTCCTTTTGAAGTCGTGCCACCCGAGTGCAGCACACTCAGGATCGGGGTGTGACTGCTGTCTCAGATTTTACAAGTGTGCTTTATCTGGATGCTATCAGCACTGGTATCAGCACGAACTGTACTTTGTAATCAAGTCCTATAATTTACACCCATCATGTGCACACACATATATATTCTGAATGAACATTCAGCCATTTAATAAACTTCATATGATTTATTTAAGGATTGCTGGTTCCAAATAATTAAAAACCACAAACTGTATGGCAGCAACTATAATACATACAGAGTTTTTTTTAGGAGTTTTATAATTATCACATAACAGTGGAATATACTTTTTAAAAATACAAATGATGTCTATAGCATAAGGCTCTGTGGTAGGATCAGCAAGTTAACGACAGACATCAGAACGGTTCCGAAAAGTTAGGTGTGACCTCTTAGAACTGACTCCTTCCTTCCTTCCTTCCTTCCTTCCTTCCTTCCTTCCTTCCTTCCTTCCTTCCTTCCTTCCTTCCTTTCTTCCTTCCTTCCTAACAGTGACTGATTACAGACACTAAAATGTCCGAACACAAAGTTTCTGGATGTCTAGAAAAGAAACTGTAGAAGTAATAGTAACCAGCGAGGTCAGACACCACCGCAAGCTGACACTGAACCTGTTGGTACCCAATGGCTTGCTCATTTTTAGACTTTACTATACTTGAAACAATATGGCAGAAATCTCAAAAGTTTACTCATTAAATATAGTGTATTTCTTTTTTTTTACAAATCTCCTTTTGAAAATGTAATTCATATATGCCGCAGCCTCAGAAGTTAAACTGAAAGTCAAGTATGAAGGCAGTAGTTGAGAATACCATGTCAGAGTGCTCTGTCCGTTTTCTGTACAGATCAGTACATAGCTCTTCTGTGATACAAGAGGGAAGAAAGTGAGCCTAAATATATTCAAGTAAAGGCAGAAAAATACATTGCTATCTGAGGCAGATCATGCTAAAACATAACTTACAATGATTAGTTTGCATTTAAAAAGGTTAATGTGTTTTAAACCAATGAAATTAATACAAGTTAATTTTGCAGCATTTTTGCTGTGCTTTTACTAAGCATACATTTCTTTAAAAAATAAGACTGGAAAAGCAAATGACCCAATCCTTTCTGTGTTGCCGCCCACTGTCTTACAAAAGCACACAAATTAGCACAGCATTGAGATTCTTCCCTTTCAGTGAAGACAAATGAACAGGAAGGTGGTGACCAGGGGGACTTCCAGTTACCATCAACTCGAGATTTTTAATAAGAAGATTTACAAGCCAAAATAAAACATCTGGTTTAAAAACTGCTATTCAGGATAATACAGTTGTCCTTTCACACTCTGAAACTAGTAAGGACTGGATCTTTAAAAACCTGAAGAGAAGTTCATAATAGGGAGAAATCCTCCATGCTTTAAAAACTTCCACCTATTAGATCCACACAGCTCCTAGGCTGGCTGGCGTGGAAGCAGGTGCTTTCTGTCACAGAAACAATCCATCTCCCACAGAAGCAGTTTCTTCAAACCAGCTACACACTGATGAAAATCAGCTTTCTCATGATTGAAACTGCAGTGACCATTCAAAAAGAAGCACATGACACGTCACCCAAAAAGATCTTTCAAATCATTGCTAGCTGAACTGCTGCTGGTCATAGTGGTTGGTGGTGGCTGTGCAAAATTCTGTGGGCTGAAGAAAGGGTTGCCCTGCATACCAAAGGCAGCCTGCCCCATCACATTCCCCTGTGTGCCCATGGCTGTGCTGCCCATTCCCGGAGAGCCTTGAGGAGGTGCAAACTGATTCAGCCACTGATTTGGTTTCTGTTGGGATAGCTGGTTCATGCTAACTTTGGGTTTCTGAGGGCCAAAGAGATTATTGAGGGCAGACATATCAGTTGGTCTCTGTTGAGGCTGCTTCATGCTAGCAGGAGGAATAGTCAAAGGGCTAAAGTTTGACATAGTGGGAGGTGCTCCCAGAGTCATGGTGGTCACGCCAGCTGTGCCCGTCCCACTGAAGAAGTTCTGGTTTGGATTGACTGGCATGCTGAACCCTGAAGTCTGAAAGCCCATGTTGGCATTCAGGCCATTTGTCAAATTTCTCTTTGTATTATCAATGGGTGTTGAAAACATCATGCCGAGACCCGTGGAAGGAACTGAGGTGAAGGTACTTGAAGCAGAAATCTTAGGAGTGCTAACAGAAAGGCTGGTCAGAGACGACATGTTTTCCATCAATGTGTCTGTCAAGTCCTTAGTCTGAAAAACAAGAGCAAATTACTTTATCTCCAAGAAATCCAAATTACTTTACAATTAGTAACTACCTGACAGGTCACATGATAAAGGACAAATGACAGTCAAGCTGATGCTCTACACCAAGTCCAAGAGCTACAGCCTGGAGACCAGATCATGACTCCTACTTATTTTTATACAGCTTGTAAGCAAATATTGGCAATCGATTTGATGCCAGCATGTGTTGAGTTTAAAACCACGTGAAATGCACCCGAGACAGATGGGCACTCTCGTTAGACTCATCACAAACAGGAATATTGTATATTTTTTATTTTGAATTTCATCAAGATTTCTGGAAATTGCTTTTCTCTATTCTTCTATAAATATCCAACAGTTATTGTTGACTTTGCCCTTAGCCTGCAAACATCTTCTTGTCTAAGGAAGAGCTGCAGTGGGAAAGAGATGATGCGGACAGGAAGTAGCTGAGTAGAAGGCTGAGATCCAGCAGTGAGTGCAGGACCCTTGAGGGCAGCAGCACTGGCATGCAGAGCAGTGCCCCGAACAGAGGGAACTCAATGCAGGCCACAAAGGTGCCTCTTCCTAACCTAGCTACGAAGCCAGTCAGAGCTGAGAAGCTGGAGGCAGGCAGTTGCTTCCAGCTGAGAAATACTTAAGGACTTGAATAGGACACTCCTGATAATGGCACTATTAGCCCATAAATTCTCTTAAAATCACCAGCTTTCCACACTCCCTCTTTGGTCGCCAGCACTGAGACTGGCTTGGCTGCGCAGAGCCACACACACTCTTAGCTATGCCGTTAGCGTTAGCACATTACCCTTGAGGCGATCTGTACAGACACTACTGTTCACCACTCTACTCCTCACTTGTAAGCAAGCTCGAAAGACAAAAAGAGACAGACCTGTTTAACGGGAGCGATGGGAGTGTGGACTTGGGGCTTAAGAGGCTGCTGGCTTTTCAGCTTCTGTGCCTGCTCCTGTTCTTTCGCTAATTTCTGTTTTTCTTCAAGTGTTAGTGACCCCTGAAAGCAAAGCAAAACAAAACAAAAATCAATCACAACTTTGTACCCCATCTGGAAAACAAGACTTCATTTGTGGTAAGGTATGTGTACCACAGTTCATTTAGCAGTGCTTACTACGTAGTGGAAGGCAGGTGTTCCAGTGTTGGAGGTCCTGAATCCACCACATCTCAGGACCTGTTGCAACGTGATCGGTGTAAAACAACTTACAACTAGAATCACTGATTTCTTATTCAACTTTAAAATCTTAGTCTAAAGAGTTAGTAAATCAGTTCCAATGGCACAGACTGTAATCTCAGATACTTGAAAGCCTGAGGCAGGAGCATTACAAGTTCAGTGACCTGGGTTGCAGAGTACAAAGCCAGTCAAGCCAACTTACAGAGATGGTGTCTCAAGTCACAAACTATAAAAAGCAGCTAGAGGGATGACTAATGGGCAAAGCAGTTGGAGGACCTCAATTTGTACTCCAGAACCCAAGTAAAGCCAGACACAGCAACATCTGTGATCCTAGCATCGTACAGGGAGATACACAGTAGAGACAGGAGAATGCCAGAAGCTTGCAGGCCAGCAAGCATGGCTACACGGTGGTAAACAAGCAATTCTGTCTTGAAGTAGAGAGCCAGCAGCACCGACACCTGAATTGTCCTCTGACTTCCACAAGCACACCACAACAGAGATGTGTGCACACACACATACACTCACACAAGTACACACACACATGCACACATATACTTGCTCACACACATATACACAGGTGCACACTGACAAGCATATACCATAGCAGGTATGTACACACATACTCATACACATACACACACACACACACACACACACACACACACACACACACCACAAAACAGGTATGTGCACAAACAACATGCTTGTGAGCACACACACACTCACACACATACACATGTGTAGTTGCCTGTATTCTCATGCCAATTAGGTTCCCCAAAAACCTGTTTGCAATGTCCTACATGTAAGGCTGAGGGACCCTACTCCCAGTTGGTTTTAATTGGTAAATAAAGTTGTCAAAAGCCAATGGCAGGGCAGGGAGACAGCGGAGCAGCTTTTGGGATTCCTGGGAAAGAGACTCAAGGAGGAAGAAGGGAGAGATCTGCCATGCTGGGGGAAGAACCAGGACACTATGCCTGAGAGGTGCCAGACAGAGAACAGAGCTGCCATGTAGGAGCCCCCAAGAGGGCTGCATGTCTGGGTCTAGGCCAGCAAAAATGATTTTAGTAAGTAATGTCTTGGGGGATATCGAGGAAGGATTAGCTACACGGAGGTTAGGAAGTGGCCCAGCCACTGAGCTGTTTAAGGCATATCAAGATATAAAGGCTGAGCTTGTATGCATTTCATTCGGGAACCCAGAGCATTAGGCAGGTAGTGAGGAGTGCCTGCACTGCCGGGAGCCATTTGAGTAGTAAGAATTGAGTACTGCTCCGAATTCACTCGCTCCGGGACTTAGCCTTTAACGGCTGAGCCAGAGGCAGGCAGATTTCTTAGTTTGAGGCCATCCTGGTCTACAGAGTGAGTTCCAGGACAGCCAGGGCTACACAGAGAAACCCTGTCTCGAAAAACCAAAAAAAAAAAAAAAAAAAAGAATTGAGTACTGCTACACACATGCACACATACATGCACACACACACATGTGCACACACTCATGCTCATGAGCACACACACACACATACACATATACATGTATGTGCATAGACACATGCACACACATGTGCACACATGCACATGATCACACACACAAAGGCAAATGAGATGGCTTAGCAGGTAAAGGAGCTTTCAGACAAGTCTGATGACCTGGGTTCAATTCCAGGGTCCTATAGGGTGGAAAGGAGACAAATGACTCTCACAGTTGTTCTCTGAATGCTCTGGCATGCATACATATACCCACAGACAAAATAAGAAAATAAACAAATATAATAAATTTAAGTAAAAAGTGGGCTGGGGATAGGGCTCAGTGCTAGAGTACTTGCCTAGAATTTCCAAGGCCCTCAGTTTAATCTCAGTACCACAAATATTTCTAAGTAGTGAGCAGCTACGGGAGAATTAGATAAAACTGTTCTTCTGGTGTCCATGTCTGTATCAAGTTGATATCTGATTTTGCATTCATCTGTTTCACTAAACAGCAAGCTCATATTACTTCCTTTTACAGTTCTGGAAGGCTCTGTATCCAATTGTCTATAAGCTCTATACACATAAATAAATGTGCACAGAGAAATATGATAATCATATTTTGTGAATAAATACAAGAGTGAACTCAACAGTAGTAGGAAATTTATTGTAATTTATTGGATACTAACCAAAATAGGAAAGTATTACCTTATAATGCACTATTAAAAATCATAAGGACAGCAAATCTTTAAAATGGAAACAGAACAAAACCTATATTCAAATTTCAGGTTACTTACAAAGTAAAATTTTGTTTAAATTTTTCTTTAAATTATCATTCACCACTAATACGTCATATCAACATTATATATCCTTAGTAAAATAAAACAAAAAGGACCCCCATCACTTTTATAGGGTTTCTGGCAAAAATGTATAGCCCGGGCTCCGTAAGATGGCTCAGCAGATGAGGGCACTTGCCACTAAGTGTGAAAAGCTGCGTTTCATCCCCAGGACTCACAAACAAAGGAAAGAGCTGACCTCTGACCTCCATCATCATGACATGTGGATGCCACATATGCAGATATGCACACACGCTAAGTAAAAGAGCAAGTAAATAATGCATACCCTTAGTATGCTTATGAGAAAGCATCGTGCAATCCAAACTGAGCATCGTGCTGCCTAGTGACTGATGGCTATTCTTTGAATATGTCAAAGTAACCAAGCTGGGGTGGCACGAGCCTGTAAGCACCGCACATAAAGGTGACAGCAGGAGACCAGATTCAAGGCTAGCCTCTGGTCACACAGCAAGCTCAGGACTAGCCTAAGCAATATCAGAAACAACAAGAAAAATGAACCTGAGTGACTATCTGATGGCCATAAACGATAGGTGTCACCTCAGAATAAAAAAAATGGTGACAGACAGGCTGCTGGGCTAACAAGGAATGGACAGAATGGACAGACTTGGTATTCAACTGATAGGAATGCAGTAAGAAGAGAGTTCAAATACTGAAAAGCTGGAGTTGGAGGGATGGCTCAGTGGTTAGAAAGGGTGGACCTGCTCTTCCAGGCCTGAGGTCAGCTCCCCACATCTGTTTCAGGCAGCTCACAACTCCCTATAACTCCAGCATCAGAGGACTTAACACCCTCTCCTGGCCTCTGGGGGTGCCTGCACTCATGTGGACAACCTCCCCCCACCAAATACACACACACACACACACACACACACACACACACACACACACACACACACACACACACTGAAAAGCAGTAACGCAGGAGAGGCAGGCAGCCTCCTGACTGCACCTGATGGCACCATGCAAGCAAAGCCAAGCAATGGAGACGTGGTCCCATGGGTGGGAGGGGGAGTCAATAGAAAAGAAAAATAAAACCAGTTTCTACACTCCTTCCCAACACACTTCAAACCTCCTCAGAGGCTACTCCCTGTCAGGGTGCACAGCATTTCCCAGAAACTCTCTGTGCTTTACAGGGAGTCTCACACTGGACATTTGTTTCTAAGCAGAGAAACTCACCCTTTTCTGTTTTCCCTGCATCCCGTCTTCTCTATTTTCTGATTCACCGCCACTTAGAAGGTCTGCTCCAATGTTGTTAAAGACCTTATCAATCTGCTGAAATACAAGTCCAATACTTGAAGACATTTCAATAACCAAGTCATTCAGTTCCTTAAAGACGAAGAACTCTTAAATGAGGCACTCTCAGACATTTCCTATAAATTAAATGTTTTCTGACCTGACTTCCAGAATGTGCAACTCTTGTCTCCTCAGAAGTGCTCATCTGATTCCCTATGTCCAAAGACCTACAAGACAGATAAAATTATGGAACAGTAGTTAAAAGAAACAAACATTAACTTCACTGCCCGCTCACACTTTACCATTATTTTCTACTGTTAGTGTCTGTCTGCCCAAATGATGACGATGACAAGGACGACGAGGAGGACAACAACGATGTCATCATCTGGGACCATGAAAGTCTGATGACCTGAATTCAACCCCAGAATCCATGTAAAAAAAAAGCCAGAGGTGGTGGGCATGCCTATAAATCTAGCAATCCTACAACATGGGGCAAAGACGAGAGACTCTGCTGGAAGCTCCAGGGCCAGAAAGCCTGTAGTGCACAGCACAGAAGCAAGAGACCCTGCCTCAACAAGGTGGAAGGAGGAAGTCACCTCCTACAAGCTGGCCTCTGAACCACCCTTAATGCTCTGTGGCATGCGCATGTGTAGACATTACACACACACACAATTCATTCTTCCTCTCTTTTGCTCTCTTAAATATGCAGTCAATTTTTTGAAATGTCTACATATATTTTTGTTTTGTTTTAATTCGATGTCCATCCTTTGGGCCAGCAGGCTGGAGAGATGGCTCAGCAGTTAAGAGCACTTGCTGCTCCTCCGGATGCTAAGTTCAGTTCCCACTTCCCACAGCAGCTGACTCACACACACTTCTAACGCCAGTTCCAGAGGCATCCAATGCCCTATTCTGAACTACACAGGCACCCACATGCACATGCACAAGCATACACACTGGTACACACACACATACATATAATAGATAAATACATCTTGGGGGAAATATTTGGACCAGTGAGATGTCTCAGCAGGAAAAGGTACTTGTAGCAGACTGACAATCTGAGCTCAACTCCCTGGGCCCCATATGGTAGAAGGAGAAACTAAGTCATACAAGCTGTCCTCTGATGTCCACATATGCCGTGGTTCATATACAATCAAATGAAAACTCCATCGATCTTCCAGAAGAATCAATCCCGAGCTGCCCTGGGCTCGCACGCACAGCCGGCTCACCTCTGCTGCTCCTGCATTATGTGAAGCTGCTCCAGCTTAGTCCTGTGCTCAGACTCCAGGCGGCTCAGCATCTCCTTTATGACAGCAATGAAGGAGCTGAACTGCCATAGTAAGAGATGGACATGGTGAGGGCACAGCCTTTGCAGCCCATGGACTCACTCCCAACAACTCAGTGAGACAAGCCCAGGGCACAGGACTCACTCACACACCCGAGCACAACAGGCCAGTCCACTTAAACTCAGAATGCCAGAGCAAGTGCCCAGTCTCGTGTGGCTGTGACATGATGGCCGATGACGCTGTATGTTCCGGATAACCATCTCAGCAAGTGTCACGTCTGTCTTTATTGATCTAACTGCTACTTCTTACAAGTGTCACGTCTGTCTTTATTGATCTAACTGCTACTTCTTAGAGGTTTTAGGTTAAGTTTACTACGGGCAGTCACACATTGATAATTTGTGCCAACTAGGAGAAGTTCATTTTAAAATACTTAGAAATCCTTGCTTGTTCATAAAAAACAATGTTTGGCTAGAATAAACCTGTTTTCCAAAAAGATAGTAGAAACATGAAATGTTCGTAATTTACTTTGATAATGGAAGCTTATAAAGTAATCTAACACTACAATTTAATATAGGTTAAATTTTCATTAAACTTTAGTCTTATGGTACTTTCTAGCTATCATAAACAATTTATTTGAATGATACTATATATACAAAAAACAGAAACAGTGTTCCTCCACTCCATGAATCTTACAAGCATGTATGAACATGTATTATAATGTTTTCAGTTTTTACAACTCTTCAAACTAAGTTTAGGACTAAGTTTCTATTTACAGATGAGGGCACTGGACTAAGCAAGACACTCAGGGGAGAGTAAAGAGCTGGCATGGCAGTTACAGTCCATGCTATGCCTCCCAAGCATTCCACGGCCTCTCAGCATGTTCTACCATTGGTACTCCTTCATCGTGTGAGTGGTAAGCAGTGTATCTGTTTAAGTACACCATGACTTCCTGCTAATTGGACTTATTTAAAACTAGACGGAGCATGATAACAAAACATTATGTACACAGCTCAACTAAGGCAGAGACTGAACTTATCCAAGGCAACTAAGACAACGCACTGTCAGCACCTCTGAGGCTTTCTGGTGCTAGCTTCTGGTTGTCTCCCACCCCTACACTCATGCTCTGCAGTGACATGCATCAGACAGTTTTCTACATGCATGAGTGAAAGCACTCAGTAAAGCGCCCTCTGTAATCAGCTTCATTTGTGAGACCCACCCACTTTCTCCCGGAGCTTCTACAGAATGGGCTCAACCCGGCAGGGCCCATCTGCCAGTCTTGGATCTGCCTGCAAGGCAGACTTTGGCTATCTTGGAACTGGTAATGGTGGCTTTCAATACTTAATTGCCTGTATAAAATATATTCTTTTCTACTTAACATATTTAAATTACTTAAAATCAAAACCAACAGAAGAGGGCACTTTTGAGTTAATCATAAAATGAACAGAAAAACAGACCAAAGCCATCCTAAACCAAAGGAAAAATAACAAAAGGTGGGATTCAAATGATTTCTGCCCTCCAA
Source organism: Mus minutoides (assembly GCA_902729485.2). Classification (NCBI taxonomy): domain Eukaryota; kingdom Metazoa; phylum Chordata; class Mammalia; order Rodentia; family Muridae; genus Mus; species Mus minutoides. The sequence goes on from LR750124.1 coordinate 453,719, forward strand.
AATCACAAAGCATTTTAGACAGAACTATGTATCCTAAAATAAGCACCTGGAAATTTTTTCATTTATTCTATTCTATTTTATGTATATGACTGTTTTGCCTGCAAGTATGTACACAGACCATGTGCGTGCCTGGTGTCCAAAGAGGTCAGAAGAGAGCATTGGAGTCCCTCAATCCAATGGCTGTGAACCACCACATGGGTGTAAGGAAGCAATCCCACATCCTCTACAAGAGCAACAAGTGCTCTTAACCACTGAGCCTTCTCTCCAGCCATTTCCTACTGGATATGTTTGAAAATATCCTAAATCGGACTGTTTTAGGCAGGCTATACTATCCCTCTTCATATTCACTGTCTCCCGTCTGCCAACCAGAACCTGACACCTGAGGTAGAAAGGAAGCATTACATGAAGGAATAAAGCTTCGAAGGATTGCCTGACTACTTCAAAGGAAAGCGTAGGGCTAACAAACCACACATTTCTTCACCTCCAGATCTCTGCCTGCTCAGTACGCGCTCTCTCTCTCTCTCTCTCTCTCCTTCTCCCTCCTTTCTCCTCTCTCTCTCCCTCTCTCCTCCCTCTCCCCCCCTCTCCTTTCTCCCTGCTCTTCTTTCTTCACTGCTGTGATTCATTTTTCCATCCTAATTCTAAATCTTCCCTGCCTGTCTCTTGCCAATCCTCATTAAACAGTAACTTTTCTCAGTCTCTGACATGTTTCATCAGACAGCAGGTTCTACTGTTTTCTCTCGATCAGTCCTCCCTCCCTCCCTCTCTCTCTCTCTCTCTCTCTCTCTCTCTCTCTCTCTGGTACTGCGTTATGACTGGGTTATAATGAAGCGGCAGCAGAGCACTGGTCTCGGGACTCTATGTGCCATGTCATCGGTGCCCACCCAGCTGTAAGAAAACTACCACAGAGCCATGCTGAGAAACAATTCCATAGCAACTTTTGAACACACATCTCCTCCTTTGCTCAAAAATTTACATCTTCAAAGTTAAATACTTAATCTAAAGCATATAGATATCTAAGCCCACCAATAGTACCTTACTTTATTTCATCTCGTTACTCCTTCTCTGGAGCAGGGGGGGGGGGTCTTAAAATGGTTCACAGTTCCCCCTCCATTCTATTTATGTCACTGTGTACTCCCTATTGCTGAGTTTGGGTAAGACCCACACTTGCCTCCAAACAACAGACTATGACAAAGATAACAGGGTGCCACACTTTCTTTACTACATTACAAGACACTGACTTCGGTCTGGCTAGACAAGGCTGTTTGGGAAGGGAACTGTGTACAGAAGTGACAGCAGCATCTGGCTAACACACAGCTAAGACCCTCAGCCCAACAGCCCAAAGGGAGCCAAATCCTGCCAGCAACCATTTAAGCAAACCAAGATCCCTATGAGTCCTCAGGTGGACCTTCAAATGAGACCCAAGTTCAACTAAGCTAAGACCTGGCATGGCTGACTCATAGAAAATGTAAGATTAGTTAAGTATGCATTGCTTAGAAATACGAACACACTCAACTTATGGTCATTTATTATGTAGCAGTAATGTCCAAATACAGTCTGTGACTGTTCGTATCAACAGACAGACCCAATGTAAAGTGGAGGCAACCCTAACATCTCTCAGCCTCCTGCCCAGCCTCCTCCAATGCTCCGTAACTTGAGTTAACTTCATGGCGTGTTTTACTGTGCTGGCCACCTCCATGTGTAACTAATACAGCACAGAAGGCAAGCAGCAAACAGAGAGAAAGAAAGTGAGCGCACATCAAATGTCCCACCTGATTGAGGTTGAGGTTGTTTTCAATGCTCAGGGGGATGAGATGAGGCAGTACCTTCCCAGCCAGCTGCTCTTTGGTGATTCCCAACTTTTTATGAGTAAAAGTACATTTATAAATACCTGAGAGAAAAGAGTATAATAAGTTTTAGGAATTAACACACCAAGTTCACAGAAACCATGAAAATACTCGATCTCTAGCAAGTCTTTTTTGGAAACTGGTATGGTGCAGCTTTCCTCTTTTTAGAATGGGGACAGCTCTTTCATGTAGACCATGATGACCTCAGCTATACTATCAGTCCAGGCTTATAAACACCACGGGCCATTCATCCTGTGCTCTTTTGGTTTAATGACAACCCCTAACCAAAGACATGGTTACTATAATCCCGAAATGAGGTTATAGAGTGCCCCCCTCATCCTTACATTTGGAGCATCTATTCACAGTGTTTAAATACAGGTGCTGAGAGGACTACAGTCTACTCTTCTTGTTTCTTCTGCAAGTAACACTCACTGCAGTAGCTTTGCCTCTTGTACTTTAGACTTCTTTATAGAAGAAAATTATACACTATCATATCAACCATGATTATATTACTTCTCCTCACTCCCCCAATCCTGGAAATCAAATGCAGAACCCACCCATACTAGTCAAGTGTCCCATTATAGCCCAGGCCTTCTATAAATGACAAGAGTCTACTTCCTTTGCTGTTTAAATAGAGAAAAGTTATACTGTAGCATTTATCTAATCATTCTGCAACTGATTAATATCATATACACAGAGTACAATGATTTTATAGATTGAACAATTTATTATACACTTATTATATAAAATGAAGAGGACAGCAAATGACATTAAGTTTTCAGCTACCTAAAATCCCCATGAGGACTGCAGGTTCCTTGGAGGGAATCTGCTGTAAGAAGGGTAGGATATCATCAAGTACAAACCACTTATCCAAGTACTCCAGGATCTTCCCTAAACACACTAAGGAATTCACACGAACCTATTAAAAGAAAGAAACCGCATGTAAATTTGCCATGTACGGTTTTGTTACTGTAAAATGAAATAGTGTAAATTTAGTCATCAAATAGACATATGCTAAAATCTTAATAAAAACTGGTTTACCGGAGTAGATTTTATAAAGCATGCTTTTATTAACATAAAAAATTCATTTACTGATTTATCTGACATGTTACAGAAAGAACTACAGACTGGTTGGTTCACTGAGATACTAGTAGATAAAGATAAGGAACGGGTTCAACCTTGTAGCACTCATTCATTCATTCACTCATTCATCTCTATGATGCTAGGGAATGAAGCCAGGGCCTAGTAACCAAGCTGTCAGTGAGCAACAATCCCTGACCTACAGTTTATATCAGGTCTTTAAACGCTTTTATATGTATTTACTAGTAAGATTTAACAATAAAAAGGAATATATTCCACCAAGCAGCCAATTACACAGTGAGTCAGTTACTTTACATGAGGTTCAAGTCATTCTTAAAGCTAAATATTTTAACTGAAGTTATCAATATTTATCTATAGCCATACCACCTTGGATGCTCCCAATCTCATATAAAATTATCCACATCAATTTAAAATTATTCCTAAATATACTTACTAATAACCACCATTTGTAAGCTTCAACTTTCGATACACATCATCCCCTAGGTTTGGCTGGAATGTATTATATTTCCTGACTAAATGTGAGTGGCTGTGTTCCACAAGGTGTTCCACGGCATGCATGTGGAAGTCGGAAGATAACTTGCCACAGTTGGTTCTCTTCTTCAGCAAGTAGATTGTAGGGATCAAAACAGGTGTTCAGGTTGGCAGCATGTACTCCTACCTAGTGAACCATCTCATCGGCCCCTTTAACTGGGATTTATTAGGACAGAGTCCATCAGGCCGGGTCTGTTGGCACAGGACTATAATTCAATTACTCAGGAGATGGGAGTAGGAAGAGGTCAAGTTCAAGGCCTACCTGTGCTACAGAGCAAGCTCAAGAACAGCTTTGGGCAATTCAGTGAGACCATGTCCTAAGATAACAAGAAGTGGGCTAGGGCTCAGCACAGTGATACTCATAGAACCCAGCATTTTAGAAGAGAAGCAGAAGGTCAGGTGTGTAAAGGCCAGCTGACAGAGCAAGTTCAAGGTTAGCTTCAGCCTGGGCTACTCTAAAAAAACAGAAACTCCGTACATAAAAAAAGGAGAGGGGCCAGGAGTATACTTCAGTAGTACTCTCTGCATGTCTAAGACCATGGATTCAATTTTGAGTACCAAGTCCTTCCCTAAACCCCAAAAATCAGAGTACTATAAAGTCGTGTCCATAGTATTAGTTAAACCATATCAAAGAAACGCAAGTCTAAAAAACTAAGCAGAAAATTCATTAATATTTGTACAGAAAAATGGGAACTTTCCATTTCTGAAAAATATGAACAACTATTTTCTGAAATTTAAGCCCAGAATACTATAAATCTAAAACACTATCTGCAGGTTTAGCCTGTTCTTAGAATCAGTTTACTATAATGACGGGCTAATGCGCCTGCCGCCTGCTGGGGACAAGCTACAATGCTGGTGTCATTTTATTTTCTTTCATGATGTATATAATATTAGAAAAGTCAAGAATACACCCTTTGAAACATTTTACCTAGCTATGCACTAGTTTTCTTCATTTTTGGACAATTTTTTTTGTTTGTTTGTTTTTTTGAGACAGGGTTTCTCTGTATAGCCCTGGCTGTCCTGGACCTCACTTTGTAGACCAGGCTGGCCTCGAACTCAGAAATCCGCCTGCCTCCGCCTCCCGAGTGCTGGGATTAAAGGCATGCGCCACCACGCCCGGCCATTTTTGGACAATTTTAATCAATAATTTATATTTTATGCATTTCCCAAGTAAGATGCTAGACCCTAGAGAATACGGCTATAAATACAATACAAAAATACCTATGTGCCACTCAAAGGTAAACGAGGAGTGCTGAAAGTTCCATCTAAAACGCCTGTGTAACAGTGAGATAGGAAACACACACCCATTCCAGAGCAAGTACTCTAAAAGGTATTCATGCCTGTGCTCAGAAGCACCGTGTCTTCAAGGACCAGGCCTGATCAGCGTCTTCAGAAGACACAGACCTCAGCAAGGCACCCATGCACATCACTTAGTGTCTGTATGTCCTACATCTACCCCTGAATATTTATAGAGAACTGAACTAGAATACTCTGAGAAGATGTGTGTTAAGAAAAATGCATAATAGCATAAATAAAGCAAAAGGCTTCTGAAGCAGCATTTTAGAAACTGAAATTTTAGCATGTATTTTAAAAAGTCAATTATAAAATCAGGACATCCTAGAAGTATTAGGACATGCTCAGGCCATAGGCAGTTAGGAACAAGATGAGGATAAACCACATTTCCCTGCATGTGATTTTTTTTCTACTACTTCAGTATTCTGCCTTCCATCTCAGAGCTCTTCCAGGAAGGGGCATCAACTGAAACAGGTGAGATGTCTACAGAGTGAACTCATGCCACTTACGCTGCTTTTGCCTGCAGGTCTGTGGATTTTTCTAATTCGCACTACGCTAGATAAAGATGAACGAGAAGCTCCAAAAATCAAGCTTTATAAAAAGCAAGTTTATTAAGTTCAGGGAAATATAAATTTCCTGAAGGGCAGAGAAGATGGTTCAGCAGGTAAAGACGCTGGCAAGCTGACTGTGTGAGTCTGAAACCTGGAACTACATGGTGAAAGGAGAGAGCCAACTCCTGCAACCCACGTGCTCACTAAGGCTCTCAAACACACGCCACATGCATGACTGCACACACGCACACGCAGACCTACATATAAAGAAAGTGATATACAATCATTTATAATGGTATATATAAGCTACTCAAACTAAAACCAATTCTCTAAGTGCAGTGTGAACAAGTTATTGCTCACTGGAAATAATGTCAGGGGCTGAGCAGTCAAAGACAAACACTGACGTGTAAGCACTTACAGCAAGGGAAGACGTTTGTAAACAGGCATTTTTAATTCTTGGAATCAAAGCGTTTTTCATGGATGGGTAGTCTATAAGATTTGCAAAAGTTGGAATGATGTTTAGACAGAGCTCCTATTGAAAAGACAAATCTGATCAGTCTTAAGGAAAGGCACCAGACCTCCCTCTCCCTGCTCAGCTAATCTGTCACAGCATGAAATCAGCTTCCGGATGCTTCACATTATTTGTTCCTTACATCAATTTGGGGGGAAAAAAAGAATAGTTATATCAGTTGAAAAATGTCATGGCTACACAGGGCCTGCAGTAGCGTTTCAAGGGGTTGTAATTACAACTAGTTCTGTTTTCCCTTGAGACATGATCTTTATGTAGCCCAGGCTGGCCTCAAATTTACAAGCCCTCTGCTTTAGCCTACGTACCCCGAATTATACATGGCTATAACTGTAGAGAGCTGAAAAGCAGAGGTTGAGTACAGCTTCTGACATTTATGGCATGATTTAACTACAAGGAAAAATTCAACCTCACTTTAAATAAACTTAGAGAAAGACAGAAATGCATCAAAAATGTGACTTGAAATATATGGCAGAAGCAGATATATACAAGACAGTACAAACCTATAGTCCCAGCCACAGTGTTTTTGAGACAGGATATCATATAGCCCAAGATAGCCTACAATTCCTGGTCTTCCTGACTCTATCCCTCAAGTGCCAGGATTATAAGTGTGTACCACCACACTGGACTCCAATGTCTTCTTTTTTTTCCCCTGGAACTGAAGTTTCAGGCAGCCATGAGCAGCCTGACAAGGGTGCTAGAAACCTAATGTGTGCTCTTTGTAAGAGGAATATCTACCCAGAGCAGTGACACATATCTTTAATCCTAGCACTTGGAGGCAGAAGCAGATGGAGCTCTGTGAACGCCAGCCTGGGCTATACAGGGAGACCAGCACCTGCTCTTAACCTCTGAGCGATCTCTCCAGCCCTTTCCAATTTACTCTTTAGTTAGAAGTCGATATGCAGTAATAACAGTGGATCAGCAGTATGATTCAATAACTACTAACTACTGCCTTGTAGATAAAAGGGTAAGATTTAATCCTAACTAAAATATGCCTTGCTGCTTTTCTCCTGCCTTTGAACCTTCAGGAGGGCAACGGGAGCAGATACTGTGCCTGGATCTGGATGGAAGGAGCCTCCAGAGCTCTGTAGACCATGGGCAGGACACTGTTCTTTATCTCATCAGGAGGAGTTTTGGTTAGCAGCAAATCCATTTTTTGTAGAAAAATTAGCAAGATCTGTGTGAGAAAAGGGAAGATTATTAAAATCTGCAATCTTTAAGAAAGTCTGTATTCTCCCAATTTAAAGTGTTTTGAGAAGAGTTAAGTTCTGTATGTGGACACTCACCATGTTGCTAGCCTGAAGGCATGGAAGACAAAAACACACAGATCAAGTCTCTTACACGTCTACAGCAATGCTTAATTATCGAAACAAAGACTAACCTCCAAATAGCTACAGGAACACCCGGCTCCCCTACATGTTTCAATTAGCCAAAAGAGTGCTGCATTTAAAAAGGAAATAAAAGCCAACAGAAATGAAAAGATCTGTGAAGCACTTTTAATTGTTCCTAACATTATTTTGCTAGCTGCCTCTACATACCTAAATTGTAAGAAACAAACACCAAAATACTTAAGTGAGATCTTTATTTATTTTTATATGTATGAGTACTTTGCCTGCAAATATGTCTGCGCACTACATGGAAGCCAGAAGGCGATTCCTGACACTGGAGCTGAAGATGGTTGTAGCTGCCGTGTGGGTGTTGGGAGTCAAACCTCTGCAAGAGCAGTGCTCTGAACTGCTGGGCCACCTCTCCAAGTCCCAGAATACTTAGTTTTTCCAACACTAAATTAAAATTTTTCAGGAGGGCTTATTAACTGAAAAACTAAGAGGAAAAGGAATACAAATGTACCTTAGTTTCATTTCCTGATGCTGTGGTAAAAGCAAGTGAAGGATAATAGAGTTTGTTTAGATCACAGTTCAAAGTGGTGCACTGTGGTGGAGAAGTCAGGCAGCAGGAACCTGGAGGAGCTAGTTACAGCCACATAGACAGAATGCGCACTAGTGCTCTGCTATCTCTCCTTTTCTTCAGGACAGGGCAGTTTGTGAAGTGTTACTGTTGTCCACACTCAGGGTACAGTTCCCACCTCAGCTAATTTACTTAAGAAAAGCCCTCCCAAGCATAGTCACAAAATAGCCTAATCCAGACACTTACATAGTGAGATTCTTCTCAGGTGATTCTACATAGCCAACAATCAAAAGTTACCAAAATAAAAAGAACAGGGTCAATATCATGTGTCTTAGGATTTTCATCATGATTGATGCCAACCTGACACTGTGACAACTGTCAGGGAGCCCAGCTTTAAAGCTCAGAGCTCTCTCCTGTGACCTTTCCCTGGTTAGTACGTGCACCCCACAGACTGTCTTCTACATTCACTCTCTAAGGAAAGGGAACTGGAGAAGAAGCCACAAGAACTAGCAGCAGGCCTGGAAGTGCACGCCTTCAATCCCAGCACTCAGGAGGCAGAGGCAGGCAGATTCATCTTTGTGAGTTTGAGGTCAGCCTAGTCAACAAAGTGAAAGCCAAGTGAGCCAGGGCTACATGGTGAGACCCTGCTGCAGTAGGTTAGGGCCACCAGAAGGCTGAAAGAGACGGGAGACAACCGCTCACACGCACACTGTTCAAAATTTCAGAAGGATTATTAATATGCTAATTTCTAAAAAGTAAAAAATAAATTCTCTACTTTCATGGGGACAACTGCAATCAATCACAAAGCCAGCCCATCAGACAGTTCATAAGACTAATAAGCTGCTGTCACCCAGTAGCAGAAACACCTAATGGAATCCCAGCCAACAACTCTCCTCTAGCCTCACGTTAAAATGAGGATAAAAGCTTTCAGATGATAATGACTGCTTCATAGTTCTAGAACAGAAATAAACCCAGATTCTAATCCAGGTATGTAACCCCACAGTTCTTAAACTCAAGACAAATATATACTATAGCAAAATCTACATAATTTATTTCACTTATACATACACATTATATACATATGCATTTTGTATGTGTTTTATATATATATATATATATATATATATAAAATTTGTATTTTTCTCATGCATACACAGATCACATATTAGTTCTATGATGCTTTGCACATTTTCCTCTTTTAATAAAATTATTTATTAGAAAAAAATAAACAGAGACAACTGACATACATCATCTAAAAATTAACTAGTGGAATATCAAGCCAAATAAAAGTATCAAAAACTTGATTTTTCCAAACTGTTAGCTTTTAATTAGGGGCAATGTAACACATGCAAAATCTGATTACAACTTATTTTCTAAGACAATGATTTATAAAAAGCCACAAACATTCATTTGCTAAGTTTAATTATAATATTAACTTTCTGCCTAGTGAAAAAAAATCTAATATACGTACCTCAAGTTTTTAAACATATAACATTTTTTATTTATTTTTATTTGAGATGTATGGGTGTTTTGCCTGAATGTGTATGCCTGTGTCTGGTTCCTGGAGTCAGTTGGGTCCCGAGGATAGGTGTTACAGATGGCTGTGAGCCACCATGTGGGTGCTGGGAACTGAGCCAGGTCCTCTGCAAGAGCAGCTGTACTAAGCCATTTCTTTAAAAGCTCAAAATAGTCACTGCTTTGTTCTTAGCTATTACAATAACGCATCAACATTCAGAAGTACTCACAACATACCTGGATTGGCTCCTGCTGTTTAAATACAGGACCGAGTTCAGGTAGAATTAATTTGATATATTCTTCTTTGGTGCATTCCTCAGCAATCAGCAAAACATTAGGTAAAACAAAAGGTACCATATCAGGATTTACAAATTCTGAGGTCAAACAGGGTAAAATCCTCTGCACAATGACACGCTGAAAGGAAAAAAATGAAAAATTTGTAAAAACAAAATGTATTTCAGAACTTCAGTATTTACAATTGAAGTGTAAAGTGACCATAAAGTTCATGACTGAAACTGAAATATGTCAGTAAACCAGGCTACATGCTCGCTCCAGCCTTTGCAAGTTCACCTTGTGTGCACTGGCAGTGTTTCTTCTCTTATTCCTATCATTCGTGACTCTCATCATCTACCGGAAGCAGCACCTGACTCTAACTGATAACTCCGACGGCACCCAGGCCTGTGTGTGCTGCGGCAGCTGTGAGGAGCGACAGGACTCTGCTTTCCAGCCATGACAGTAAAGTAGCAAACAAGGGCTGTGACTGCAGAAGCTTTACAAACAATTTCAGAGTCAGCAATTAACAGTCTTACAACTAGTATCTTCTCTAGCATTCATTATTTTTTTGTTTTTAAGATTGTCTCACTATGTAGTCTGGCTACCCTAGAACTCAGAAGTCCACCTGCCCTACCAAGTGCTGGGATTAAAGGCAAAGGCATGTGCCAGCAGACCCAGCCTCACCAACATTCTGAATATTAGACATTCATTGTTTAGTAAGTTGGAGAAAGAGACTAGGAATACAGTATTATCGCATGAGTATCGATGCATCCTTTAACTGCTGTGAGCAGTGAGCGCCATCAGGGCTCACTGAGGACACACTTAGTAACCAGCACAGGTAGCCTTATCACAGGAAACATCCTAAGGTTTATTAAATCCTACCTGTTTTGCACCATACCTAAGCTTTGGCTTTGGCTTCAGTTGGCAACATGTTATTATCACTTATGTACCTCAGGTAAAGCCATCTTACGTCACTGGAAGAGTGATTTATAGTAAAGCCCACCTAAATATTAAATTAAAAACTCCTGACTATGTAAAAAAAAACTGATTAACGAACCTTGGGCAGCTTTGGTAGAACCTTTGGCAATCCTTTGAAGAACTGTGATTTCTGGAGATTATCTCTTTGGAATAAGGTATCAAAATATTGAAGTGTTACTGCACCAACATCATCAAAGAAGGGAATCTACAATACAGAAAGAAGCCCATTATTTTGATATTCAGCTAAAGTTACTCTTATCTAAAATTACCACAACAAAGTGAAAAAGTATTTAAAATATTCAGCAATATTATAAACATTACATCAAATAAAAATTATAATTAGAAAAAATCCAAATAAAAATTTCATTTTTCAAGTTCAAATCACCAGTACCTGTGAATCAGATGAGCAGTAACATTATTTATAAGATACAGAAAAGTTAAAATAGTTTGAAAGCTGGGGCTGAAAAGATAGCTCAGCAGGGAAAAACATGTGTTGCTATTCTAGAGGATGTGAGTGAAATTCCCAGCATAACATCACAAAACTTCCGCACTTACAAATACATACCTTTACACAGACTCAAACAGATACACCATTAAAAACGAGTAAAGTTTAAGAATAGAATACCTCTAAAAGACCCAACAAGCAGCTGAAAGAGTCAGATGCAGATATTTATACTCAACCAATGGACAGAAGCAGCTGACCCCTGTGATTGAATTAGGGAAAAGCTGGAAGAAGATAAGGAGGAGGGAGACCCTGTAGGAAGACCAGCAGTCTCAATTAACCTGGACCCCCTGAGATCTCTCAGACACTGGACCACCAACCAGGCAGCATACACCAGCTGATATGAGGCCCCCAACACATATACAGCAGAGGACTGCCGGGTCTGGGTTCAGTCAGAAAAGATGCACCTAACCCTCAAGAGACTGGAAGCCCCAGGGAGTTTAGAGGTCTGGTGGGATAGGGGTGGGGGTGGGGTGGGAAGGAGGTATAGGATGGGGAAGAGTCAAGAGGGTAGACTAGGAGGGGAATAAACTCTGGAGTGCTAAAAAAAAAAAAAAAAAGAATAAAATACCTTGAAAACATGACAAATAATATATTTACTAAGTTAAAGATGAAGCTTTGACTTTTCAGGGAATCCAGAATGTCTGCATCCCTGATTGTGCTATCAGGATCTCTGTTTATTTGAAATCTTAATTTTCTTCACAACTATGTACATAAATCATCTAGCTAGTTAATGTTAAAAGCAAAGTATTTCATACATTCAGGCACATAGCATCTAAGGACAGAGTCCGCACTGTAAGAGTGGCAGTTTGCATCCAAGGACAAGGTTACACACTGTAAGAGCGGCAGTTTGCATCTAAGGACAGAGTTACACACTGTAAGAGCGGCAGCTTTATTGTTTGTCCCATCATCTGACACGAAACTCCAGATGTACTCACCTTTGTCATTTGGTCTGCATCGGGCCTCACAGTTGGAGTGACATTTAACAACAGTTTTACGTGTTCACGAACTTCCTCGGGTATACTGGTCAGTGAACTAGATCCTAAACGACTCAACTATTCAAAAGAGCAAAACCAAACATGAGTATATAACATGCAAAAGGCTAAGAACCCTTTCTACTCAGCATTATCTGTTGACTGCATAAATACTAACTCTACTTTTTCCATATAGCTAAAAAATGTCTTTAATACTCCAAGTCCTTCCATGTCTAAAGTAAGATGGGGAGTATTTTAGATACTCTAGTAAAGGTCATGATAAAAATTGTAGGAACTAATGTAATCATTGCTTATAGAAATTACTTCTACTAAATTGACTTTACACAAACTTGAAATGAAGTGCTCATTTCTATGAAGGAATTTCTGCAGCTGTGATTGCTTGCAAAGACTGCACAGGACCAAGCTAGCCAGATCTCCAGCATGGGAGAAGGAGCCCACCCGTCGCTAAGGAGCTGCTGGCTGCTGGGAGAGGGTACCCTCCCGGGGATAAGAACACACTCATGAGGACATAGACAGCGCAAAGTAAACGTAATGGTTACAAAAAACTGACATGAGCTGGAAGGGCACCTGGGAAAATGGGGGAGGGGGGATGAGTCCAGGAGGAGTGAAGTGGAAAAGGGAGTGAATGTGATTGAAAGACATAGGATGTATACATAAAAATATTTTAGAAATTAATAAAGATACTGTATTTTTAAAAAGAATTTTTTGTCTACATTTTAGAAAAAAAAAACCCAGGAGAGATCTAAACCCATGTTAATAGGCGAATACCTGATCCAGTTGTCTACTGAAGCTCTTGTAAATGTCCTGCTTGTTGACTTCAAATATTGGTCTCCCTTGATTAAACACAGCGTACATAACAGCTCCTAATGAGTACATGTCACTGGCTGTCTCACAGCTCACGGACAGGATATATTCAGGAGCCAAGTATTCAGGATTCGGAAGACACAATGATGGTAAGTTTGGGTCCCACTCTTTACAAGGAAACTTAGGCTGTAAGAAGACAGAAAGGGGTGGTACATTTACACAATGGAGTACTACTCAGCAATTAAAAACAATGACTTCATGAAATTCTTAGGCAAATGGATGCATATGGAGGATGTCATCCTGAGTGAGGTAACCCAATCACAAAAGAACACACATGGTATGCACTCACTGATAAGCGGTTATTAGCCCAGAAACAGAATATCCAAGATACAATTTGCAAAACACATGAAACTCAGGAAGGAAGACCAACTCATGGATACTTCATTCCTCCTTAGAATAGGGAACAAAATACCCATGGAAGGAATTACAGAGACAAAGTTCAGAGCTAAGACAGAAGGAAAGACCATCCAGAGACATGTACTCCATTCCATATACAACCATCAAACCCAGACACTATTGCATATGCCAGAAAGACTTTGCTGACAGGACCCTGATATAGCTCTCTCTTATGAGGCTCTGCCAGTGCCTGGCAAATACAGAAGTGGATGCTTCATAGTCATCTATTGGAAGGAACACAGAGCCCCCAATGGAGAAGCTAGAGAAAGTACCCAAGGAGCTGAAAGGGTCTGCAACCCTATAGGTAGAACAACAATATGAACTAACCAGTACCCCCAGAGCTTGTGTCTCTAGCTGCATATGTAGCAGAAGATGGCCTAGTCGGCCATCAATTCGAAGAGAGGCCCCTTAGTCTTGCAAACTTTATATGCTCCAGTACAGAGGAACGCCAGGGCCAAGAAGTGGGAGTGGGTGGGTAGGGGAGCAGGGCAGGGGGGAGGGTATAGGGGACTTTTGGGATAGCATTTGAAATGTAAATGAAGAAAATATCTAATAAAAAAATTGAAAAAAAGAAAAAGAAGAAGAAGACGACGACGACGAAGACGACGACGACGACAGAAAGGGGATGACAAGGTTAGACTTCAAGTAATAGCAAACCACCACAGGCCACAGCTATCTTTAAATTTGTACTGACCCAGCTATGCGTGGTGGTGCCTTTAGTAGGCCTTTAGTTCCAGCATGTGGGACAGAGAGGCAGATGGATCTCCGTGAGTTCAAGGCCAGCCTGTTCTACATATTGATTTCCAGAACAGCCAGGGTTACATACAGAGAACCTGTTTCTGAAACTAGAAGAGACAACAACAGCAACAGCATTCTATGGAGTCAAGCAAGGGAAAATGTTACCATCACCTTTAACTCTAAAATTCCCAAGTCAGTAAATCTGGAAAACATGTGCAACAAACACGTGCACTGTAGTAAGTGCCAATCACAAAGGTGTTCTAAGTCACTAGGAACCAATCAAAGCAAAACCTGGATGGCCTAAGGCAGTGCTCTAAGTCTGAATGGACAGGTATCCTAAGTCACTGGGACAAGTGCTTGGGAGCAGAGAGACAGAGCTGAGACCCTAGCTGAGCGCTCAGCACCCACCTAAACTCACTGCTCCTACACGGACACCACACTGAGCTGTGGTAAGGAATACCTATGTAAATGCTCCCAAGAGCTTGGGAGAACAAAGGGGGTGGGGTGGGGAGGAGAGTAAGTTATATGCATGTGTGAGATTGCCAAGGAATACGCTGAACCGATTTTTAAAATGAAGAAAATACTTAATAAATGTCAGCAAGCTATCACTGCTACTGCTCTGTGATCCCTGAGGACGACGCACATTCTCACAGGCACAATGCAATGGCATTAAGGAATCACGATAGCACTTTGTGTACTTGGATTTCTAAAAAAGAAATTTCTGTTTACCTAAGTTGCTCAGTTTTCTCTGGGGCCTTTTTTCTCAAGACAGCTACAGAACTAACCACCTGACAACTACTCTCCGGCACACGGACCGCCAGACTTCTCCTTACAGTCAGACACACAACGCACCATCACTGAGTCTCACGCTTCACCAGGCTACATAGCATTCTGGTCCATTGCAGGTACAATCGTAGATTTCCATGATTTTGAAAATCTAGACTTGAGAACATTAAACAAATCTAAGCTGCCATTACCTCCTGTTCAGAAGGGTTGCTCGATGACACACAGAAGTCAAAACCCATTATTTTCCAGGCTCCGCTTTTGTTCAAAATGACATTTTCAGGAGTAACATTTCCGTGAACCATTTTTACACTGCTATGCAAAAATGACAATCCTTCAGAAACCTGGAAATAAAAAATTTAAAAATGACTTGTAAAAATTGACTTCAGTTTTCACAGGTCAGCTAGCAATCAAACTCATAACTGTACAGCAAAACTCAAGTACAGCTATAAAGAGGTTTCTTTTTATAACAGAAAGAAGATAAATTTCTACTGTATAAATTAATTCATTTCCAGTTTGAAACATGAGATAAATTAATTCATTTCCAGTTTGAAACGTGAGACTTCTCATTGAGTTGGCTAAGATTTTTGTGTAGTTACACTTTATATTTAAATTTCCACTTTTCTAAGTAGTAATTACTGTGCTTAGTTTGAAGTATTTAATGTTTGCTTACAGTCACACTGAACTAACACAAGGTAACTTT
This sequence comes from Mus minutoides, assembly GCA_902729485.2. Taxonomy (NCBI): domain Eukaryota; kingdom Metazoa; phylum Chordata; class Mammalia; order Rodentia; family Muridae; genus Mus; species Mus minutoides. The sequence goes on from LR750124.1 coordinate 469,220, forward strand.
TATATCGGTGCCAGAGACGACTGTGGAATCAGGTGAACAGAGCAGACGGATGTCCATACCAGGAAGAGGTGGGTTCTAGCAAGCGGCCGCTCTCTGACTTCCAAGAAACCTCTGTCCCTGGCTTTCCTCAAACTCCCTGGTCCCTTCTTTCCTGGCTTTCTGGGCTCTGCTCACTTCCTCAGTTCTCACCATCATTCCTCCTCCACCGGGGAGCAGGGCCTCTGCTCTATGCCCAGACCTCCTCACCAGACCACCTTCTCTTCCCCTCACTCTCCTATAAGCATCAGAATCCAAAATTGAGTTTCTACCCCAAATTTAGTTCATCCGTCCTATAATGTTTTCCATACTAGTTAATAATTATTTTGTTTTCTATTTACTAAGAACAAAAGTCTTTGAATTATCCTGAGTCGTTTGTTTTAATTTAGCCAATCAGCCCGCCATAGGAGTACCTGCCTTTAACCCCATAACCCTAGTACCCTGGAAGCAGAGGCAGGTGGATCTCTGCTGAGTTAAAGGACAGCTTGGACTATATAGCAAATTCCAGATGACCCAGGGTCCCTGTAGTAAGTCCCTGTCACTATACATATAAATACACACACACACACACACACACACACACACACACACACACACACATTTGCAAGGCATCTTACTTTCACTTCGAAATAGACATAAGACATGATCCAGGTTTACCCGCTTCCCACCTCTGGACCACCACTGTCTCTGGCCAGGGCTGCCCCAGGAGCCACACTTATGACAATCTCTTGGCTTCTGCCCTTACCCTTCTTCTACAGTCTGTCAAGGAAGCTGCTTCAGTACTCTGTTAAAACATAACCCAGACAATTCATTCTCCTAGTCAAACCAACTTTCTCTCAGAGTAAAATCTGGAGCATTTCTTTGGCTTCAAGGAGCCCATAAAGGTCATGTAAGGTTAGGATTTATAAATGTTCCCAGAAGCCAAAGGTAATTAAATAAGATCCACTCCCTGGAGTAGACTACCTTCCTATGAGCTACAGATCAAAGAGGCCTCCAAAATATCAGTAACTGCCATTGATGAATGCCCACCAGAACTACACTGTAATGTAAGACTTTACTGTAGAAGATAACGCTGTTGGTCACAGAACATAGAGAACCAAGGTGGTACCAAACTGGAAGCGTCCTGCTAGCTCATAAGATGCTAGAGAAATGGTTGTCAAGGGTCTTAGCTATGGACTCCCTGCCAGGGAAAATTTATACTGGTGCAAAGTAACAGTCTGTTACCGGGTAACCAACCTCTTTCTGACTAGAATTAAGGTCCAGGCCAAAGGAGGCTGTAGGCTCTAATAGGGAAAACCAATGCTGTTGTTTAGTTAAACGGACATGACTGCCCTGCCATCCAAAGCACTTCATGTATGTCCACTGATTAATACAGCGGAAGGCTCTTACAGTTGGTAGAGCTGCCCGCAGAGACGCACACAAGTGTGACTACCTACGCAGCACGGGACCTGTCACCACTCATGACAGTGGGAGTGGGAACTCAGGGTCCTTCCTGGGGATCTACAGGCAGTTTAATGATTCTCAGAGCAGGAGAGACATTTTCTTCACTGATGTAGTCACTGGTAAGGTTCCCAGGCTCCTGCAAGCAAGCCTAAGTAAACGTTCCAGGTCACTAAAGAAACAAAGACATTCAAGCAGAAGACAGACTAGTTAAAAAGATGAAGGGGCCAGGCTGTGGTGGCACACACCTTTAATCCCAGCACTTAGAAGGCAGAGGCAGGCGGATTTCTGAGTTCGAGGCCAGCCTGGTCTACAGAGTGAGTTCCAGGACAGCCGGGACTACACAGAGAAACCCTGTCTCAAAAAAAACAAAAAACAAAACAAAAAAATAAAACAAAAAAAGATGAAGGGGGGTGAAGAGATGCTGACTCAGCAGGGAAGAGGAGAGGCACCCCCATTCAATTCTCAGCAGCCGCATGGTGCCTTATACCATCTGTAACTCAAGGTACAAGGGATCTGATGCCCTCCTTCAGCCTAGGTGTGGTAAACATATTTATGCAGGCAAAAACATACATGTTAAAAAAAAGAGGAGCAGGAGGGGGTGGGGAGCAGTGACAAGAGAGCACTGGAAGAACCAGGATCAAACACATCACACACAGGTATGAAAGGTCACAGTGGAAACCCACTGTCACAAAGGTAACAGATGATGATAAACTGTAAAGTTGTACATTTTCAAAAGTATTATTCCCAAACAAAACTTGAAAAAGTACAAGGTTTTTCAAATCTAGAAGTTTCTTTAACTTCACAAGTAAACAAGCTACATACTTACTGTATATTTTTGGAAGAGTGACTTAGTTCTATTTCTATACAGGGATCATGTCCCATATATTTTAGTTAAAACGCTAGTGCTGTAGCATATTAACTCTAAGGCACAGATCAGGACTATGTACACAGATATATGGGGGGGGGTGTATTTTTTGTATGCACGAGAGTCCATATGTGAGGTGGTGATGTGCATGCATGGAGTGGGGGCGTGGGGAGGACATCAGTGTACTGCTCTATCACTCACTCTTAGGGTCTCTCACTGAGCCCAGAGGTAGGCTGGCAGACTGGACTCATCCGCAGATACTGCACCTCAGACTGGATTACAGGTGTGCACACATGCAGTTCCTTAAGCGAGTGCAGAGAATTCAATCTAGAAGTTTGTGCAGGTCCTTGCATGTACACAGCAAGTGCTCTGATCTACTAAGCCTTCTCTCCAGCTTCTATTTTTTTTGTTTTTATTTTAACTGTCTGTTAATCTTTCAAATTATTTTGTAGTTTGGGAAAACAGTCCAATTGCCTGCTACAAAACAACAGCAATCAAAATGGAGGTGGTACTGGCACAAAGACAACCAATGAGTCAGAAAGAAAAACCTAGAAATAGTCTCTACATATGGTCAAATGACTTGTTTTATGGTGGCACTAAAAGCATTCGATGGGGGTGGGGTGTCTAGCTTCTTAATAAATGAAGCTGTGAAAACAAACTATCAAAGAATGAAGTTGGACCTTTATGACATTTACAAAAGTTAACTCAAGCTAGAGCTCTAGCTCGATGGCAGAGCATGGACTGAACATGGAAAAGGCCCTACACAGGAACAGTAAAACCAATCAACCACCTGGAAATGGATGAGAGACCGAGAGACAACAGCGGGGCGCTTCCTGACGCTGGCTCTCACAGCTCAGATGTAACCAGCAGCACAGGTAAGAAGGGTAAGTACTCAAGGCTGACATGACACTTAGCAGGTGATGCTCCAGCAGGGAGAAGCATCTGCTGCCAAACCCAGGCCTCAGCTCCATCCCTGGACACACACGCAGGAGAACAACCCAGGCCTCAGCTCCATCCCTGGACACACACGCAGGAGAACCCACGCCCACAAGCTGTCCTCTGACCTTCACACACACACACACACACACACACACACACACACACACACACACACACTCCCCACTTAATGCACGATAATGATTCAATTTTAAATTGTTTTTAAACTTAGTAAGTAATATAATCTTTATTTCAAAGGAACTCAGAATTTACTACCGAATCTAATCTATGGTGCTAGTAAGCAGAAAAAGAAAAATCTTAAAAACAGGCATATATGAACAGACCAACAATACCTCTCAATATAGTCTAAAGTTTCCTTAAAATATTTTGTTGTTATTAAATACCTTTATTTTCATTATTAAAGTTTTGTTTATGAGCTGTAACAACAAAAAAGTTTATGAAACAAACTTACATGATTTAAAAGAATTACCCAATCGCCAACAAGTGATCCCCAATGTTATCAGTTTCATATATTTAAAATAACTTAGCAAGGCATTATGGTTCAAGGCTAGCCTGGCTTATATAGCAAGTACCAGACCAGCCAGAACAATATGGTAAGACCTAGTTTGTATATTTGGCTGGCTTGTTTGTTTGTTTGTTTGTTTGGGGGGGTGGGGGAGAAAAGGGGGGTACACATAAAATATAAATTAAGATTAATAATAAAGACAACAAAAATTCTAAGACATGAAAATAATTTCAAATTATTGTCAAGGGCCAAAGGTTTACATCATGTAGTCTGCGTGGCAGATCAATCTGAAATAGATACAAATTGTTTTAAAGAGAAAAAACTTGTCCCATATTAAATAAAATTACATACCTGAAGCAAACCATACTTAGTTTCTACATCATAAAGTTTATAATCCTTGATGTCTGGAGATATTGAAGAGGGTAGATTTTCCCAGTTACCAAGGACATTGGCTAAACTGGCAAAAACTGGTTCTGTACAAAATGCCAAGCAATCCCTGTTTCAAAAGAGAAAAGAGTTACTATCACTTTTACACATATAAAATAACAGATAACCTATCAAAGAGCCAAGTTAGTTAAGAAACTACTTCATATCAGTAAGAGAGTTTGGGGTGGATAACCCCAGCATGACTACAGCACCCCGAAACCAACAAAGGCATATTTACACACAAACCACACAGGATAAATTATTCCACAGGCATATTTACACACAAACCACACAGGATAAATTATTCAATCTTTTAAACCAAGTACTGTGATGACTGTGATATTTTATTTTAAATTTTTAAAGTCAAAAAATATTTCAATTTTGCTTTTTAAATGAATGCTTGAAAAACCAAAGAACTGACTAAAAACTGTTTCATTAAACCCTCCTACACTTATCTGTAAGGCTGTAATTTTCAGAATATGCTCCAAGAAACCTACAGCTTTCTCACAGTCCACAGGAGCAAGTCAGAGAGACAGGCCCTACCCATTCTCTCGTCAATCAAAACAGCTTTCTCTACTTTGTACATCATTTTGAAAGGAAGGATTCAACAGTTTTTAAGTTTCAATTACTGGTTTGTTTTCTTTGACTTAAAAGATTTTAATGTTCAATGAATGTTACCATGGAAACTTACAGCCTATACCTATGACATAATGATCACCTCAAGCTTTGAAGACAGGTAAGATCTGGCCACAAGCCCTGGCTTTTCTATTTACTGTCTTGGTGATGCCTCACACCATCTCTAGGAGCCTCTCTTTGTTGTTTGTAAGATGATGGTGCTAATAGACATACTCTGGAAGGTTCCAGTAAGAACCAAGGGCCTTAATCATGTAACGTACAAGGCAGGGCACCAGCTTCTGCCAAACACGCTCAATGAACTTAGCGCTGCTGTCATAATTACCAAGCATTCCAGGCCCAGCCAGGCTTTGGCTTTGGGCTTAGCAATGAAAACCTACAAAGTGCAAAGGACAAGCCAGGCTCCAGCTCCAAGATGATGGTTATTCAACAGCGGCTCTGCACTCTGATTTCATGTGTCTGTAATACACTGCTTAGCTTTCCTTCTGCCTTGAACTGATTTTTTTCAAATGAAATGTGGAATCTAAATCTATCATCTCAATCCTAACAATACATTGAAAACCGGAAATTATTGCTTCTAGTCTTTAAAGTGTCCCTCCTCATATGATGAAAGCTTACTACCATTTTCATAAACCTTGCAACTACATGTCATGATGTAACCTCTGAATTGTGCCTCTTCCTGATGGCAAATAAATTCCTATTTTCAAGGCTCAACAGGTAGAGCTTGTCAGGCAAGTCTATTGCCCTGGGTTCAATTCCCAGAACCCATATGATGGTGTAAGGAGAAAACTGATTCCACAAAATTGTCCTCTGACCTTTACGTAAACACACCATGGCATGTATGCCCATACATATGCATCACATACACCCAATTTAATAAATGGAAAGAAAAATGTTTAATTTCTTAACTCTATTATTTAAATCACTGTATAAAAAGCTATATGATAAAGGAAAGTCCACTAGCCCTTCTCACCTCATATTATGAGACATAAGACAAATAGATCGGGCTGGAGAGATGGCTCAGCGGTTAAGAGCACAGATTGCTCTTCCAAAGGTCCTGAGTTCAAATCCCAGCAACCACACGGTGGTTCACAACCATCCATAACAAGATCTGACACCCTCTTCTGGAGTGTCTGAAGATAGCTATAGTATACTTACATATAATTAATAAATAAATCTTTAAAAAAAAGACAAATAGATCACATCAACGTAACAGAGACATTTTTATAATAAGAAATCTGAGCATACTTCTTGGTAGCACAGTATAGTATGGTTGAGAGAGAGCTGGTACGCATGCGTGAGCTAGTACATAGGTTCAGGAACCAAGCTGCCAACCCGCAGGTTTGCCATTCAAGCCAGAGTTTCAATGGTGCCCCCATACTCATCCTGTGGAGGCATCTGCACAACTTTGCACGTAGTAATATCTGTGCCTTTGTTTGGGAATCACGAGGTAGAGAGACTTACTGAGGATTTCAAACAAGGAGCTTTCAGAAACCTAATATGTAAAACAAGCAAAAGCCCACCTGTCCCAGCTGCAGGGAGACGGACAGGAAGCTTGGAAGCTGCTGCTTGCCTGCTCCTGCCTTACTTATCCTTAACACCCTAAGGCCACAGAAACACAACTGCCGACAACTTAAAACCTTCTAAGTGAAGACAAGGGGAGGGCTGGAGAGATGGCTCAACTGGTAAGAGCACTGACTGCTCTTCTGAAGGTCCTGAGTTCAAATCCCAGCAACCACATGGTGGCTCACAACCACCCATAATAAGATCTGACGCCCTCTTCTGGCACGTTTGAAGTCAGCTACAGTGTACTTATGTATAATAATAAATAAATCTAAAAAAAAAAAAGAAGACAAGGGGACAGTGGGCTAAGGAGGATGGAAGAAATAACGCTGAAAAACTATGAATAATAAAGAAAAAATTTAGAAAGGTAGGGTGTCTAAAGGATTGGTTCAGTCAAGATACATAAGTCTTATTTTCTGATTATCTCAGCAACATTTCCTAAGCTTCTCATTCAGTAAAATCGATGGTGAAATAACTGAGACTACGAACTGACAGACTGGACATCAAAGGTTTAATGTCTAGAACAGCACTTGGAACACATACAACAGGATCCCAGGATCATTAGTGAAAAGCAGGTCAGAAATACCAGCCAAACAGCAAGAACATCCTCTTTCAAACAGTGACTGTGTTCCAGTTTCCTCAGATCTGCTATGACTACTAGAAACAAATCTGGCAAATGTGAAAAGTACCAATATTTCATTCAACAACACAGAGGCTCGCTAGCAGAGGCTCACTGACTGCTCCTGCAGAGGACCCAGGTTCTGTTCCACGCACCACTCAGTGGCACACAGCTGCTGCTAACTCCACTTCCAGGAGTGACACCATCTTCTGGCCTAAAGGCTACACACACGGTGCACATAAACTCACAAGCAGACACACATGCACATAAAAATAGACACATGCATGTATGATAATATAAATTGTAGGGTAACAAATAGTCCATCTGATCTCTACACTTACTTTTCAAGAAATTTTGTTGATAATATGTTAAACAGACCAAATAGTAACTTTTACCTACTTATTCAGGACATTTCCTGTATGAACTGTCAAACATTTACCTTGACTCTTCTAAAGGATGCTGGACAGTGAGAAGCCGAGGGTGTCGTAGTCGGGTTAGCTGCTGGACTCCGCGTTTTAAAGAATCGATGATTTGATCCTTTTCAAATTTTTGATATTTGTCAATCAGCTTTTTATCAAAGACAAAAACAGCCACTTCCTAATTTAAAGAAAAAAAATGTAGCTAATTTTATCAGGAAATATATAAAAGAAGTAAAATCCTATCTAAGTGCCATAATGGTTATGAACAAATAAAAATAACTAAAGCTAACATTATAGAAATGTTAGCAATGTTGCAATAGTATACCACTGAAAAAGCTGAGTAAATAAAGATAAGTAAATCCAATATAGCAGCAGAGGCCCTGCCCTCACTTCTCATAAGGAGACCACAGGGAATCCCCATCTTGTAATTATCAGAAATACACACAAGCTATGTGCCGCTCATTCCTCTATGTAGTGCTCTTAACTCAAACAGAACATTGGAAAAAATGCTTAAACCTTCAAAATGCTATCCGTATTGGGAGTCCCACAGCCCAGGTTATGTAGGTTAAGAGTGCCTGTATGTGAAAGGATGGAATTACAGGTCTGCAGCACCCTAAACCCAGCCCAGCAACGAAATGTAAGGAAAAAAAGAACTTTACAAAGACAGGCTCTCTGTAGAGACGATTGTTTACACAAAACCTATTATGTAGGGAGCTTTAAAATGTGAGTACTCCTCCTTCCCTGTCCCTGTCCTCGATGGGCAGTCACTGCATGGTCACTGCACTCCTCTTTCCCTGTCCCTGTATACCGCTCTTGTCGCTTGTTCTTCTATTGACTGTGAATTCAAATCCTGGCTTTTGTTATTTTCAAACCACAGCATTATAAAAGGTAATCAGGGGAACACTTACGCATCAAACCCTATAGCTAAAGTTGCAGGGTGTTAGTCTACCAAAGACTGAACCAATGAAGTGTTTCTCAAGCCAGCTTATTACTTACAGAACAGGACACTTACAGTTATGTGCCAAGCACCGGGCTGAGCCCTTTTTAGGGCTTACTAGTTCTTCACAGGAATCCCATCAGACATGAATTCACAGTCATCTCATTGAACAGGGCCACTAGAGAATGAATGTTGTAAAAGACTCCAAACCAAGTATGGTGAAGAGTCAAGACTCAGGGCCCCCAAACTTTAATTCTTGAGCAAATCCACCAATCTGTCAGCTAAGAAGTAACACAAGACAAATGAGGAGAAGTCACGTGATGACACCTTTGGGGTAAAGGGAAGGGAAGCTGAGTGGCAGCGATAAATTTCATATACAGTTTGCATAACCCTTACACAAAAAAAATGTTTGGGGCCAGGCTGCTCCTGATACAGACACAGGATTTCACAATGCATAAGCTCTCTTGGGGACGGGGTACAGTGTAAGCATGAAATCCATTACATTCTGCATACACTTTACACAAACCTGAAGATGACTTTTTAAACAGTACTTAGGCACTTGTATGAAATCAGGAGTTGGGTTTTCTTAACACACCTGCTGTCACTCAAATGGCTGGAATTTGGGATGTTAGAGTAGGGATGCTCAGACTGTGTCTACACAGCTTTTCTCTTTGGCCATTAGGAAATGCAGCATAACCAGAAGGCAGAGTCACATGACACTAATTAACTCTGGACACAGATGCCCTCAACATCCACTCTCCTACCTCACTCTTCTTCACTTGGATTCACGTGAAAGATTTTATTTTAGTAAGTGCTCTTCTCTAACACCTTTTATAAATGCATCTAATTTAAATGTGTTTTTCCCAGTGTCACAGTTTTAGAACGGATCACATGGAATGGCTCTGGCGCTCTTGCCATTTCCCTGCTCTTAAAGAGGAATGCTCCAGTTCATGAAAAAAAGAAACACAGTTCTCTCAGGAGATCCTAAAGGGACTGCCCTAGGTCAAAACAAGATTCTGCTCCATAGACCCCCACAGGATACCAGCCATCTCAGAACTTTCCTGCTTTAGTTACTTACAACTAATCCGTTTCAACAAAGCTGTGTTAACCATTTCAACTCTCCTGAGTTAAACAGAGCACTTTGAAACTTTCCATAAGCTTAGATCAACATGATTTCCAGTTTGTATTTTTATTATTTTTCTATCAGATTAAGCAGCCACAAGGTCGAAGTGAGCCTGGCCTAAACAACTAAACCCTGTTTTAAAAACGCAAAAGCTGAAAAGCAAAACAAGAAGCTTGGGCACAGGTATCTATGTGGTGACACTCATATACATAAAATAAAAGTAAGTAAATCTTTAAAACTTCAGAAGTAGTATTCCATTGTTTATTCACTGCATACATTAAAAGCACTGTTCTGTGACTAGAGAGGTCATAGGCCCAGGGGAGAACCCAATCCTATTATTCTGCTAAATGGACAGATGCTTAATGACATATTGCTTACCTACAGTTCAGATCCCATCAGAGAAGCTCCTCTTTGCAATAGATAGCAAATACAGAGACCTCAACTGGTCAGTCAGCACATAATGCAGAGCCATAGTGGAGTGCTCTGCGTAAATCAGGCAAACATGGCACGCCCTTCCTCCCAAGGCTCAGGGATGGTGGACAGAAAGGAGGTGGGAAAATTCTAAGGACCAGAGGTGGCTGATAACACAAGGAAAGTGTTTCCAGACACAACAGGACAGCCACACACATAAATTCACAGCAACTGTGACAGCATGCATAAGATCTATCAAGGTCCAGCCAGACAAAATCAGCATAAAAAGGTGGACATGAAATCCCACCACTAGTTGAGGAGCACCTGGCATTTGATAGCTGCTAGGTAAGGGAGAATCAGTTTTCTTTAACAATGTGACTCCTGGTAGGTCAGCCACAGGCCAAAACCATCAGGGCACCACAAAGTGGACAGGATGAGGAACGAAAAGAAGAAATCTCAAAGCTGAGTGGAAGAAATGAAGAGGATATTAAAGGAGAAGAGAGGGCAGGAGGGAGGGAGGAAGGGAAGGAATCTTTTTTAAAAAGTACTGTTTTCTTACTCGCCTAACTTTATAAAAGTATTGAGATAAATGCCCAAGTGTGTACAGTAATACAACTATAATACTAGCACCCCAGAGGCCGAGGCAAAAGGACGCGTTTATAATTTGTAAAAGCTACTTGCTTACGGTAAAGTTGAACTCTACTGAAAACAATATAGTTCAAGAAATACTACGTAAATTATATAATGCAGTGTGTAGTCGTCTCCGAGCCAGCGGGGACGGTTGTCAAACTCAGCTGTCCTTCACGCACTCTGCTCTGTGGGTCCCTGTGACTCATCAGGGATACCGCTGGGTATCCACTGTCCTCCTCACTTGTCCTGATTCTTAGCTAGCGGTTCTTCACAGTGACAAACTAAACTGCAAATGTTATTTACACCAACTGATAGCCTGTAGGGTGGGCACAGGAGGCTGAGATGATGATCTGTGAGTCTGAGAGCAGCCTGGACAAACAGGAAGCTGCAGACAGTGCAGGCTGTGTAGGTCACACAAGTCAAAAAGTACTGGGAGACGGCTAAAGGCAGTCAGCACGCAAGTCTGAGAACCTGAGCTTGATTCCTGGATCCCATAGGACAGAGAGACCAACTCCCAAAAGGTGGCCTCTGACCTCCACACTACCACAGTACACACACACACACACACACACACACACACACACACACTCTCTCTCTCTCTCTCTCTCTCTCTCTCTCTCTCTCTAAACAAACAAAACAGCTAGGGCTCAGTAGTACCGCACTCGTCTGACATGCAGCTGCAAACTTCCCTTGGGTTCAATCCCTATTTAAAAAGAAAAAAAGGTAAAGAGATTGCTTTGATTTTAAAACAAAAAGGTAATAGAATATACTCATAAAATTACTAACCTAGAGTCATTTTCTTTTGTGATCATTGTTTCTCTAAGTGACTTAATTAACATTCCACTTTATAGAACAGTTTCATTTTAAAACTTTTAATTATATTTAGTCATTATAATTGAATTATGCTTTTGTCTACATAATATAAACAAGTCTTACCCACAAATATTGGCACTATATATTTATATTTATGCATATATAAATATATTATATATGCATCTCTACATACATATGCATACACACAAAACACAAATATATAAAACATGAATACTCTGCAGTAGGAAATACACGACTAACCCTAGACTCAGCCAAGTGAATAAAATACATGACAACTTTTCAAAGTCAGCCAGTCTAGTCTAGGTGAGAAGGAAAGCAGTCGGGGTAATCCTCAACCATGTTCCGAGTTACAGGACAGCATCACTACATGAGATCCTACCTCAGATAGACGGGTAGATGCATGATCAGACAGACAGGAGAGACAGACAGACAATAAGCAAGCTCAGAGTAATCTTCAGTCACACAGGGAGTTACAAGCTAGCCATATTACATGAGACCCTATCCCAGAGAGAGACAGACAGACAGACAATAAATGGATGGATAGACAGATAACAGAGAAATGGATGGATGGATGGATGGATGGACAGACAGACAGAATGCTTAGACAGATAGATCTATCTTTGTTATCCCTAAAAAAAGACAAGAGCTAGAAAGCTATTTAACTCAAAGTTCTAGGAATATCCTGAAGCACTGTGGGGGTGAGGAGCAACAGATAGGACTTCAAAGTCAAATTAATGCTCAATTTGAAAAAAATCAAAACGATAACTGAAAAATTTTCAAAACATATAATCATTCTTCTACTTAAAAGAATGCAGAGGTGTGGTGAGAACGCTGTCCCAGTGGGTAAGGCATCTGCTGCCAAGTCCAATGGCCTAAGTGCCACAGGGTGCCACAGGTGCCACAGGGTGCCACAGGTGCCACAGGGTGCCACAGGGTGCCACAGGGTGCCACAGGTGCCACAGGGTGCCACAGGGTGGGGAGAACCAATTCCTACATACTGTCCTCTGACACGTGTGTGCGTGCACACA
>LR750124.1:482148-489648 GCA_902729485.2 Mus minutoides
TGAGACATAAGACAAATAGATCGGGCTGGAGAGATGGCTCAGCGGTTAAGAGCACAGATTGCTCTTCCAAAGGTCCTGAGTTCAAATCCCAGCAACCACACGGTGGTTCACAACCATCCATAACAAGATCTGACACCCTCTTCTGGAGTGTCTGAAGATAGCTATAGTATACTTACATATAATTAATAAATAAATCTTTTAAAAAAAAGACAAATAGATCACATCAACGTAACAGAGACATTTTTATAATAAGAAATCTGAGCATACTTCTTGGTAGCACAGTATAGTATGGTTGAGAGAGAGCTGGTACGCATGCGTGAGCTAGTACATAGGTTCAGGAACCAAGCTGCCAACCCCCAGGTTTGCCATTCAAGCCAGAGTTTCAATGGTGCCCCCATACTCATCCTGTGGAGGCATCTGCACAACTTTGCACGTAGTAATATCTGTGCCTTTGTTTGGGAATCACGAGGTAGAGAGACTTACTGAGGATTTCAAACAAGGAGCTTTCAGAAACAAGCAAAAGCCCACCTGTCCCAGCTGCAGGGAGACGGACAGGAAGCTTGGAAGCTGCTGCTTGCCTGCTCCTGCCTTACTTATCCTTAACACCCTAAGGCCACAGAAACACAACTGCCGACAACTTAAAACCTTCTAAGTGAAGACAAGGGGAGGGCTGGAGAGATGGCTCAACTGGTAAGAGCACTGACTGCTCTTCTGAAGGTCCTGAGTTCAAATCCCAGCAACCACATGGTGGCTCACAACCACCCATAATAAGATCTGACGCCCTCTTCTGGCACGTTTGAAGTCAGCTACAGTGTACTTATGTATAATAATAAATAAATCTAAAAAAAAAAAAAAAAGACAAGGGGACAGTGGGCTAAGGAGGATGGAAGAAATAACACTGAAAAACTGACTATGAATAATAAAGAAAAAATTTAGAAAGGTAGGGTGTCTAAAGGATTGGTTCAGTCAAGATACATAAGTCTTATTTTCTGATTATCTCAGCAACATTTCCAAAGCTTATCATTCAGTAAAATCAATGGTGAAATAACTGAGACTACGGACTGACAGACTGGACATCAAAGGTTTAATGTCTAGAACAGCACTTGGAACACATACAACAGGATCCCAGGATCATTAGTGAAAAGCAGGTCAGAAATACCAGCCAAACAGCAAGAACATCCTCTTTCAAACAGTGACTGTGTTCCAGTTTCCTCAGATCTGCTATGACTACTAGAAACAAATCTGGACTCATGGCAAATGTGAAAAGTACCAATATTTCATTCAACACACACAGAGGCTCGCTAGCAGAGGCTCCCTAGCAGAGGCTCACTGACTGCTCCTGCAGAGGACCCAGGTTCTGTTCCACACACCACTCAGTGGCACACAGCTGCTGCTAACTCCACTTCCAGGAGTGACACCATCTTCTGGCCTAAAGGCTACACACACGGTGCACATAAACTCACAAGCAGACACACATGCACATAAAAATAGACACATGCATGTATGATAATATAAATTGTAGGGTAACAAATAGTCCATCTGATCTCTACACTTACTTTTCAAGAAATTTTGTTGATAATATGTTAAACAGACCAAATAGTAACTTTTACCTACTTATTCAGGACATTTCCTGTATGAACTGTCAAACATTTACCTTGACTCTTCTAAAGGATGCTGGACAGTGAGAAGCCGAGGGTGTCGTAGTCGGGTTAGCTGCTGGACTCCGCGTTTTAAAGAATCGATGATTTGATCCTTTTCAAATTTTTGATATTTGTCAATCAGCTTTTTATCAAAGACAAAAACAGCCACTTCCTAATTTAAAGAAAAAAAATGTAGCTAATTTTATCAGGAAATATATAAAAGAAGTAAAATCCTATCTAAGTGCCATAATGGTCTATGAACAAATAAAAATAACTAAAGCTAACATTATAGAAATGTTAGCAATGTTGCAATAGTATACCACTGAAAAAGCTGAGTAAATAAAGATAAGTAAATCCAATATAGCAGCAGAGGCCCTGCCCTCACTTCTCATAAGGAGACCACAGGGAATCCCCATCTTGTAATTATCAGAAATACACACAAGCTATGTGCCGCTCATTCCTCTATGTAGTGCTCTTAACTCAAACAGAACATTGGATTAAATGCTTAAACCTTCAAAATGCTATCCGTATTGGGAGTCCCACAGCCCAGGCTCTGTAGGTTAAGAGTGCCTGTACGTGAAAGGCTGGAATTACAGGTCTGCAGCACCCTAAACCCAGCCCAGCAACGAAATGTAAGGAAAAAAAGAACTTTACAAAGACAGGCTCTCTGTAGAGACGATTGTTTACACAAAACCTATTATGTAGGGAGCTTTAAAATGTGAGTACTCCTCCTTCCCTGTCCCTGTCCTCGGTGGGCAGTCACTGCATGGTCACTGCACTCCTCTTTCCCTGTCCCTGTATTACCGCTCTTGTCGCTTGTTCTTCTATTGACTGTGAATTCAAATCCTGGCTTTTGTTATTTTCAAACCATAGCATTATAAAAGGTAATTAGGGGAACACTTACGCATCAAACCCTATAGCTAAAGTTGCAGGGTGTTAGTCTACCAAAGACTGAACCAATGAAGTGTTTCTCAAGCCAGCTTATTACTTACAGAACAGGACACTTACAGTTATGTGCCAAGCACCGGGCTGAGCCCTTTTTAGGGCTTACTAGTTCTTCACAGGAATCCCATCAGACATTAATTCACAGTCATCTCATTGAACAGGGCCACTAGAGAATGAATGTTGTAAAAGACTCCAAACCAAGTATGGTGAAGAGTCAAGACTCAGGGCCCCCAAACTTTAATTCTTGAGCAAATACACCAATCTGTCAGCTAAGAAGTAACACAAGACAAATAAGAAGTCACGTGATGATACCTTTGGGGTAAAGGGAAGGGAAGCTGAGTGGCAGCGATAAATTTCATATACAGTTTGCATAACCCTTATACAAAAGAAAATGTTTGGGGCCAGGCTGCTCCTGATACAGACACAGGATTTCACAATGCATAAGCTCTCTTGGGGATGGGGTACAGTGTAAGCATGAAATCCATTACATTCTGCATACACTTTACACAAACCTGAAGATAACTTTTTAAACAGTACTTAGGCACGAGTTGGGTTTTCTTAACACACCTGCTGTCACTCAAATGGCTGGAATTTGGGATGTTAGAGTAGGGACGCTCAGACTGTGTCTACACAGCTTTTCTCTTTGGCCATTAGGAAATGCAGCATAACCAGAAGGCAGAGTCACATGACACTAATTAACTCTGGACACAGATGCCCTCAACATCCACTCTCCTACCTCACTCTTCACTTGGATTCACGTGAAAGATTTTATTTTAGTAAGTGCTCTTCTCTAACACCTTTTATAAATGCATCTAATTTAAATGTGTTTTTCCCAGTGTCACAGTTTTAGAACGGATCACATGGAATGGCTCTGGCGCTCTTGCCATTTCCCTGCTCTTAAAGAGGAATGCTCCAGTTCATGAAAAAAAGAAACACAGTTCTCTCAGGAGATCCTAAATGGACTGCCCTAGGTCAAAACAAGATTCTGCTCCATAGACCACCACAGGATACCAGCTATCTCAGAACTTTCCTGCTTTAGTTACTTACAACTAATCAGTTTCAACAAAGCTGTGTTAACCATTTCAAGTCTCCTGAGTTAAACAGAGCACTTTGAAACTTTCCATAAGCTTAGATCAACATGATTTCCAGTTTGTATTTTTATTATTTTTCTATCAGATTAAGCAGCCACAAGGTCGAAGTGAGCCTGGCCTAAACAACTAAACCCTGTTTTAAAAACACAAAAGCTGAAAAGCAAAACAAGAAGCTTGGGCACAGGTATCTATGTGGTGACAGTCATATACATAAAATAAAAGTAAATAAATCTTTAAAACTTCAGAAGTAGTATTCCATTGTTTATTCACTGCATACATTAAAAGCACTGTTCTGTGACTAGAGAGGTCATAGGCCCAGGGGAGAACCCAATGCTATTATTCTGCTAAATGGACAGATGCTTAATGACATATTGCTTACCTACAGATCAGATCCCATCAGAGAAGCTCCTCTTTGCAATAGATAGCAAATACAGAGACCTCAACTGGTCAGTCAGCACATAATGCAGAGCCATAGTGGAGTGCTCTGCGTAAATCAGGCAAACATGGCACGCCCTCCCTCCCAAGGCTCAGGGATGGTGGACGGAAAGGAGGTGGGAAGATTCTAAGGACCAGAGGTGGCTGACAACACAAGGAAAGTGTTTCCAGACACAACAGGACAGCCACACACATAAATTCACAGCAACTGTGACAGCATGCATAAGACCTATCAAGGTCCAGCCAGACAAAATGAGCATAGGAAGGTGGACATGAAATACCACCACTAGTTGAGGAGCACCTGGCATTTGATAGCCGCTAGGTAAGGGCGAATCAGTTTTCTTTAACAGTGTGACTCCTGGTAGGTCAGCCACAGGCCAAAACTATCAGGGCACCACAAAGTGGACAGGATGAGGAACGAAAAGAAGAAATCTCAAAGCTGAGTGGAAGAAATGAAGAGGATATTAAAGGAGAAGGGAGGGTGGGAAGGGGGGGGAGGAAGGGAAGGAAGGTGGGGAGAAAGGAGGTGAGGAGGGAGGAAGGGAAGGGTGGGCGGGCAGGGGAGTGGAGGGGTGAATGTGTTCAAATGTTCTATAAAATTCTCAAAGAACTAATTTTAATCTTTTTTTAAAAAGTACTGTTTTCTTACTCGCCTAACTTTATAAAAGTATTGAGATAAATGCCCAAGTGTGTACAGTAATACAACTATAATACTAGCACCCCAGAGGCTGAGGCAGGACCCGTTTATAATTTGTAAAAGCTACTTGCTTACAGTAAAGTTGAACTCTACTGAAAACAATATAGTTCAAGAAATACTACGTAAATTATATAATGCAGTGTGTAGTCGTCTCCGAGCCAGCGGGGACAGTTGTCAAACTCAGCTGTCCTTCACGCACTCTGCTCTGTGGGTCCCTGTGACTCATCGGGGATACCGCTGGGTATCCACTGTCCTCCTCACTTGTCCTGATTCTTAGCTAGCGGTTCTTCAAAGTGACAAACTAAACTGCAAATGCTATTTACACCAACTGATGGCCTGTAGGGTGGGCACAGGAGGCTGAGATGATGATCTGTGAGTCTGAGAGCAGCCTGGACAAACAGGAAGCTGCAGACAGTGCAGGCTGTGTAGGTCACACAAGTCAAAAAGTACTGGGAGATGGCTAAAGGCAGTCGGCATGCAAGTCTGAGAACCTGAGCTTGATTCCTGGATCCCATAGGACAGAGAGACCAACTCCCAAAAGGTGGCCTCTGACCTCCACACTACCACAGTATACACACACACACACACACACACACACACACACACACACACACACATTCTCTCTCTCTCTCTCTCTCTCTCTCTCTCTCTCTCTCTCTCTCTCTCTAAACAAACAAAATGGCTAGGGCTCAGTGGTACCGCACTCGCCTGACATGCAGCTGCAAACTTCCCTTGGGTTCAATCCCTATTTAAAAAGAAAAGAAGGTAAAGAGATTGCTTTGCTTTTTAAAACAAAAAGGTAATAGAATATACTCATAAAATTAACCTAGAATCATTTTCTTTTGTGATTATTGTTTCTCTAAGTGACTTAATTAACATTCCACTTTATAGAACAGTTTCATTTTAAAACTTTTAATTATATTTAGTCATTATAATTGAATTATGCTTTTGTCTACATAATATAAACAAGCCTTACCCACAAATATTGGCACTATATATTTATATTTATGCATATATAAATATATTATATATGCATCTATACATACATATGCATACACACAAAACACAAATATATCAAACATGAATACTCTGCAGTAGGAAATACATGACTAACCCTAGACTCAGCCAAGTGAATAAAATACATGACTAACCCTAGACTCAGCCAAGTGAATAAAATACATGACGACTTTTCAAAGTCAGCCAGTCTAGTCTAGGTGAGAAGGAAGGCAGCCAGGGTAATCCTCAACCATGTTCCGAGTTACAGGACAGCATCACTACATGAGACCCTACCTCAGATAGACGGGTAGATGCATGAACAGACAGACAGGAGAGACAGACAGACAATAAGCAAGCTCAGAGTTATCTTCAGTCACACAGGGAGTTACAAGCTAGCCGTATTACATGAGACCCTATCCCAGAGAGAGACAGACAGACAGACAATAAATGGATGAATAGACAGATAACGGAGAAATGGATGGATGGATGGATGGATGGACGGACAGACAGAATGCTTAGACAGATAGATCTATCTTTGTTATCCCTAAAAAAAGACAAGAGCTAGAAAGCTATTTAACTCAAAGTTCTAGGAATATTCTGAAGCACTGTGGGGGTGAGGAGCAACAGATAGGACTTCAAAGTCAAATTAATGCCCAATTTGAAAAAAATCAAAACGATAACTGAAAAATTTTCAAAACATATAATCATTCTTCTACTTAAAAGAATGCAGAGGTGGGGTGAGAACTGTCCCAGTGGGTAAGGCATCTGCTGCCAAGTCCAATGGCCTAAGTGCCACAGGGTGCCACAGGTGCCACAGGGTGCCACAGGGTGGGGAGAACCAATTCCTACAGACTGTCCTCTGACACATGTGTGCGTGCACACACACACAAGTTAATACAATTCTTTAAATGTTAATAGAAGTTAGGTATATAAATAAAACAAAAACTGTATATTTAATTACTTAAATTAGCAGCCTTGAAAGTTAAAATAGCCCTAACATATAAAGCAACAGTATACCAATTTTTAAAGTGTGTGTGTGTGTGTGTGTGTGTGTGTGTGTGTGTGTTTGTGTGGTGTTAAAATTTCTTATTTATACAATTTTTTTTATTTATACAATCTATATAACATTTGGTTCCAAAAATTCTAATTCTTAATTACCTGGATTTCTTAAGTGCAATTCAAAGATCAGAAAAGTCAATGAAATTAAAAAAATAAAATAAAAAAGAATTGTTTCAGAAAACCCCTCAAATATTTTTAGAGTATATAATATTTTTGAAAAGAATACCTATGCTCAGCTAATGTTTTAAAGCTGAACCTGAAACTCTAGAGAAAGACTCCGTTACAGAGACTCAATGAGATAAAGTCTAAGCCTGTAAAACACAGGACGGTTTACACAGTACTCCAAAAGCTTAAGAGCTGAGAAGGAACTGTGTCACTGCGATTTCAAAACTTACACAGATCCTCTACCCAAATACACCACCCTAACAAGGGTAACTGTGACAAGGGTGGCAGGGAGGTAGAGAGACTAACAGCTGATCAAAGTCTGCACAGATCCAGCCACTGAAAAAGCTGGTGCAGAGGGGGCTAGTGAGATGGCTCAGCGGGTAAGAGCACCCGACTGCTCTTCCGAAGGTGATAAGTTCAAATCCCAGCAACCACATGGTGGCTCACAACCATCTGATCTGGCTCCCTCTTC
>LR750124.1:494648-640462 GCA_902729485.2 Mus minutoides
ACTGTCCCAGCTTTCTACCAAGAGGAAGGTTTCAAACCACAGGGAAAAGAGCAAAATTCCGACCACAACCAAGTTAAGCTGAGGGACTCATGATGGGCTCTCTCTCCTGTTCTACGGTCAGGCATAGAAGCTCCAACACTGGGAAGGGAATTCAGACATTGAATGCTGAGCTCCTTACACAGAGTCAAACTACCAGGGTACTACAAGGCCTCCCTGGGCAGCTGGGAGAGCAAGAACTTCAGAGAGCACACGGGCTCCTCCATGGGAGCAGGCTCACTGACAACTAAGGCAGTTAGCAGAAACTACAGCCATGCCTTAGCTGTAAAACAAGCCTATGCTAAAGCCTGCTGTGGAGAGTACACCTGTAATCCTTAAAGGCTGAGGTGGGACGATCAAGAGTTCAGAGCCAAGGCCGGGCGTGGTGGCGCATGCCTTTAATCCCAGCACTCCGGAGGCAGAGGCAGGCGGATTTCTGAGTTCGAGGCCAGCCTGGTCTACAAAGTGAGTGCCAGGACAGCCAGGGCTATACAGAAAAACCCTGTCTCAAAAAAAACAAAAAAACAAAAAAAAAAAAAAAAAAAAAAAAAAAAAAACCCCAAGAGTTCAGGGCCAGACTCAATGACCAATCAGACAAAATTATACATCTAATATGCCTGACACATAAATAGATCCCTAAATCAAGACATGGAAAAATATTTCAAAAAAATAATGTGTATTTCTTTAACAAATCTCACCAAACTTTAATGTTCCAATAAATTCAGTAAGCCACAAAAAAATAAACACAAAGGAAAGCATGCCTAACACTATCACACTAAGTAACTCAAAATCAGGATTAATTCTTAAACCCGTCCACAGAACAGGTAAATTATAGACAGAACAGAAATAGCACATTTCTCAGGTTTCATATCATAAATAATGGGTATGTGTTTGCCTGCATGTATGTATGTATGTATGTATATGTACCATAAGTATGTCTGGAGGCCACAGAGCCAGAAGAGGGCATTGCATCTTCTCCTGGAACTGGAGTTAAGGATGGCTGTAAGCTTATCAAGTAGGTGCTGGAAACTGAACCCAGGTCTTCTAGAAGAGCAGCCACACTATCTGTGCCAACTCTCCAGCCCTGGTAACTCTTGAACACTTTACAGACCTCATTCAATTACATACATACAAACATACATGCGGGCAAACTCATACACATAAAATAAATAAATCTTAAAAAAAAAGTAATAGTTTGCCTCAAACTATATAGGTTAGGAGAAAAACCTTCAAAAAAAAAAAAAAAAAAAGCAAATGAAGTAAAGATATCCAGAAAAAAAAAAACTTAAACTGCAACGAAGAGGTAGCAATGTCAAACTACTTAAAAAGCAAGCTCCAACTATAAACAGCCTATAGGAGAATACACTAAAAACACAAAAGTATGTGAAAGTCTAAACAAAATGGCATTATAAAATATACAGATACAGGCACAGCAGGCTTTAAAACAAATAAACACTTTGTAACAACAAAGGTACCAAGTCATCAATTGTTGATTGTCTATATATGCAACAAGACAGTTTTGAAATAAATACAGCAAAAACTGACAAAATTAAGAGAAAAAAAACCCCACCATTTTGCTGGAAACATCAAGCGTTCTTAAGGCCAATAATCACAGACAGCTAGCAAGCTGAGTAAGAGGATCACAAGTTCAAGGCTAGTCTGGGAAACTTAGTGAGATCCTAACACAAGTTAAAAAGTAAGAGGCTTACTGTCTTAGTCAGGGTTTCTATTCCTGCACAAACATCATGACCAAGAAGCAAGTTGGGGAGGAAAGGGTTTATTCGGCTTACACTTCCATACTGCTGTTCATCACCAAAGGAAGTCAGGACTGGAACTCAAGCAGGAGCTGATGCAGAAGCCATGGAGGAATGTTCTTTACTGGCTTGCTTCTCCTGGCTTGCTCAGCCTGCTCTCTTATAGAACCCAAGACTACCAGCCCAGAGATGGCACCACCCACTACGGGCTCTTGATCACTAATTGAGAAAATGCCTCACAGCTAGATCTCATGGAGGCATTTCCCCAACTGAAGCTCCTTTCTCTGTGATAACTCCAGCTGTGTCAAGTTGACACAAACCTAGCCAGTACACTTACAGATACAGCCCAAAGACAAAATACACAAGATGCATGTGGTACAGAGAGGAGGGGGTTCCATCTCAGTAAAAGATAAAATAAAAAGAAAGCCACACTATTAACCGTTTAACTCGTGGCTTGACATGAGGCTTAGTGGTAATAAGCTTACCTCTGTCCAAGGCCCAGTACCAGACGACAGAAAGTGTGGTCCTACAGATCTCTGTGACAGTGTGTGTGTACATGAACTCCATGGCTCGCATGAATGATGCTCAGCCACACTATACAGCAACCTAGAAACTAGCCCTCTGCAACTATTTCAGCTCTTAAAATGTTCAGATGCCATCAACCTAAAAACACACAAAATCCATTTACTGGCATATATGCAAAATATCTGAAGACCACTGGACTTGCCTGCGTTCTACTTGCTCTGTTAGTTATAATTATGCAAGTGTAACCTACTTTCTGCTACGAAAGATTTGAACTATAAAGTGGAAGTGGATCCACTTTCCCTTCTTAACGTAATACTGCATTTTGTAAGCAGTCAGGAATGTTGCTGTTGGCATTATAAAAACACTTACTGGCTGTGCCAAGTTTGCTCTCTGTGAGCATCTGCTGATTTTGACAAGGTAAAGGATACAAAATCCTGTTCAAAATCAACTTATCGCCTCTTCTAACTCTGCCAGACTAGTTCCACACTATGCTCTGCACCCATCATACAGCAGGATGAGGACAATGTCAATGGGAACGTTTCTGTTCTTAAGTGATCCGTCCTACGGCAGACCCATACTGCCCAAATTCCAGCAGCAAATCAGAGACGTGAATGTGCCATGTTACAGAAACAGTAGCAGGAGCTCAAAAGGACTGGAGAGATGTTTCAGGGGATAAGAGCACTAGCTTCAGCAGGGCAGTGATGACTCAGACTTTAATCCCAGCACGTGGGAGAGGCAGGCTATGGGCCAGCCTGGTCTACAAAGTGAATTTCAGGAAAGCCAGGCTACACAGAGAAACCCTGATTCAAAAAAAAAAAAAGCAAAACAAAAGAACATATGTTGCTTTTTGCAAAGAACCCAATTTTGGTTCCTAGCACTCATAACCATCTATAATTTCAGGGATATAACACCCTCTTCTCTTCTCCATGGATACCAGATACACACATGATACATACACATGTATACAGACAAAATAAATCTAAAAACAAAACATTAAAAAAGATGAACTCAAAAATGCTTTCAGGTGGGAATAAAAAAACAAGGGATAGAGTGTTAAAGAAAGGGCCATTGTGTGCCATGATACAGAAAGATGATGAGGATGTGCACTGAAGATGGTAAGAACATTCATGGTGAACGCAAAGCCAGTTTCAGAACTGACGTTCAAATCTGAGGTAGCTAGCTAGCTAGCATCCGCACAGAATCAACACTACAGGCAGATGACATCATTACTGAGAATCCCTATGTACCTGATACCTCTGTAAGAAAATGAGTGGAGGGGAATAAAGGAAAATAAACTATAAGGGATTTAGTCTTCAGACAAGTGATAAACTGTTATATACTTGATTACAGTGTTACAAGCCCCAGAGAGTAATGTTAAAGTAATGTCTGTCTTTAAGGCCAGTGGCAACCGGCTAGAGAACAGAAAGGATACAAAAGTAAAAACATTCAGACAAAAGTGGGAGAAGACAAAGTATGGCAAAAGACCCAGAAAATCCAGACTACCCAGAGCACTGAGCATGACCAAACCAGGCTAGAAGTCACAGAAGGTTCCTGGCATTAAGTAGATGACTAATCAACCACTGAGCAGAGTGCAAGATGCACTGGGGTGGAGCTGGGAGCATGAAAAGACCATGGAGAACTTCAGCATGTACAGTGTAGAAAGCAAACAAAACAAGGAGGGGAGGCAAAAATGGCCAGCTACATAGAAATGTGTTTTAGAATTATGAAATAACTGTTATTCAATTTCGTTACACTTCACATTTCAAATTGTTGAATTAAGGAAATAGCAGTGAGGAAGGAGAACGTTCAAGAAAAGATAAACATGTTCTCAGAGTAATGAGAACTTGGAGACTTCAATAAAGGGTTGAGACAAAACTAGGAATCCACTCGTCACCTTCATTTCCAAGTTCAAAAATCAGAGTGCAGAAGAAGCCATTTTCCCAAGCCTGGACATGTGGGTAACAACTCTTTTTAGGGGAGGAAGAACTCAATTTTGGATATGTATAATCTGAGTTGTATAAATGACAATGTAAGGAAATACAGAGTTTTTGATAAAGAGGGCCAAAATTCAGAGAAGGTTCTACACTGAAGGTAAAACTTAGAGCACCATGAGTCAGTACTGCAGACTGTGGACTTGGGAAGAGTCACCCAAGGAAACTCAAGGAAAAGTACGTCTAACTGTAGCAATGGCCAAGGACAGAAGGCCTGCAACAAACACGACACTAAACACAAAAATAGGACAGGAGGCTGCAACCTCAAACCTTAAATTACAGTTGGTTGGTTGCTTTTGGGTTGAGTGCTTGAAACTGGTCTCCCCATGTAGTCTAGGCTGGCCTCAAACTCAGAGACCCACCTAGCTCTGCCTCCACAGTGCTGGGATTAAAGGTGTCCAGCACTAGCCTGGTAGAAATTTGACATGTACAAAACCCAGGTACGTTGCATCTTTTCTAAAAATAGTAGCTTTTCAATTTTTATTTGATTAATGAGAGAAGTGAGCCAATTTTTTTCTAAAAGACAAAATTATAAATAACAGAAATGCCTGCTCATATATAAGCCATTTCTCCTCATACACTCAGAAGACATCTGAAACTCAACCATCTTTCCCCATGAAAGCTCAGAGAGTATGAAAGAAAGTAGTTCAGTCTCAGAGTGAAGACTGCTTCACTCTACCATCGGGCTCAGCATTCACCTGGCTCTCCATGGAACCAACAGGTGAATCTGTTGTAACACTAGATTGTATATACACCTGGCAGAAGTGGGTAGTGTGTTACAACATCTTATACTAATGACAGGAACTGAAGGAGCGGATAATTATTTGATCATGAACACTAGGTGCAACAACAAAATATAATATGTAAAATTACATTCATGATAGAATTGCTCTTAATTTTCAAATAACTATAGGTCTTTATCACCCAAGAAAATTAAAATTGCATTTTTGTTAAATGTATTACAATGAAACTGCTATCTAAAATACATTTGCAAGCTAAAATACTTATATTTACAAAGTATCAGAAGATAAAAGAAAGGGAAGGGAGAGGGGGAGGAGCAGGCTGAAGAAGGAAAGGAAAGAGAAAGAGATAGAGAAAGATACCCATCATGCCCAGTGACAAAAAGATCAGGAGTTCAGGGTCAGCCTGGTCTCCATAAGAGTTTATCTAAAAACCTTGGGCTACTGCCAAACTTGATGCCCGAGTCCCATTCCCAGGACCCACATAGTGGAAGGAGACAGCCTACTGTGGCAATGCTCCTCTGACCTTAGCATGTACACCATAGGACATACACACACATGTGCACACACCAAATAAATGTGCTTTTAGAAAAATTTATGTAAGAACTGAAAAGAAAAAGGAAGGGAAAGGAAGGGAAAGGAAGGGGAAGGGGAAGGGGAAGGGGNAAGGGAAGGGAAGGGAAGGGAAGAGAAGGGGAAGGGGTGAAAGGAAGGAGAAAATGTAAGAGAAAGGAAGGGAAGGAGGGAGTAAGGAGGGAAGAAAAAGGGAAAGGAAGAAGAGTGGAAGGAAGGAAAGGGAAATGTAAGTGTAGCATAGCACAATGTGTGAAAATGAATTCATGAAATGCTGAAGAATCGTGCAAGACAAAGGTTTCAAGCTGGCAAACACCTAAATACCCGGGTAATCTGCAGACCTATGGACTGTCTCACCACTAAGGAATCAGAATCTGTATCTTGATCAAACTCTGGGAGACTGATGTACAGCAGTGTACAAGAATTGAATTGAGAGTCTTGGTATATACAATCCAATACCAACGACACTGCAGCCCAATGCCATTCTAATACTGTATAATGGTCCCTACTGCTTGTCAACTTGACTGGCTCTGGATCAACTAAGGGGCACACCTCTGGGTGGCTCTGCCAGGTTATTTCTTGGGAGAGTTAAGTGAGGGGACGAAGACTGTCCTGTAGAGTTGGCAGCACCTCCTAGAGGCAGCCCTGATATACAGAGATCCCAGGTTAAAGCAGTGGGGCTTTTCACCTGCCTGCTTTCACTCCTTGCAGGTGACTGAATCTACTTTGATGCTGCTCCTGTAGTTGCCATCTGCCTTAGTTTGGGTTTTATTGCTGTGGGGAGAAACCATGACCAAGGCAACTCGTATAAAGGCAAACCTTTAATTGGGGCTAGCTTACCGTTTCAGAGTCCGGTATCATTATGGCAGGAAGCATGGCAGTGTCCAGGCAGACATGGTAATCTAGAAGGAGCTGAGTGTTCTACATCCTGATCCAAAGCAGCCAGAAGGAGAATGGCTCTTCTGGACTGGGCAGAGCTTGTGAGCACTAGGAGCCCTCAAAGCCCACCTCCACAGTGACACACTTTCTCCAATAAGGTCACAGCTACTCTAACAAAGACAAACCTCCCAACAGTGTCACTCTCTGTGGGCCAAGCATTCAAATACATGAGTCCATGGGGTCAAACCTATTCAAACCACACCATCCTTGCTAACAGCAGAACCCAGTTTCTTCAGCCTTCCAATGCAGATTGGAATGAAGACAAGCAGTCTTCCATGAATACTCCAAGCCTTCCACAGCAGACTGGGCCTACAGAGGCATGCAGCCTCTCGAACTGAGCAGTAACCAGCTTAGCCACTCCAGCATGCAGATGGTCAGTACTGGACGGCCTCGTCCCTACTGCGGAAGCCAACCTAATAATCCTCTTCTAATATATACTGATTCTATTCTAGGGAACCCTACTAACACACTCGTCTACCTAACAATTTCTCATCTATGAGAAGGGAGGGTCACCAGTACTTCCTAGTGATTGCGGTAGGAATTAAAGATGATGATACATCTAGAACACTTAGTACATTTCTGGCCCATTTAGCAAGCGCTCAGTGAGTTTGCTCAGTTAACAGACAGGCACAGGGACGGTATCAGGAAGTGAGGAACATAACTATGAGAGCTGCAGTGGTGTCCTGAGAACCCTTAAGAAGGAGACTCTATACTGATCAAAGACTACTGAAGTGAACTGAATGATAAACACGCATTAACTGGGAGCATATGAAAGAACAACATTTCCGGGCTCTTGTGGACACGTCCAGGAAGTATGACCAAGAGCCATGTGCCTGGAGGAGGAACAGAAAGACAGACAGTGGACGTAGCGACAGGGAAAGAAAAGAATGACAAAGACACTGTAGAGATGAAGCTAGACCAACAGACAGAGGGGACAGTTGTGCAGGGCCTTACAGAGACATTAAAATTTTCAGTTAGGCTGGCCGTTGACAGGGAGCCTGATCTGCAAAGAGAGTTCCAGGACAGCCAAGCTACACAATGAAACCTTGTCTCAAAAAAGCAAAACAAACAAACAAACAAACAAAAACAAACAACAAAAGACTTTCAGTTACTCCAAAAGGAGAGGCAATTGTGATCAGATCTATATTATGAAAATGTCCATTCTAGCACAGAAACTACGGGAGTTTAGGACTCTAGATGCAAGAGACCAATGTGATTGGAACACGGAGGTAATGCTGAAGATGAAAAGAATGAAGATTCAATATTTAAAAGGCAAGCATCAACCGGACCTCAGAAGAGATGTCGAATGAGGCATAATAGGAAGTTAACAAATCCCAACTCCTATAAAATAGGGTCAAAACATTGTACAAGGACCTCTTTTTTTTGGAGAGGATAAAGCACAAATTTCAACTATATCAACATGATTTAAATCCCAAATATAGAATGAATTTGTATAGCAATGTCCTA
Organism: Mus minutoides; assembly: GCA_902729485.2. Lineage (NCBI taxonomy): Eukaryota > Metazoa > Chordata > Mammalia > Rodentia > Muridae > Mus > Mus minutoides. The sequence continues at coordinate 502,674 of LR750124.1, forward strand.
CTGTATGGAATTACAACACACCTGTATTACATACGCAATCGTCTCTTACAGACAAAATGAATAATCTTATGTGCGTAAGGTATATCTGAACAGAATAAGTCTCCATATGTTCAATTAGGTTCCTTTCCTTTGCATAACCACAATCCCCTTCTCCTCCAACCTTTATTAAGGAGGGGAAAAGCCTTCAAAGTCGAAAAGGAATCTTTCAAGCAAACACCAGACAGGCTGGTTTTATAATGGCTGACTGACTGACAACATCTTTGTTAAATTGCTTTCTCTGAACAGAGGCGGACGACTCAAGAAAAACTTAAAATACGGCGTTTTAAAGTGTTACCACACAATCCCTGGTTTTGATGTGCAAAGAAAAACCTCTAGCTGATAATTTACAATTAAATCACTTTAAGGTGCTAGTCTGGAGTCTCTTCAATCCTGTTAAGAAAGAGAAACACTGGTGTGTTCTTAATTACTGATCACAGGTAACGCGTCCGTGCGAATCCCAAGAAGTTTCTGCAAGCTTTATCTGTCTAAACCTTTCTCTGTAGCTTAAACAAACGGGCGCACTGGAGCCCCCGATGGGGATTTCTTTCTCTCAAACCTTATCTGCCCCACCCACCTCACACACAATAACCGTCCAGTCCAGAAAGACAACTACCGTCAGAGAAGGGCGTCCGAAACGTAGGGCCTTAGCCGGTGACCCCAGCTACCGGAACCGAGTATCAGAAACGAGGGGGGCTGGCTCAGCAGTCCCAGAGCACGGTCCAATCAATTTCCCAAAAGGATACCGAGATCTCCACGGCGGAAACCCGAGCTCCGGCGCCGGCTCTGGGGACTCTCCCTGCAGCAGAACGACCCAGGCAGCGAGGCTCCGGTCGCCCGAAGGCCTCGCCCAGAGTCACCGGCCTCTGAGATCCGCTCCCTCCCGCTTCTCGCTACCTGGATCCGGCTTCCCGGGCCACCCACAGCCAGCCCGTCCGACCCGGCCCATCACTAGGCAACAGTCGCAGCCGCGAGGCCCGGAGAGACCCGTAGCCCGCAAGGTGGCCGCAGACCCAGGTCGCCCGGTGCCCGCGACAGGTCACTCACCTCGCAGCCGGCTACCTGGAGGGGCGGTGCTGGGGCCCGTCCCCGCGCCGGCTCCCTCAATGCCTTCGGGCTGTGACTGCTCGGGCCGCGCTCCAGGCCGCCGCCGAACGCTCACTCCATCTCCTCCGCCACCCCCGAGTTCGCAGAACCCCGAGATCGAGGAGTAAAGGGGGAAGGAAGGGAAGGGACTAGGGAAGAAGAGCACGGTAGGGGGAAGAGCACCGAAAGACCTGCCCGCTCCTGCATGACGTCACTTCCGGGCGTTTCGGAAGGGTGGGGCTTGGCTTCCCTCCGCCCTCCCCGAGGCGGAGTGGGGCGGGGCTCCCGGGGCGCGGGAGGAGCCCGGGCGTCCGCTGACAGCCGTACCTGTGACTCTGATCAGCAGTCTTTACGGGCAAGACTTGGCTTTCCGGGCTCCAGGCTAGGAAGGCCGAGTTTCTGGAACCATAGAAGGGGATGCTCCAAGATAATGAGGACAGGTAACCAAATGTATATTGGAGATGAGTGACAGAAGCGATTTGATGGTTGGACAAATGCAGCTCTGGTTGTGGCCCCGCCCCTTTTCTGTTTCCCAAGCCACCTGCCTTTGCTGGTCTAGTGACTGATTACATAGGACTCGGCCTTCTCTTACTTTCTACTAAGAGACCTTAGAACCGAGAAAAGCCGAGCTTCTCACACGAGGCCGTATTGAAGTGCAGAGTCTGTTGCAGAAGTAGAATCAGATATTCTGCTTTTCTAAGACATTCTCAGATAACCCCGTTGCCACAGTTCCACAATTAGAGCAACAAAGACAATCTTACGTGCTTAATGAAAGAGGTAAGTTGTTCTGAAAATATATCTAGGTGAAACTGGGCACAGCCTCTGTCTCCCTGCTATCCATTCAAGTAACCCGTCCATAGTAGTAGGACTACTACCACCCTAACTAATCCTAACCCTGCCTCCCCTGTCTCTGCTCTGTCCCCGGTTCAGGTTAAAATGTCTTAAGATGGGTAATAGGGTAGATTCTATTACAAGAAGAATTGGAGAAGGGGGAAGAAGAGAGGGAGGAGGGTTATGGAGTGTGTGTGTGTGTGTGTGTGTGTGTGTGTACATGTTTGTGTGGTGTGTTTACATATTTATGTGGGTACAACTGTATATACACATGCCAGAAAAGCTCGAGGCTAGAGGTTAGCCTTAGGTGTTGTTCCTGTGGAGCTGTCCTTGTTTTTGAGACAAGGTCTCTAAATAGAACGTGGTGCTTTGCCTTTCTCTTATCTCTTCAGCTGTGAAATTAGGAGCACCTACCACCAAGCCTGGCTTTTTAATGTATGTTCAGGAGATCCAACTTAGATCTGCATGCTTAGAAGATAAGCATTTCACTAGCTGAGCCTTCTCTTTCCAGCCCCAGAAGGGTGGACTTTTATTTCTGTCCTTTTGCCAAGAGCATCTTTTTTTTTTTTTTTTTTTTTTTTTTTTGGTTTTTTGAGACAGGGTTTCTCTGTATAGCCCTGGCTGTCCTGGAACTCACTCTGTAGACCAGACTGGCCTTGAACTCAGAAAGCCTATCCCATCGTTCAAGCACGGTGGGTCTTGATAAGCAGAGACAATCTATGGTTTTAGAGCTTTATTGTAGAAAGGCAGGGAGAAAAAGAGAAAGTTGAAAGAGAGAGAGACCAGCAATGGCCATGTGGAGAGAGGAGAGAAGGGAAAGAGAAAAGGAGGGCTAGAGATGGGAGGAAGAAAGATGAGAGCTTAAAGAGAGTGAGAAAGGGCCAAGCAGCCCCTCTTAAAGTGGGCTGGGCTATCAGGTAACTGTGAGGAGGAGCATACCTGGCTATTGTCAGGTAACTGTGGGGGTGGAGTCTAGCCAGAAGCTTGGGACATTGTGTGACTTATAGTCACAGAATTATGGAGTTGGGAGCTCTGTGGTTTCAGGCACCTGATCCTGGGAATGTGGCTCACCTTTCTGTCACTTGTAGAGTTTTCTACTAGATCACCTGAACAAGCACCATTCAACCAAAATAGGCTGCCTATCACAGTCCCACAGATTTGAACATCACAGTTTTTTACCAGGTTATTTATTCCCTGTCTACAAAATCTCTTGTGTACAGTGTAAGACCATCACCTGTCAATAAAGTGCTGAGTGGCCTACAACAAGGCAGGAGAGAACAGAAAGTGAGATGAGAGAGAGAGAGAGAGAGAGAGAGAGAGAGAGAGGAATTCTGGGAAGGAGTCAGGTATGAGGAGGGAGGGGTTCCACCACCAGGAAATGGAGGAAGTCAGAGGTATGAAACTGAGGAGAGGTAACCAGCCACATGGCAGACATAGAATAGTATAAATGGGTTAATTGAGATAAGAGCTAGTTGAACAACCCTAGCCATAAATAAATGAGCCATCATGCCATTATTCAGGAACTGGGACGAACGTAGAAAAGAACAGTGGCCCTCACCCTTCCTAAAGCTGCTGCGACCCTTTCATACAGTTCCTTGTCTTATGGGGACCCCCCCAACCATAAAATTATTTTCATTGCTATTTTATAACTATAATTTTGCTACTGTTATAAACTGTAATGTAAATATATGTTTTCCATAATCCCTATGAAAAGGCCACTGGACAACTCCAGGTGGTGACCCACAGACTGAAAACCACTGACTACAGCTATACCTAAATTGCTATTGCATCCCTGGAGAAGGAGTATGGCAGCTCCTGAATTTTATGATTATTACATCAAAACCCGACAAAGATAGGCCAAAAGCTTTGAAATAGCAGTTTGATAATCTTTCACCAGATTTTTCCTTTAAAAACCACTGTTGCTAATATTAATCTTTCCTTTTATAGTGAGGTACCGGAACAGTGGTCCTGAAAACTCTTGCCAATACAGTCTCGCAAACCAAATAGCTATTAAAAGCACAGGCTGAGCAACTGCTCCAGCTTCTGCTGGAGCGCCACTGTGAGCTCTTCAGTGTGTCTCAGTGTTTTATCTGGGCACATTGACGTCTAAACTTTTTATGTTAAGCAAAAAAAGACAAATAATTTACTTAATTTACTAAGTACTTATAATGTGCGAAGCTTTAAGGAACCATGTCTCCTCATGCCCAGTCAAGAGATGGAAACACGCTTAAGGCAACCTTGGTGCTTATATTGATTAATATAGTCAATCAGTTTCTTATGCATGGCTAGGCATTGTTCTATTGACTTAGAATATAATGTATCTGTGAATAAAATGTAAACATCCAAGCCCTCGGGGAATTTATACCTAAAAGGAGGAAGGTAAGCTGGGCATGGTGGTGCACGCCTTTAATCCCAGCACTCGGGAGGCAGAGCCAGGCGGATTTCTGAGTTCGAGGCCAGCCTGGTCTACAAAGCGAGTTCCAGGACAGCCAGGGCTATACAGAGAAACCCTGTCTCGAAAAACCAAAAAAAAGAAAGAAAGAAAGAAAGAAAGAAAGAAAGAAAAAGGAAGGTAGATGATAAAAAGATACATGGGGACCAAGGGCAGGATAAAAAGTAATAAGTGCCATAGCAATGGGGAGAGAACAGCTTTTACAAGGATTTCAGGGTCATGGGGAGGGGGTAGCCAGGAGCTTATAGTTCACTGGCGTGGCCAAAGTTGAGCTCAAGAAGAAACAAAGTCTGAGCTACTACTAGAAGGGAAGAATGTCCACCAAGCTGCTGGGGGCAGGGAGAGTGGGTTAGAGTGGAGAGGATTGTGTCCAGAGCAGAGATCCTAAGTGTGAATGGGTGGGTATCGAAAACAGTAAGTAGCGAAGAACTGAAGGAGTGGTGGTATAAGTGAGATCAGAAGGGGGCCAGTGGGCACCCAAGCCCCAGTGAGGCCCCCACATGCGGACCATGGGAGAGTCCGAGATCTGGCTGTCGTTTATAAAGACTGCTCTGCCTTTATGTAGAGGGTATAGCCAATAAAGGAGCCGGATAACGGCGATCACACATTTTAGGTAGCATTTAAGTGATACAGGCAGGAGGTGTAAGTGAACTTTCCTCTTCATATATACGACCCAGATACTTTTGCTTTTGTTCTTTTCTTCTACTGTCCCTCCGTACCGTGAGTGGCAATATTGTAAAGAGACGTATCAGTTCACATTTCGTAGTACGCCCCAATAAAGAGAAAGGGAAGAAAGGGAACTTGAAGGGAGCTGGAGGAAGTCGGGGCGTTGGATCCAGGAAGCAGGGTTCCTAGAGATTAGATAAGGGGATGTTTCAGGAGGCTGAATTGGGAATCTTTATACACATAGAGTGTGAGCACACTTCTGTTACAGGATATTTTATTCATGTTGTCTTCTCGCCAGAACCATTTTCTTCCAAGCACCACTTCTTTACAGTTGTTTACACCTCTGCTCCAAGGTTACCTTTCAGAAAGATGGAAGCTTCCTTCAGTGGCCAAATAGCTGCTTTCTTTTCTCTAACCGCGCTTGTCTTAGTTAGGGTTTCATTGCTGTGAAGAGACACCGTGACCAAGGCAACTCTTATAAAGGAAAGCATTTCACTGCAGCAGGCTTACAGTTCCAGAGATTCATTATCACCAAGGCGGGAAGCATACAGGCAGGCATGGTGCTGGAGGAGCTGAGAGTCCTCCAGTTTGCTAATTTATTCAAGCAGAAGTCTGGGGAATATGTGTGGGAAATGGATTTTAAGGGTGTGGGATAATGGTGGAAGGAACATAAAACTAGATCAGCCTGAGTTTATTGACACGGGCCCTCTGAGTGGAGATTCTAGGTTTAATATGGAAGCTTGCACAGTTCAAAAAGGTGTCAGAACTTTGTTTGAATGGTTGACTGAAGCATTTATCAAAAGATGGCCTACTGAAAAGGAGTTGGAGATGCCTGATATTCCCTGGTTTAGTGTTGACGAAGGGATTTTAAGGCTCAGGGAAATTGCTGTGCTAGATTGGATACTCTGTATAAAACCTAATCCTCCACAATGGGGAAAGCCCAGAAGATATGCTCTTCACCAACCCTATAAGAAGCAAACTGGTGAGATGGGCACCAGCACGTACGAAGAGTTTTGTTCTTGCTCTTTTCCTTGTGCCAGACCTTAAGGTTAGAGATGCTGTTGCTCAACTGGATGAATTAAATGCAATGGGTTTAATTGGACCCAAGGTAGCAGTGTAACCGAAGTTATTATAATGGGCAGTATAGACAAAACTAGGTTCGTAATCACCTAACTCATAATGGTCAGCACAGGTGAGGTGAACTTTTTACTGGCATGACTCATATGGACCCTTGGTACTGATTAATCAGTCATGGTGTTTCCAGGCACCAAATAGATAGGAAATCAACTGCATATCTGTTTGATCTGTATAAGCAGGAAAATTCTCAAACAAATTAAAGAAAGGCTACATTAGATCGTGGTAAAAGGCAATCTAGGCCAGTGAATCAATTTCCAGACTTGAGCCAGTTTGCAAACCTAGAACCCCTTGAAGGAAAGGGTGGCCAGGTTCCCCTGAGGAAGGATCTTGATAAGACAACTAAAAGTTTTGCTCTTAGCTTGTCTCTGGTGTTCCCTCAGAGGGACCTATGGCCTTTTACAAGGGTAACAGTACATTGGGGGAAAGGAAATAACCAGACTTTCCGGGGTCTGCTGGATACTAGTTCTGAACTGACACCGATCCCAGGAGATCCCAAGAAACATGGTGGCCCTCCAGTTAAAGTAGGGGCTTATGGAGGCCAAGTGATTAATGGAGTTTCGGCTGATGTCCGACTCACAGTACATCCAGTTGGTCCTCAAAGTCATCCTGTGGTCATTTCGCCAGTTCCAGAATGTATAATTAAGATAGATATACTTAGAAGTTGGCAAGATTCTCACATTGGTTCCCTGTCCTGTGGAATGAGGGCTATTAGGATTGGAAAGGCTAAATAGAAGCCTTTAGAGCTACCTCTGCCAAAGAAAATAGTGAACCTAAAGCAGTATTGTATTCTTAGAGGAACTGCAGAAATTATTAGTGCCACCATCAAGGACTTGAAAGATTTAGGGATGGTGGTTCCCACCACATCTCCTGTTTACTCTCCTATCCGGCCTGTGCAAAAGACAGACAGATCATGGAGAATGTTAAGTTGACTATCAAAAACTAAGGTAGTAACTCCAATTGCAACTGCTGTTCCAGATGTAGTTTCCTTACATGAGCAAATTAGTATGTCTCCTGGTCTACAGAGCAGGTTTAAGGCCAGCATTGAGAACCCATTCCTAAAGGATACTTTAAAAAATATAACCAAGAGTTATCTGGCAATATTTTGCCCTAGGTAGTTTAATTATTTCAATTTCGTCTCTTATTCAGTAATATTGTGAACTTGTTTCAATTCCACAACTGATTTTTAAAAATTATCTCTATGCTTTATGTGGTATCTCTTTTCCATACATTTGGTTATTTAACATACAAGAGCATGGATTGAAAATGCTCCTGATGGTGGTGGACCAGCCTTACTCCAACTTACGAGTAGAAGCCATCTTTTTGCAATGTCGAAATAAATTCACTCCTATTTTCTGTAAAAATTAAATTTTACCAGGTCCTGATCCATTTTCTAGAATTTGACATGATCCACACCTTAGACCCCAGCCTCCACTCTGATAAGATGTTCTGCCAAAAAATTTTGAAATGTTTTTGCCAAGTTCCTATATAATTAAAAACCTTTGGAAACCCCCCCTCCTCCCCACACACACAGCCTTACAGTTTGGGGGCAGGGGTTAATATAGACCCCACCTTCTCCTATGTCTGATGCTAGTATCTCAGACCCACACCAGGGAGATAGTCCTGTCTAACAGAAAGTAAGGCTTTCGTAAATTGACCAAAGAATTTGGGCAATGGTCTTTACTCTCTTCAGTGGAATTAACAATGGCTAGGACTCATCTGCCCCTTCAATTGTTCAATGGGAAGAGAGGCCCTTGGTATTGCAAAAATCATATGCCCCAGTACAGGGGAATGCCAGGGCCAGGAAGCGGGGAGTGGGTGGGTTGGGGAGCAGGGCAGGGGGAGGGTATAGGGGGCTTTGGGGATAGCATTTGAAAAGTAAATGAAAAAAATATCTAATAAAAAAAATGCCTTAAAAGAAAAGAAAAAAAAGAAAAATAGGTGCTGCTCAGAGATAATGCGGAGGCTTTTTAGTTGTTGACTTTTTTCAATTCGCTTCCCCAATTCTACTTTGGGTATGAGAGGAGGGTGTTTTGTTTTGGTTTTGTTTTTGCTTTCTTTTGTAAGGCTTCACACTTGCCAACCCTTGATAGACAAGGAGTTTTGAGAAACAGAAGGGAGATATGATTCTTTATCTTCACCAGTTGGCATTTTAAAATTAAAATTAAGTTAATATTAACCCCAGTATCTCTCTGATACAAAAAAAAAAAAAAAAGAGGAAACTCATTAAGAATTTCAAAAGATACCACCCATAAGCTTTAAACTAACACTCCTGAGGCAAAACACCATAAATTTGTAAACACAAACTGTTGCCTGGTAGGGGTGGTGATTCTGAGAGGGAGGATAGTCTTCCAACATGTTTGTAGGATCTTGTTTTAAAATATGTTATCTTTAAGAAGGAGTACAAGGGGCTGGAGAGATAGCTCAACCGTTAAAGGCTAGGCTCACAACCAAAAATATAAGAAGGAGTACAAGGTCTGGAGGGATGGCTCAGCAGTTAAGAGCACTGACTACTCATCCAGAGGTCCTGAGTTCAAGTTCCTGCAATCACATGGTGGCCTTCAACCATCTGTAATGGGGATCTGATGCCCTCTTCTGGTGTGTATGGAAACAGCTTCATATATACTTATGTGTGTGTGTATATATATATATATATATATATATATATATATATATATATTCATATATACACATGCATATATCATATGCATACATATATACATATGTATATATCATATATATCCACATATATTTCAAATATACATATATGTGTATATATATATACATAAATTAATAATTATTTAAAAATTTAAACAAGTGCAAGTTACTCTTTGCCTCTGCTGAGTCACTTATGTTGTTAGAACTGCACACTAAATATTTACTGAGGGTTTAGTACATTTCCTTAAGTCCTGTTTCCCATTTCTTGCCTGAGCTCTCTGGACAAAAATGGAAATTTCCCTTAGGGTAATATTATTTCAAGCTATTCCCTTGAGGTAGAACTTAATGGCTGTGAATCATTGATGTAAACATAGAGGACCAGAGAGGGCTGGAGAGGTGGCTCAGCCATTTGGAGCACTTGTTGCTCTTTCTGAGGACCTAGGTTCAGGTCCCAGCACCTACAGGACAGTTTACAGCCATCTCTAACTCCATCTGTAATTCCAATCGCTGGGGATCTGATGCCCTCTTGTGGCTTCTGTGGATGACACCAGACACACATTCATGCATGTATATGGTACACATGCATACATGTAAGCATCACATACATACATGTAAAATAAATAAATCTTTTAAAAATTATTTAGGTAGAAGATCTTTTTTTAAAAAAGATAAATATTTTAAGATCATACGTATCTAAAACCATGATTTTGCTTACTCCCTCTAGCCCTCTTCTGGCGCTGGGAGTGGAGTTTTTTGGGTTTTTCCTTCTTTCCTTCGCATCGTCTCAGCCCCTCCCCCACTCCTTCACTCTTGTTTACTCTCACTGTTTCCTTGCCTTCGGTCACACTGGTTAGTTCACACTCTGGCACCATTCTCTTAAAGTGGCATAGGTTACAGATTCAATTTCCGCTGAAAGATACACAGAAAAAGAAAGCATGTTGTCATCGCATTTTTTTTTGTCCCTAGTCAAGAGGAAAATGGAGTTTAAAATGTAAGTGCTTAAAAAACTCACTGAATTGGTATCAGTTTCAACTTTTTATATGAAAGCTGTTTCATTTGTCTTGGGTTTGAGTGCTTAGATTCAAGCTCTAATTAAAAGTATACAGACGTGTATGAAAATACCACAATGAAATCCATTACTTTGTATGCTAACTTTAAGGTCAACAAGGGAATGAGAGGCAGGTAAGGATGCTGGCTGCAGAGACATGAACCCTCAGCTTCTACTTAAAAAGCCAAGGATGGGCCTGGAGAGTTGGCTCAGTGGTTTGGCGCACTGGCTGTTCTTCCAGAGGTCCTGAGTTCAATTCCCAGCAACCACATGGTGGCTCACAACCATCTGTAATGGGATCTGATGCCCTCTTTTGGTGTGTCTGAAGACAGCAACAGTGTACTCATACAAATAAAATAAAATTAAAAACAAAAAACAAAAACAAAAACCAAACAAACAAAAAACCAAGTATGGCTGCACATACCTGAAATCCCAGGACTATTGGGTATTGAGGTTTGGTCTTTTCTCTGTATTGCAATGCTAAGTGCAGGCCCCCAAGACCTGGTTGCCCCAGAGACAAGAGAGTCATCACATAGACCCAAGTGAAGTTATGTGACCTTGCCCCCAACCCCAAATTATTTCTGTTGGTGAATAAAGATGCTGACAGCTAATAGCTGGGCAGAAGAGACATATACAGGTGTTAGGGTTCCTGGGCCTGGGGGAGGTCAGAAGAGAAGCACAAATGAGAGAAGAAAGTAAGGAGGAAGAGAAAGTTGCCATGGGTTAGGAGTCAAGAGAACATGTTCCCAAGGGCTGGCCAGTTGGTGTTAAGAGCAGCCCAGATGAACCATTGTAAGTAATAGCTCAGGTTATCAAATAGGAAATAGATTTAAATAGCATAGAGGGTAGATAACTGCCTAGTTGTTGTGCTGACTGGGGCTTAATTGTAAATAATAAAAGTTGTATGCCTTTTATCCAGGACTGGGATGATCAAGGCAGAGTAGAAACCCAGGATTGGGATTTAAAATTTCTTTAACAATTAGGGGCAGAGACAGGAGGATCGCTGGAGCTTGCTAGCTGGCAGCCTAGCTCCAGGTTCAGTGAGAGACCCTGCCTCAAAGGAATGCACATGGAAAGATTTCAAATATCCGAGTCTGTTGTACCGTATTGATGTCATATCCAAGGACTCTTTTGTCTTGGAATAGCTTAAACCAACAATGGATACAGATTTGAACTCTCTATTTCCCTGAGCCATCCACCTCTCTCTGTGTCTGTGATCTGTGTTTACCCCATATGTGTGCTGTATATGTCTGGTGTGTGTGTGTGTGTGTGTGTGTGTGTGTGTGTGTGTGTGTGTGTGTAGGTGTTTGGGAGGGTATGGGTGTGTAATGTCTGCCTGCCTTGCTGTCTGTCCCTAACAAAGAATTCTGCTTTATATTTATTGAACAGTATAGAACACACATTATGAGAAAAGAAAAGAATGGGGAATTTCTTGCAGAAAAATTTTTAACAGAATTTTTACAAGGAATTGACTCCTACTGACCCAGAATAGCACTCAAAACTGCAAACAAATATTATCCAATAGTCAGATGTTCTATTACAGTAAGAACACTAAGCGATAGAATTTCTTTCTTACAAGTTGAAAAAAAGAAGCAGAAAACAAAGTATAATGAAAAGTATAGATACTTTGCTATTAAAAGATTAACTTTCTCTGGGAGAGCTGCCCAGCCCCTAGCCTGGTCAGCACAGGAGAGCTAGCCCTGCCCCTTATTGGCTGCAGCAATCAAGCAGACAGTGCAAGAGAGCTTGCCCCAAAGGCATGAGCGCTGGAGAGCTGGTAGGCTGACCAACTTGTGTATTTTCAATTTCTAAAATAAAACTATCCCGAATTTGGCCTATTATCCCTGAAAATAATCTGTAAAGACTAAATGTAACAAAGGATAAAAATAGGCCCGACATGGTGGTGTATGCTTTTAATCCCAGCACTCAAGAGTCAAAGGTAGGAGAATCTCTTGAGTTCAAGGGCAGCCTGATCTACATAATGAGTTCCAGGATAGTCAGGGCTACAGAGAAACCTTATCTCAAAAGTTGATTAATTAAGTAATTAACTAATTAATTAAAAATAGGCATAATGAAGCCAGGCGTGGTGGCACACGCCTTTGATCCCAGCACTCAGGAGGCAGAGGCAGGTGGATTTCTGAGTTCAAGGCCAGCCTGGTCTACAAAGTGAGTTCTAGGATAGCCAGGGCTATACAGAGAAACCCTGTCTCAAAAAACTAAATAAATAAATAAATAAATAAATAAATAAATAAATAAATTTATTTTAAAAAGCCAGGGCTATACAGAGAAACCCTCTCTCGAAATAAATAAATAAATAAATAAATAAATAAATAAATAAATAAATAAATAAATGGAAGCTCCTGTAGAGCTCCTGCTGCCCCTGATGCAGCAGCATTTGCTATTGCTGGACTGCTGGATATCCTGACAATGAAATTAGACGTGCCCAGAGAAACCGAAGGATCCTAATCAACAGGAAGGAGCCTAACGAGGTCTTTAATCCCTTTCCCCTCTAACCTTTCTCTCCTACCTAATGTTGGGGTTGGAAGGGATCAGGGTGGAATATGGGTTGGAAGGGAGGTAGTTATAGGAACCCAATAAAATAATACAACAAATATGCCAACACTGATGCCTGTAAATCCCAGTACTCAGGAGGCTAAGGTAGGAGGGTTACCAGGAGTTTGAGGCCAGCCTGCACCACAGGGTTAATTCCTGTCACTTAAGGTTGCAGAGTGAGACCTATCTCAAGAAAAGAAAGAAAAAAAATGTGAGTGTGTGTGCACATAGATTTGTATTTACATTTAAGATTGGACCAGATGATAGCAAAGGTACAAGCTTGGGTCAGAGCTGAGCGCTTATGCTCTGAACATGGTTTTCCTGATAGTGTGGTAGCTGGAGAAGCTGTGGAACCTGAAGAAGTAGGGCCTCTCTGGGGGAAGTGGGTCGTGTTTTATATAAATGCAATATTACTTAAACTGAATGATGGTCTGTGAATGTTCAGTAGTGTGTGTTTGTGTGTGTGTGTGTGTGTGTATGTATGTATGTATATGTGTATACACACACACACAAAATATACACACACACACACACACACACACACATATATATATATATATATATATATATATATATATATAATTTCAAACTTTGTTTTTAGTTTTTTGTTTTTGTTTTTGTTTTTTTTTTGGTTTTTTGAGACAGGGTTTCTCTGTGTAGCCCTGGCTGTCCTGGAACTCACTCTGTAGACCAGGCTGGCCTCGAACTCAGAAATCCGCCTGCCTCTGCCTCCCAAGTGCTGGGATTAAAGGCGTGCCCAACCACCGCCCGGCCTAATTCAAACTTTTTTATAGAGAAAATTTTACTTCTCCTACATGGTTCTTTTGTGTCTTGGACATGACTTCTCAGCAGAAATTCCTGTACTAGCAACTCCCTGCCACCTAGTGACAGCTGTATATTACTGTTATTAGGCTTAAAGGAAATTTAAATCCTAAGGATAATGACATTCAATTTTAGATTAAAACCTTTGGAGCAGGATGCTTATATGTAAACCTTTTGGGGTGGGGAATATATATATATATATATATATATATATATATATATATATATATATATATATATATATGTATATACATCTTCTAGTAAAAATACACAGTAAATTTCCACAGGAATTCATTCTGAATTGTAATGTTAGAGCAATATTTAACCTATGATTCACAGATTGAGGTATGACAAAGACTCTTTGCTTGATCAGATATGAAGGCTTCCACTCTCTCTCCCAGGCCATCTGTCTCCTTCCATACCAAATCCCATTTTAGCAGAAAATTCTGCTAAGTAGGTTTAGCAAGAAGCTCCTCACTCTACTATTTGGTCAGGATTCTCAGCTCCCATCACACCTCAGGTGTTAATCGGATCACCCTGGTCTGTCTTCTACAATTTAGAGAATTCAGAATCCTCTTTACTCCCGAGCAGGTCTATCTACCGACCCAGACTCACTGTTTCATGCCGCAGCAATAGAATGCCTGGATAACTATAAAGATCAGAAGTGCGTTACGTGGCGTTCTGAAGGCTGTGAGATTCAAGGTTCAAGGACCCGTAACTAGCAAGGGTCTCCTTGCCGAATCATCTGTGGTACACAAGAGAGAGGGGCCATATTCTTTTATCAGAGGCACACTCAGCCTTCTCAGCAAGGACAGCATTAATATCATAAGGACAGAGCCCACCACAGCCCTGCCCCATGACCTAAAGATCTGTTGAAGATCCCACCTCTCTGAGGCACTTTCACTTGGATTACATTCCAACACATAAGCTTCAAGAACACACTCAACCCCCACCTTTCTTCTCTGCAGTAAGCTCTGTCCTGCCTGTACCATACTCATGATTAAAGCCAGCATCTTTCTCCCATTGCAAGCTGCCATAGCAGTAGTGCCTACAGATACTATGATGGTCCTGGCCAAAAACAAAAAATCCAAAACAAACAAACAAACAAACAATAGGTTTCTCTTTGCCAGGCAAAACCGAGTAAATAAACGATTTTCTAATTCAAAGACATTAATGTAGAGGTGAAGCTTTTATCCTTTCATATACTTTAAATCACACAAAAGACACTACCATTCTCTGACTTTTTTCTTCTGGAAACTCCCCATTTCTAACTGGATTGAAAGAGTTTTGATTCTGCTTGTCATGTGCCAGAAAGAATTTTGAGCATTAAAAACCAAAATGTTGGGCGTGCAAACCCAGCTTTGTCAACTTAACCTGGTTTGGTTTCAGACCCAGGGACTGTTCAGGCATTCAGTCTAGGCTCTGCCCCACAGTTACCTGGCAACAGCCAGGTGTGCCTGACTATAAAAGGGGCTGTCTGCTCCCTCCTCACTCTCTTGCTCTCTTCTCTTCTCTTCTCCTCTTGCTCCTGCTCCATTCCCCTTTCTCCTCTCTCCCCATTCCCCTCCTGGCTCTCTCTCCAAGTGCTCTTGACCGGACTTTGCCTTTCTCTGTCTCTACTACCCCCTCAACTCCCCTCCCTATACCCTATATAAGCTCTAGTCTATACTATACCTTCATGTGGCTGGTACCTCACAGGGAAGGGATGCTTCAGCAAGGGCCTTCAGAGGCACCCCTTTACCCCACACCATAAGTGCCTCCACCAAAAATATCACTAGCTTCTCTTTCTTTTTATAAAACACAATTGTGAGGTGCATATTTTACATATCAAAGCAGACCTGTCTCCT
Organism: Mus minutoides; assembly: GCA_902729485.2. Classification (NCBI taxonomy): domain Eukaryota; kingdom Metazoa; phylum Chordata; class Mammalia; order Rodentia; family Muridae; genus Mus; species Mus minutoides. Next base: position 517,807 of record LR750124.1, read on the forward strand.
AGGTTCTCCCAGCATCCCTCAGTCCCTGCCTGGCAAACCCTAACCGCAACCCTGAACTTTCCAGCCCAGGAGCAGAGATGTCCTTCCTCAGAAAGACTCTTGCCTATATAATCCAGATATTTTGATTCTTCTTTCTCTCTCCATGTGCCCCTTGTCTCTCCCTTCCCATGGCAACTTCCCTTACCTCCTTCCTTGGGACTAGTGGACATGTCCACCTGAGAGCAGCTTCCCAATAAACCCGCATTTAATGTGATCGAATCTAGCTTGAATCGGCTCATTCCACTGGTGGAGAAATAACTTATCAAACTTGATGACTAATAATGCTAACAAATTAATCGATCATAGGTGTAATAAGCATTTCTCTATACCAGGAATGACATTGAAGATATAAAATGGACGAGTCATGGTCCTATTCTTAGAAAAGTTAATCCAGCAGGACATGAAGACAGAACATATAAACATGAAGCTGTGGTTGCAACTCTGGAAACAAATGATTTATTTAAGATATCGGGAAGGTCTCAGAGCAGGTAACAACCCTGGGCTTAAGGTCTGAACTGGACATTGAAAAGCATTTATGAGAGCTCCTCTAGAAGAAGCAGAACTTTAGAGGTAGTTACGTCAATGAGAGACTTTTTTAAGAGAGGAAGGACTTATTCTGGTTCACAGTTTTAAAGTATACAGTCCACTGTGATGGTTTATACTGGCATGGTAGGATTCAAGGCAGCAGAGAGGTACAGCTAGGACTCTTCCCATCTCAGCAGGTCAGAAGTGGAAAGTGGCCGGGCAAGGTGGCTCATGCCTTTAATCCCAGCACTCGGGAGGCAGAGGCAGGTGGATTTCTGAGTTTGAGGCCAGCCTGGTCTACAAAGTGAGTTCCAGGACAGCCAGGGCTATACAGAGAAACCCTGTCTGGAAAAAAAAAAGTGGAAAGAGCCTATATAACTCTCAGGCTCTCTCCCTGTCTCAAAACACTAAGCACAGGCACCCACTGACTTCCATGAGGTAGGCTATTTTAATAAGTGCCTCTTTGTAGGCAAGTGTTGCTGCCAGTATGGCAAGAGTCTATCTACACCCGAGTTATCTAGAATACTACCTATCCAGTGAAGCTCTTCTGGGCATAAGGGATCTATTTACTGAGATGACCCAAACATTGTCTCTCAAGTTGTAAAGCATATAGATTAGGTTACAAAACCTGTACACAAGACTTCTTGTAATTATATCGGCATTCACTGATTTGAGTCTCTGCATTTTCTCTTGCACTAATGATTTGAAACAATAGGGTTTTGTTTAGTTTTTTCAGAAAGAACATAGCACTTCCAAAGTAGTAATAGACATATAAGACATCTTTTTTTTTTTTTTTTTAATGAGACTGGGTTTCTTTGTGTAGCCTTGGCTATCCTGGAACTAGTTCTGTAGACTGGGCTGGCCTTGAACTCACAGAGATCTATCTGCCTCTTCCTTCCAAGTGCTGGAATTAAAGGTGCATGACTTTATGTATGTTAGACACTAACCCTCTGTCAGACATACAACTGACAAAGGTTTCTTTTTATCCTCATTCTTGTAGGTTGCCTTTTCACCAAATGATGGTGATCTATGTTATACAAAAGTTTTTTTTAACTTTACAGGGTCCCATCTGTCAGTGGTTGGTCCTAATGCCTATACTGCTGGGTCCTGTTCAGAAAGTTCTTCCCTGTGCCTCTAAGTAGAAACATATTTCTTACTTTGTCCTGATAACAGATTCCAGGATCAGGTCTTACATGGAGTTCCTTGATCCATTTAGAGTTGCAGGTAAGAGATAAGGATGTGGTTTCATTCTTCATGCAGCTATCCAGCCTTGTGGTAGGGCACATGCTTTTTCCATTTTTGACAGTTCTAACCTCTATAGACACAGGACCCCCATATGATCTTATCTGTCCCTCATGCAGTCCCAGCACCTTCTCTGACCCATTCGCTGTATTGTGCAACACTATTCAGGGAGAGGCACAAATATCTACTCATCCCAGATAAGGAACCGACAACAGATCAACTCCAACTTGGTGAACCAAGTTTACTAGGGTTACAGGAATATAGGTGAGGAGTTACATATAGCAGCACAGATGTCTCAAAGGCAGCTGTGTCACTGAAAGCCCATTCCAACATGGGTAACAACTCAGAAAAAGCTGAAACCTTCGAGTGCTCTACATGTCTTGCAGGTCAGAAAGTATGTTCTCAGAAGGCCGACTGTTAACAGATGCTGGGAAGGAAGAGGTCTTGTGCCTCTTCTGCTAAGCTTTAGGGACTTTTTGAGACTTTGGAGTTGTTTGGTTTTTGAATCTAAATGAGCCTCTTTTTAATTCTCCTTGAGTTCCCTCCAAGATGCCATGTTTTAACTCAAGGAAATTACCAACTCATTCCTTAAATTGGAAAGCTATTGCTTTGGAAATGCAGAGACACAGGACCCTGAGCATGCTGACAAGAGTACGGTCACTAATCATCTTATCTTAGTATGGTGACTATGGGTCGCATAAAAGAACTTCTAAAACAAAGTAGTACATTTTTGCAAAACAGTGGTGACCATAAACACTACAGACATCTGTACTTTTTCAGACTTACATTAAATAAAAAATAAAGATTACACAGATACATTTAATATTGATATTTCAAATTTTATTATGTACAAATAAGAATAACAAACTTTAAATAAAATATTTAGTTCTAAGACAGCAGAATCTTAACAGTCTACAAATACTTTAGCTAAGCACAGTCAAAACTACACAAAGTATCTTTAAGGAAAACTGATGGGTGAGATATTTCAATTTGTGTTTTCAAGTATGAAGAATTAAACATTTGCTCTTTCACTTTCTCATGAAAAATAATCTATTCTCAGGAACAGTATAAGTATTGTTTAGTAGTCTAACTACTTAGTGAAACACCGCTGAATTAGTTTACTGTAATAACCCACATAAGAAGCCTGTACACATCCATCAGCCATGACTTGGAACATTTACATAAGTAAGACTATCTTACAATGAAAAGTAACATAGTTAGGTCTTTTTTTTTTTGGTTTTTTTTTTTGGTTTTTTTTCGAGACAGGGTTTCTCTGTATAGCCCTGGCTGTCCTGGAACATAGTTAGTTAGGTCTTAACCTCCTATAAAAGAAACTTTAAATAAACTTTTCAAGACTTTTATTCTGACATGTCTCTTAAATATCAAATTTCTCTTCACAGACACTATGCCCATTTTCTTCATAATCTTCTCTTGTAACCACCATATCTTCAAAGTCATCGTTTTCAGATATCAACTTCCCACCTTCCCAGGAGTAAGTGATGGGGCTGAAACAGAGATCACACAAATGAACCCAGCCACTGACTATAGAGCAAATGTCAATTACGAACTAAACAGTCGAAAGTTCTGCTCAACCTAATGGAAGCTCACTTATGGGGCAGAGATAAGCTCTTCCTCACCAGTGCAAACAGTGGGTTGGTTCTTTCCCTACGAAGGGACCTTATGTATGGCCCCTCTTCTTTTAATGAAAATCCCAAAACATAAACAGAAGCTGTAGCTGAGTAAAGAGGGAAAATGTGCTGGACCTAAACCGAAGTGAAGATGTATTAACTAGTGCTTCTCACAGAAGCCATGGACCAGCTGGCTAAGTCCCACTTTAGAGACAGAACCGGGAGGTTCTAAGTAACCTAACAGCTATCTCAGTGCCATTTTCAGCCTGTCCTGTGGCTGCTATAAAACAATGCTGATAATCCCACGAAGGCCAGAGAATAGGACAAACCGACCAAGTGAAGCATGCAGTTAGTTTGGCTTTGCTGCCCACGGCCACACCTACTTGTGCTGACTCAGCTCGACTGCTTCCCCAGCTGAGATCAGAACAGGTGAAGAGAACAATTGTCCTTATGCACTGCATCTGCAACCTTTTACTAACATTACTTAAAGCTCTATATTTGTACCTGTCTGTTATGATTGCTCAAATTAAAGAACAATAGTGAACTGTTTCAGTCCTGTGGCCTCAGGCATGTATGCACAAGGTGAAAACCCAATGTCAGGGAATAATGAATATTGCTGCTGACAAGAATTATTCCAGCATTTAACAATTCCTTGATCCTTTGAAAGACTTCAGTAAGAATTTAATTAAAAAATTTTTTTCAATGTTAAGATTTGCTATCTACAAACGGAAGTTGTAGGTAGTAGATAGTAGTTGGCTTCCCAGCACTGGGAGTACGGGCAGTGATCGCCAGTTTAGGTCGGTTGGAACTACATAGCAAGCAACACTGGGTCCCAAAAAAACAAAAAGGAAAATGTAAAATGATATAGATGAGAACCTTGAATTAGCTACTTCTGACTTTGAAAAATACTACTTTAGTGTAAATTTAAATTTAATTCGAATAGGATCTCATTTGTAACTCTGCCACTAACACTAGGCAATCTTTTGGTTAAGAATTCCCAATCTGGCCGGGCATGGTGGTACACGCCTTTAATCCCAGCACTCGGGAGGCAGAGGCAGGCAGATTCCTGAGTTCGAGGCCAGCCTTGTCTACAAAGTGAGTTCCAGGACAGCCAGGGCTATACAGAGAAACCCTGTCTCAAAAAACAAAAAAAACAAAAACAAACAAACAAACATACAAACATACAAACAAAGAGTTCCTGATCTGGCCATGATGTACATGTCTAGGCATCTAATTCTAGCACTCACAAGGCAGAGGCAGAGCGATCTCTATGCATTTGAGGCCACTGTGGTCTACATAGTCTCAGACAGCCAGTGAGACTATCTCAAACAAACAAATAAAAAAGAGAATTCCTCTTTCCAAGAGGCAAGGTAGTTAGCTTACCATGGCAATTCTTGCTACCTAAGACTGACAATGTGAGTTTAATCCATGGGACCTGGGTAAAGGTAGAAGGGGAAACAAACTCCATGGAGTTGTCCCAGGACCTCCACACACATGCCTGGAGCATACACATCCCCAAGCCCACACATCACATATATATAATAACAATAAAATGAAAGCCCTTTGATTCGGGTGATGTAGTAGGGCTTTACTCTGGTCCCTGCTATGAATTGAGCATAGTCAGTGGCTCAGAAGACCATCTCTCTCCATTGTCCAATGCAAACTCGGAGTAGGATGCTATTTAAGGCCACTCCTATGGCTCTAAAGACCTGCTTTAACTTTTACAGCTTAGGTTGGAATGATACTATCTTTCTCAAGAGTAGGAGACATTAAATTTTTTCTCTCTTGGTTTTTCTGAAACAGTCTCACATAGACCAGGCTGCTCTGCAGCTGAGCTTGGCATTGAACTTCTGCTTTTCCCATCTCTAAATTCCCAAAGTTGGGATTAGAGACAAGCACCACCACACCACCATTTTAATAAAAAACAAGTCTAGTTAACTATAATGGTTCACTAAAAACATTTAGAACTTAAAAGAATTCCCAAAGTTATGAACTGACAGTGCTTCCCTTAATAAATCAATTCTTAGACTTCTATTCTTGAGAGAACCTAGCTTGAGGCTAAGGAAGGAGCTTGGCTTTTTTGTGTGTAACAGGCCTTGGAAGCAGGACTGAGACACACATGAAAAGCTCCTGTCGTGTACCCATGCTGTGCTTGGCCCCTTACATGCCAGCTCTTCTACCTCACCCAAGAACTGAGGTTTCATTTTTGAAAGAAAGAGAACAAGAATCCCGCCAGGGAATAAATCTGCTAGTATCTATACTGAGTCCAGCTTTAAAGTCACATCTCCCACGAGCCCCCCTCCTGCAAGCTGGCTTTTGCTTCCCTATAAACCAACACTTACTTCTCAGGCAACACGACAGAAACGTCATAGTCTGTTGGCGTCAAACATCGAACTTCTGAGTAAACACGCTCTCTGAACCCAGGGAAAAGGGAATTTCCTCCCGTCAAAACGATGTTCTTAAAAAAATGTGGCTGCATTTCTTTAAAAGAAGGAAAGAAAGAAGAGAAGAAAGAGCATTAGAAAATCTACTTGTCTCTGGAAAGACTCAGCTGAGCGTGTGGGCGTGGCCAGGAAAACAAACAACCTGGGGTCTATTGTTAAGATTTTACATTCTTCTCTTGTGTTCACTATTAAGATTTTGTTGCTGCAGGTTAAGACAAGGCCCCACTATATGGGACAGGATGGCCTTGAACTGTAATCCTCCTGCCTCATTCCCTAGAGTACCAGGATTACAGACCTGCCCCACCATGACACGAACTGCATTTTAAGATTTACCACAAGGCGATAGTGTGTACACAGTGGAGACACTAAGACAGTGAAATGTGACCTCACGGGTCTTTAAAACAAAACACTAAGGGTAAACTTCTGATGGCCAATCATATTTGCATGAAGGCCATACACAAAGGATTTTCTGCAGCAGACTCTGAATCATAATTATCATTCTTCTTTCTTAAAATGAACGGGGCCTTTTCTAGAAACTTCTGTAATATAAAGGCCTTGCTCGGTATTTTTAACTTGTTATTCTTAATTTCTATGTCCTCACACTAAAACAGATATATCTATTGCACACTACACACCTTTGATGTGGAAACACTGACAATCTAGCCCTTAAACCAAGAAGGCAAAGCCGGGTGTGGTGGCGCACGCCTTTAATCCCAGCACTCGGGAGGCAGAGGCAGGCGGATTTCTGAGTTCGAGGCCAGCCTGGTCTACAAAGTGAGTGCCAGGACAGCCAGGGCTATACAGAGAAACCCTGTCTCGAAAAACCAAAAAAAAAAAAAAAAAAAAAAAAACCAAGAAGGCAGGAGTGAGCAGACACATTAAGGCACATGATGGCAGACACTAGGCATCACAAGGCGCACCAGGATTAAAAACCTAGAGCACAACCCAGGAACTAATGGGCACTGGCCATCCCACGCCTACTGCGTCTACTCATCAAGGTAAAGTTGCCTTAGGTTAGCCCTGTGTGGCTATTACGTCATGACTGCAGCTACATATAAACCGTGAACCAGGAGAACAGCCACACAATGCAACAGCTGGACTGACTTTGTTCTCAGTGAGGGGAGAGCACACTGTGTGCACTACATGCCTTTTGGTGTCACTACTGTTCCTGATAGAAAGGGCTGGAGACATGGCTCTGAGGCCAAGACAATTTACTGCTCTTCCAAAAATCCCAAGTGCAGTTCCTGCATCTGGCGGTTTGAAACTGTCTGTAGCCCTGCTCCAGGGCATCTTCTGGCTTCTAAGGACACCTGCATGCATGTATGCATATGGCACATATAAACTCAGACAGACACAGACACACACAGACACAGACACACACACACACAGACACACACAGACACAGACACAGACACAGACACACACACAGACACACACACACACAGACACACACACACACACACACACACACACACACACACACACACACACACACACACAGGATAGGGGAGGGACATTCTTGCCACAGACCAAGTGTAGAAGTCAGAGGACAATTCTGTAACATTGTTTCTCTCCTCCCATCTTTATGTAAGTTCTGGGAAACTAACTCAGGCTGTCAGACTCATACACAAAGGCCTGGCCACCTTCCTGTCTAGCTTCTTAAAAGTAATCCAGATGGCTGGGTGGTGGTGATGCATGCCTTGGAGGCAGAGGCGGGCAGCCCTGTGAATTCTAGGCTACCCTTTTCTACAGAGTTAGGACAGCCAGTGCTACACAGAGAAAGAGGAAAAGAAAGGAAGGGAGGGAGGGAGGGAGGGAGGATTCCTGTCATTCGGGATTCAGAGTAAATCAATCTTATGAACTGCTGAAAAAGCAGTCCATTAAAACCTCTACATTTCAATTTTATGTAAATTTAGGTTAAGACTTTCAGTCAAGCAAGCCTTCTAGCACACACTTATAAATCTAACATTCAGGAGCCTGAAACAGGGAGATCCTGAGTTCTACACCAGTCTGAACTACATAGCAAGAATGTGCCTAAATAAATAAATAGACTTTTCTAAAAAGAACAGAGCAATTTAATACTTAAGGAAAGATATATCCATGCTTAAATAGACTACAATGACTTTTTCCAAATGCATTTTATGACCCAGAACAAACCAAGAATTATTTAAATGCATTACAGGATCTGGAAATTCTGCCAATAATATAGATATTATTTTTTAAAATTACCTATGAAACAGTACTGTGATTATGATCTTTCAAAACCATCTCTCTTTAACACTTTACTCTGACCATCAACGTACCTTCAGGTAGGTTTTGGATTGAATAGACAATGGCTTCTGGGATCCCCATCTCCTGAATGCCAATGTCAGAGGGGTTAAAGAGTATCTCTGGGACTGCAAATCTCTCGTTGGCAAGGCGAAGAATCTGTTCCCCAGATTTATACTTCCCACTGAGCACCATCTCTTCTCTGGGCTTAAAGCAAGGAAGATAAAGAGTTTGAGCTACATCACCTTGTTCATACAACAAATAATAACTAGAAGTATGTAATACTAGTAGAGTAACCACCTTCATATTAGAAGTCTTATGGTTCTCAAAAGTTAGAAAATGTGTTTTCTCTCCTGTTGCCATAACATACAAATAAAACCTAGCCTGAGGTCGAGGCAAGAGGATCTAGCTTGATTTTGAGGCCAGTCTGGGCTACATAATGAGTTCCAGGATAGGTGTGGGGTAGGTGGGGGGAGCTGTCTCAAAGAAAAAAAAATTCAATGTTCCTATGGCAATCCCACCCTGCAGACAATCTTCCAGCTGTACTCTGTGTGTTTTTAAAAGAAAGAAAAGGAGAAAACAGAAGAGGAAAGTGCACAGTTGACCTGTAATTGTACAGTGATTCCATTGCTAAATAAAGATGATGCGGTAATAGGATCTGCTCTCCTGTGTTCCCACTCCATCTAGGTCATTCCCTACTTCAGAGGTAGACAAGAGATGAAGCCACACTTGTGGCTGTCACACTCCAGTCGATGCTCTACATCCATCCATACATGGGCAGCACTAAATAGACTCAGTTAAAAAAAAATACAGCACATTTTGTTGGAAGGAAAACTAGTGGTAAGGATAGGGAGGAACAGGAGAGGAAGGACAAAGGGTCTGAAAAGGCATTGAATGCATGGATGAAATTCTCAAACAATAAACTATCCATTTCCAAATAATTAAGCAAAGGCATGCTTTACATTACTGACAACATTTAATGCCAACCTGCATTGGGTCTATATAGCAAACACAAACTTTACATGATCAGGTCCATTCTCCTCTTTAGAGTTTGCTAACCTCTCTAGACAGTGAGCTGTGATCCTGAAGGAGCTAGAAAAAAGTTTGTCCTTCTGTAACATCCACATCAGTAAAACAATTCTCCTGTTCAGGCTTACAGTAGTCACCATTTCCTATAAATTCAGCTGACAGATGCAGTTCTCCACCACAACATACTCAAAATATATGAAGAATGTATGTATTACTAATGAGTAATGTATGTGTGTATTCACATATATGTGCAAGTATACATATATATGTATATATGTATATATGTTGTTTCCTTAATACACATGTAGTCTTCCCCAACCTACAGTGTTCATCACATAGGCATTGCCTAGTACACCATATGGACCCTAGTATATGATAGGTATTCAATACATTCCTGGGCAATAGCATGCAAAATAACACAGTGCTATTAACTGCATTAGACATTTTATGTACAGTATTCCACAAGTCTCAAACAAAACTAAGAACAGTCATTTTTGGGGGGCTGGAGAGATGGCTCAGCGGTTAAGAGCACTGACTGTTCTTCTGAAGGTCCTGAGTTCAAATCCCAGCAACCACATGATGGCTCAAAAACATTTGTAATGAGACCTGATGCTCTCTTCTGGAGTGTCTGAAAACAGCTACAGTGCAATTACATATAATAATAAATAAATATTAAAAAACAAAACAACAAAAAAAGAACAGGCATTTTATCTTTCATTCATGGTATAATTAGGCTCAGGAAGGTCATGTGTCTTACTCAGGTCTATCATACCTGCCCAAAGCACACTGGGAATATTCCCAGACATTACAGCCTGGATACAAATGATTCAGCTTGCTATCATTTGGGAACACTCTGCTCATAGCATAAATTTTAAACATAAATTTTCAGATAATTATACAATATTCCCAGGAAAACAAAGAAACTATAAATATAAGTCACACCTAACCCAATTAAATAATTGTTGTAGTAAAAAAAAAATAGTATTATTCCGCATAGAAGAAGTAGCATCCTGTCTTAGGTAGAATGGAAAAGATTCTCTATCAATTTACTAATTAACTTACAACTGACATTAAGCCTGTGTTTAGTTAGGGTTTCATTGCTGTGAAGAGACACCATGACCAAGGCAACTCTTACAAATGTTAACATTTAATTGGAGCTGGCTTACAATTTCAGAGGTTCAGTCCATTATCAACATGGAAGGAAGAATGGCAGTATGCAGTCAGACATGGTGCTGGAGGAGCCAAGAAATTCAACTATGGTCACTCACTTCAGCTGATAGATGCAGCTCTCCACCACAACATACTCAAAATATGTGAAGAATGTATGTATTACTAATGAGTAATGTATGTGTGTATTCACATATATGTGCAAGTATGTGAATTTCTACATCTTGATCCAAGGGCAGCCAGAGGGCACTGTCTTCCACAGGCAGCCAGGAGAAGAGCCTGGATCACATTGCCCAGACTTGAGCACATAAATGAAACCTCAAAGCACTGTCTCCACAGTGACACACTTCCTCGAGCAAGGCTACACCTCCTCCAATAAGGGCACACCTCCTAATGGTGCCACTTCCCATGGGCCAAGCATATTCAAACCACCGCAGCCTTGTATGGTCTATACACCTGCAATCCCAACACGTGGGAGGTTGAAGCAGGAGGATTGTGACAGTCTAAGGTTAGCCTAGGCTACAGGATGAGACACTGTTCAAATGAAAAAAAAGAAAAAAAAGAAAAAGAAAAAACACACACACTTAATTTAGTTTAAAGGCTAATTTATGTTTTTCAATACTGGAAAACTTTCTGAGGCTAATACGGACTGAAGGACATTAAAGGTTTATAGCTGTTTTAAAGCCCTGATTTACAGATGAGGATCAGGCTGACTGACCAAATATCTAACCAGGGAAAAGAGCCAGCGCTCGATGTCCTTGCTGAATGTCAGCACGAATGCCATTAGTCATTAATATGTAATCTGGAAGCACAAGGAGTTTCTGTTTTCAAGGGTACAATTCCAAAACCTTTTTTTAGACATAGGCAGTTGAAGGGATTTAGAAGGATGTGAGAAGCTGGTCGGAGAAGTCTGTGATTTACTGAACTGAATGGCCCTCAGACATTTATTTCCAATATCATTAAAGAAACTGTCAGTTTGTGTTATATTGGCTCTGTACAAAGTGGTAATCACTAAAGATAAAGAAATGTTCTCAATTTAGGTCTGACAATTTATACTTTGACAGGCATCGTCTGAGAAGAAGTAAAATCAGAATTGCTGCTGCTTGTCCAGTGATACTATCTATAAATCTTATTTCTCTATTTGTTGTTATTGTTCCTTTTATCAAAGCTTTATATATCCCAAGCATTTCTGACACATGTATCCCAGTTCAGATCAACTGTATCCCAAGTGTAGTGGTTTAAATAGGATGGCCCACACAGGCTCATAGATTGAGTGCTTTGTTACCAAGGAGAGGCACTACTGGGAGGTGTGGCCTTGTCGGAGGAAGTCTGCCACTGAGAGTGGCTTTGAAGGTCTCAGATGCTCAAGCCAGGCCCAGTGACACTCTCTCTCTCTGTACTGCTTGCTGATCTGGATGTAGAATTCTCAGCTCCCTCTCTAGCACCATGCCTGCTGCGTGCCACCATGCTTCCTGCCATGACAATAACAGACTGTAAGCCAGCCCCAGTTAAAAGTTTTCCTTTGTAAGAGTTGCTTACATGTGTAATGCACGCTTTATCAAACGAAGTCGGTCTCTTCACAGCAACAGAAACCCTAACTAAGACGCAAAGTATAAAGGCTCACAAACATACTTTGTCATTTTATGCAGGAGTGTTTTTCTAATGTCATAAATATTTGTTTCCCTAGCAGGGAATCAAGTATTAAAGTAACTCAAAGAATTTTTTTAAAAAAAGATATATTTATTTTTATATATTTCACTGTCTTCTGACTCACCAGAAGAGGGCATCGGATCCCATTACAGATGGCTGTGAGCCACCATGTAGTTCCTGGGAANAAAAAAAAAAAAAAAAAAAAAAAAAAAAAAAAAAAAAAGTACTTACTGTAATAGTTCATTTAGCAAGAGTCCAATTCAACTAACTTTATGTTCTCATTTGATAAAGCGTGCATTACACATGAAAGCCATTAACAGTTAGTGTGTGAGGCACCTAGGAAGCCCGAGTGACTGTAAGGAATAGATAGATGGAGCCCTGAGTGACACTGCCAGGTAAAGGACCGATGCCACAATGCATGGGGAACTGGCATAGCCTTCCTGTTGAGGGTTAGGCTTGCAATGGCAAAGCCTCCCTCTGATCCAAGTATGAGTGTTGCCTAATGATTGGTCAGTGTGTGCAAAACCCAGCAACTATGGCTTCCTCCTCTCAGATGTTTCCAGCCTGAGATTGCTGTAACACATCCTCCTACTGACACTCCTGAACTCGTGCCCGCTGTGCTGAGGTTCCAGATTGCTTCACTCCTTGCTATGCCCACTCAGGTCAAGGCACCAAGCCATCCAGGTCAAAGCCAAGAAGTCTGTGGGAAGCTAAAGGAGCACAAGCTCCTACTCAACTCTGTTCGCCAGGTCGCAGCTCAATGAAAACCTCCCAACACCTGCTTCTAGTGCAGTGTCTGAGCATCTGTCCCAGTGTGTCACCTCCCCCCTCCCCCCTCCCCTGGCACAGAGAACAAATGCTGGTCAATTGTGAGGATGACCTCTCCAATGCTGGCTCGCTGAGCAGGTGCTGATGTGAGAACACACTCAGAAGATCAGGTCTGATAATCTAATGGCATGCCACTCACATGGAGGGAGAAATGTTCTTAAGAGAGAAAGATTCCTACTTGGTTGTCCATTATGCAGGAAAAAAAAATTTAAGTTTTCTGACTTAGGAACTAAAAATTCCTGGGAAGAAGAACGGAAACCACACAGATTTTAATGCCCCTGTGACTCCAGTGTCTGCCAGGTTGGGAGAGACTAGAAGTCACTGTGACTGATGGAGGCTGACAACATTACCACCGAGTCATGTTCGCCACTGCATCTCTTATCATCACTCAATTTTCATTATAATTGAATACAAAGCGTGCAGATGGTCAAGTGTGTCTATTGAGACGGCTCAGCAGTCAGAATGTTTGGGGCAATCTTGATTTTTGATCTGTATTTCACCTCTATAATATGGAAAAAACAAAAGATCTCAGGCATGCTAAGTACAAATACTTCCATAAAATACAAATACCAATTAAACAGCTTGATGCAACGTGACAAATAAATTATCATGTCCTTTAAAATCCAGTGGTCATCACTCAGGTAATCTTTTGAAACTATAGAAAACGAAGCTATTGTTGCTGTATCCTAAATAATATAATCTATATACACTGAAAGCATGCACACCTTTCTATAGATTGTTTCTTACTAAATATTACATTCTGGGGTGGAGCCATGCTGGTCACGTAGCTCTGCCTTGTTTTCATTACTGTTTACTATATAAATATATTGTTATTTAGGCCATTGCCAATTTCCCACAGTTCTAAATGAATACTATCATGTCTCCTTACGTTTCTGCTTTCTTTCCTTCCTTCTTTTTTCTTCCTTCCTTCTTTTTTCTTCCTTCCTTCTTTCTCTCCTTTCATCCTTCCTCCCCCCCTTTTTCCCCCTTGCGGCCGCCCTCGTACGGCCCTGCTCGCTCCAATCGGCTCCACTTACTCCGGTTGGCCCTGCTCGCTTTGGTTGGTCTCTCCAGTCCAAGGATTCATTTTCTTATTATTCTTCATAAGTACGCTGTAGCTGACTTCAGACGCACCAGAGGAGGGCGAAAGATTTCATTACAGGTGGTTGTAAGCCACCATGTGGTTGCTGAGATTTGAACTCATCACCTTCGGAAGAGCAGTCGGGCGCTCTAACCCGCTGAGCCATCTCACCAGCCCCCTTCCTCCCTTTAATGTATACAAGTACATTGTAGCTGTCTTCAGACAGACCAGAAGAGGGCATCAGATCCCATTACAGATGGTTGTGAGCCACCATGTCGTTGCTGGGAATTGAACTCAGGACCTCAGCAAGAGCAGTCAGTGTTCTTAACCACTGAGTCATCTTTCCAGCCCATCTCTTTACATTTCTGAATAGGAATTTTTTATATTATATGTTGTTGTTGGTGGTGTTGGTGGTGTTGGTGGTGGTGGTGGTGGTGGTAGTTTCTCTGTGTCCTAGAACTCACTCTGTAGACTAGGCTAGCCTCAAGCTCACAAGATCTGCCTGCCTCTCCCTCTCAAGTGCTGGGATTAAAGGTGTGTGGCACCACTGTTCAGCCAAATTTTTTAATTTCCCAAGAGTCTTTATCAAGCCAGTAACTAGAGGGTCAGACTTCACATTCACCAACATAGAACTGTCTTTTCCTGAGCTGATCAAAGACAAAGGAAAATTATCTTGACATTCAAGATAAACTGCTTCTTAACACTGGGAACATGCAGTGGAGTTTGTCCTCCACAACAATCTTAATGAGAAACACACTTACTTATCTACTTGTGCCTAAAGAATGGCTACAAGGAAGGCAGGCATTGTAATACCCTGCCAGTCTAGCTAGATGCAAAACACGTTGCAAACCTGGCAGGGGTTGTCACTTAAGATAGTATGAAGGATTTTGTTTTTAATCACCTTATAGGGGCTAGAGATAGCTTAGCAGTGAAGAGCACTGGCTGTTCTGGAGGACTCAGGTTCGATCCCAGCACTTAAACAGTGGCTCACAACCATTGGTCACTCCAGTTCCAGGGAATTAGATACTCTCCTCTGGCCTTTGTGGGCACTGCACGTGCATAAGTGCACAAACATGCATGCAAACAAAATAGCCATACCCATTAAATAAAAATATAAAACAAAAAAGAAATATACAAGTTACCTTACAAAAGCCCTTTTTAATTGTACTGAAGTCAGGCAGAACATAGTCAACCATCACTGTATTGTCTTCTCCTTTTAACCTGAAAGACAAAGTAGAGAGTTATGAAACTTCCTAATTGTTATCATCACCTGAAAATCAATTTCCCAAATAATGGATGCCCACTGTACATACTTGGCAATGTCCATGTCTCTGTAAAAATCCTGAGACACATAGCACACGTCTTCTTTCACTTGATTAATCACATGAGTTTCATCCATCACATGCAGCTGCCTAACAGAACAGAAATATTTATCATGGTGCACACATACCAAATACACACACACACACACACACACACACACAAAATGCAGTTTAGAAATAGATAAAATTTGAAATGAGCAACAACTAAACATAACTTTAAAGTATCATTTACATTATCTTAAAACATTTATTTTTGCCGGGCATGGTGGCGCATGCCTTTAATCCCAGCACTTGGGAGGCAGAGGCAGGTGGATTTCTGAGTTGGAGGCCAGCCTGGTCTACAGAGTGAGTTCCAGGACAGCCAGGGCTATACAGAGAAACCCTGTCTCGAAAAACCAAAAAAAAACCCAAAAAACAAAAAAAACATTTATTTTTGTTATTTATATATGTGTGTGTGTGTGTGTATGTGTATGTACACACACACACAAAATCAACCTATGGGAGAAAAAAAATCCCAGAAGTTTTATAATCTATAATGACTATCATCAAAAGTGCTTTGGGTGTGTGTGTGTGTGTGTGTGTGTGTGTGTGTGTGTGTGTGTGTATTTTATATATAGTGCTTTCAACCTCTGAGCCATCTTTCCAGCCCCATTTCTTTTTTTTTTAATTTAGCCAACATTTAGCAGGGTAGGGTGGTACCTCATCCTTCCCAAGTTCAAAGCCCAGTATTACCTGTAGGATATGATCTCTTTTAGATGGTTCGTTAGGAGTTTTCCACCCACATTTATCCTAAAAGCAGAGAAATCAACTTTGGTTCAGTTATCACATATTTCATCCTAAGAAGGAGCAGGAAAATGACATTAAAGGAGAAAGAAGATGGTCATTGAATGTAGCTCACCGAATAATCGCCTCTTTTTTCTTTTTGCTTCTGCAGTAAGGAACAATGTGCGTGAAGGAATAGCCACTGTCCACAATGATGCAGCAGAGCTCTGAAGGGTTATCTCGGAAGTACCTGTGTGCGCTCAGAGCACCGGCTGCTCACAGGATGCCGTGGGGAAGATAACATACCACAATATGCTAGTACTTTAAAATAATAAAGAAAAGGAGCCAACTAGGCAAACAGAAACAACAAAAAGCTGCCTTTAAGCTAAGTGTGGTGGTGCACACCTTTGATCCCAGCACTCAGAAGGAGAGACAGGCAAATCACACAAAACAACCAACAACAAAACCACTCAAATTAAAACAAAAAAGCCTTTAATTTAAAAAAAAAATTAACTCTAAATTGTATGTATAATTGTCTGTTTTTTTTGTTTTTGTTATTTCGAGACAGGGTTTCTCTTTTAGCTCTGGCTGTCCTGGAACTCACTCTGTAGACCAGGCTGGCCTCTAGAGATCTGCCTGCCTCTGCCTCCCAAGTACTGGGATTAAAGGCATGGCCTACCACCGCACCACCACCGCCGGGCTAGACTTTATTTTTAATTCTGTGTCTGTGCATGTGAGTGCAGGTGCCTGCAGAGGCTAGAGCACTGGAGTTACAAGTGGATGTAGTTGCCTAACATAGGTGCTGGGAAGCAAGCTGTCTTCTGTAAGAGCAGAAGGTGGACTAAACCATCTCTCCAGTCCCTTTATAACTGTCTTCAGATATCAATGTTTCAATGTTTAAAAGTCACACTTATATGGTAGTAGAGAAAGAAAAGAATATACAATCTTTTCTATTGTCACTGCTGGCTTTAATATGGAAGAAGGGACCAGAGACAGAAGCTAACTTTACAGTTTGGGTAGAGCTGGAACTCAGGACTTAGCCTCTTTTTACTGTATGACAGGCTATTGCCAAGTTGCTTAGACTGGCCTTGTACTCAGTCTGCTGTCCAGGCAAACTGAATTCTCAATCCTTCTGCCCTGGCCTCCCAAGTTGCCAGAATTACAAGCCTGTGCCACAAGGCCAAACTAAAGTTCTATGCTTAAAATAACAATTCTGTGCTTTATTTCCTTCAGATCTAGGAGCTGCTGCCTAGTTCTCAGGCCCTTGAATTTCTTCACTCCACTTATAACCTTACTCATAATTTAATTTCAATGATATCTTTTAACTTACCGTTTACTCTTAATACTGCTTGGAACTGATATTCTTCAAAGAGGATTTCATTCATTGATTCTTGGATTGAAGTGAAGTTAAAATATGGCTCTGTTATAATAATATTAGTATCTAAAAAATCAACCTATGGGAGAGAAGAAAATTCCAGAAGTTTTATACGCTATAATGATTATCATCAAAAATGCTTTGTGTGTGTAATAAAATTATCTAATCCTCACAACAATAATACTGACTGTAATCCTCATTTAATACATGGGGAGTCACAGCTAACCTGAATGTGCTACCCAGGTTCATAGAGTCACTTAGGGCCATACCTAGGATTTGAACTTAGAGAATCTAGCTGCAATCTTACCTCAGTAAATTAAAAATTAGCATGGGACTGCTCAACTGTCAAACTGTTAAAAACAAAAATCAGAGCTGAAGCACCAGAGTAGTGGAGCCATAT
Organism: Mus minutoides; assembly: GCA_902729485.2. Lineage (NCBI taxonomy): Eukaryota > Metazoa > Chordata > Mammalia > Rodentia > Muridae > Mus > Mus minutoides. Next base: position 535,567 of record LR750124.1, read on the forward strand.
TGCTCTGTTATAAACAGGAAGAAGGCAAGAAGTTTTCAGAGGTCTTTCTGGAGGACTGTTACCTGCAGAAAAGTCAACAGTATATACATGGAGCCTTATTTGGTCTATTATCCTTTGCCCTTTCTGTACTGGCAGTTCAAAGTTCAGGTTCTGAACAATGCTCCCATCCCTGCCAGTGAGGGTTGTTCTTACAAATGAGTTCTGATAGTATCTCCAAGCTTTACCCAGAGCTCCTTGTCTTCAGGGTTAGCCTGAGTGAAGGTGCCCGTGGTGCAGGTCTTCTTGGCAACTAGATGGTCTCAGTTTCCTTTTTCCCCTGGGCTTCTTTCCTTTCAATATCATGGGTGACAGAGGGAGAGTTTTTCCATATCCTTGGGGTAGATTAAAATTTTACCATCCTCTCAGCTTGTTACACTATAGTAATATAAGACATAAAATTTGGGGCTAGTGGGATTGTCCAGAGGTTAAGAGTTTCAAAATTTTTTATTTTTATTTATTTATTTATTTATTTTAATTTGGGGGGTGGTGTTTGGGTTTTTTGTATTGTTTGTTTGTTTTCTTTGAGACAGAGTTTCTCTGTATAGCCCTGGCTGTCCTGGAACTCACTCTGTAGATCAGGCTGGCCTTGAATTCAGAAATCTGCCTGCCTCTGCCTCCCAAGTGCTGGGATTAAAGGCATGCGCCACCACTGCCCAGCAATTTTTTAAAAAATCTTAAAAAAACAACAACCAAAATTCTTGTACCAGCCACATATTCAGATATGTAGGCAAACATATCTTTTTTTTGGGAAATAGAAAGGGGATGTTATATGTCTGGTAATGGTGGAAATATTGGGCTAAGGATGTGTCTTAGTGACGGAGGAGGCACCCGGCACACATGTCCTGGGTTTATGTCCTAGCATACACAAAAAAAACAGTAGAAGCAGGAAGTAAAAACTTAATATTGAGCTTCACAAAGACGATCTGTACCGCACTTAGTTTCTAACCCGGAGGTTTTATTTACTTATATTTTCTAAATATTCAGAAGACCATACTTAGTGTGGTGGTGTATCCCTTTAATACCAGCACTCAGAAGGCAGAGTTCCAGACTGCTCAGTTCTACATAACAAGTTCCAGCTTAACCAAAACTATGCAGTGAGACTCTGTCTCCAAAAGTAAATAAATAAAATGCAGGGAAATTGATATCCAAGTGCCTTACATACATCTAAGTTTATAAATGCTAACACACAAGTTTATAAATGCAAGTCCCCCATTTTGCATTTGAATTGAGACACAGAAATAGATTTTAGTACATACTCTAACTTGTTACCTGATACATTTCTTTTCCAAAAAGATAATCCCAAACTTGTCGTTGGACATCCCAATTCACCAAGTATCCCTAAAATAAAATAAACAAAACAAAATAAAAACTTAATTATCAAGTAATTTTTAAACATGGGATTAAGGGCAAGATGGTTCAGGGAGTAAAGAAGCTCGCCTCACAAGCCTGGCAATCGGAGTCCCATCCCCAGAACTAACATAAAGATAAAAGAGACTAGCCAACTCCATGAGGCTGTCCCCTGGTGGCCACACACAAGCCCTGGGATGGCATGATGGCACACTCATATCTCTCTCTCTCTCACACACGCACACACACACACACACACACACACACAAATTATAGGTTTATAATTTTAGATTACCTTTTGAAAAGGAAGGATGTAAAAGAGTCCTGAAGGGTCTTTTATTTCATCAATCTGGTTAGCAGTAAATGTTTTAAGACGTGCTGTTTTGGATCTGAACTGACAATTCGGAATAACCCTAGATACAAAGAAACAAAGAATTATCTTCCAAATACTTAGATCCTAAAAAGTACTTTTAATTCAAAGACTACTATGACCACACCTCTGGGTCCGTGCTGGTGAGTGTTCAACAGGTTCTGCCCTGAACCTTTGTCTTTCTCAGAGGGTCCTAACAAATCCTCAGGGTGGGTTTGGTCCTGCTGTTACATAGGTGCCCTGAACCCTTGTCTTTCTCAGAGGGTCCTAACAAATCCTCAGGGTGGGTTTGGTCCTGCTGTTACATAGGTGCCCTGAACCCTTGTCTTTCTCAGAGGGTCCTAACAAATCCTCAGGGTGGGTTTGGTCCTGCTGTTACATTGGCAAGAGGTTTGTTTTCTTTTTCCTTTTTATTTTAGCTTATTTGGAGTAAGCAAACAAAAGCTTACTGCAAAATCAAGAATCTGATCCCTGTGACAGGGAGGGAGTTCAAAAGTATAGAATAGAAAATAAATATAAATATCAGCTATTTTACTAATTGTTTTATAACTACAACCAATGAGTACAGAGGCTAACTACTGTAAAAAAAAACTACAATGAAGATTTAAAAAGAAATGTTTCCTTAGCAAGACTGAAGATCATAGTCTCTGGCAGTCCTTATTTCTAGCTATTTCTTCCTTCAAACTTTAAGGTAGACTTTCTTAATGCCAAGTTCAAAATTTTGGCACACTATGCCACAGACAACAAAGTTAAGAACTACTTACACTACCTTTAAAGATGAATGCCAACTTCCATGAGCTCACAATCTAGACAGGAAGACCATACCATACCCACACATGGATACACACACTCATATACACCAAAAAAAGGTTACACCTACTTTCACTTACTATACACTAGCAACGTTTTGGTTTTTTGTTTTATCCTGCCTGTTTAAATGTTCTTGGAAGGTATTTTAAAATCAGCATGGGCTGGGCTCAGTATAATATTGCCTGTAATTCCAGATATTTGGGCACCTGAAGAAAGACCATCACTGGAGTCAGGAACTGGCCTGTGTGATACTGCCTCTTAGAAGAAACTGGTGTGGCTCAGTTATAAAGCACAGGCTTAAGGCCCTAGGTTTGATCCTAACGCCACAGTTAAAAGAATCCGCCCTGCTGTTGATTGCACGAATGTGTTCTAATATATATATATATATATATATATATATATATATATATATATATATTATAATAATATATATTGGTTTGCTACCCTTGACTATTTACCTTGCTTCCCTTCGCACTTTTTTTTGTTTTGTTTTTCGAGACAGGGTTTCTCTGTGTGCCCTGGCTGTCCTGGAACTCACTTTGTAGACCAGGCTGGCCTCGAACTCAGAAATCCACCTGCCTCTGCCTCCCGAATGCTGTGATTAAAGGCGTGCACCACCATGCCCGGCTCCCCCTTCACACATTTTATTTGCTAACTGTACATGGTGTCTACAAATAGAGCTTAACATTCCCATACTTAGTCTTCAGAAGTATATCTCTAAATAATTCCTCAAGTGCTAACAAATTATTGTCAAAGTACATGAGCATGATACACACTGATGAAATGGTCTCAGGAAGAAAATAACAATTTATAGTCATGTTCTTCTCCATTTCCTTTTTATTGTATTTTTATTAGTAAAACAATTTTTATTTAAATATAATTTGGTCATATTCTTCCCCGTCTCCAAGTCCTTCCATATATTCAGCCCCTCCCCACCCAATTTTAAGTTCTTTATCAAAAATACAAAAAAAACAATACAACAAAATCCCCCCAAACAAGAAAGCAAAATAACTCCTCCCCCGCAAAAAATACCCATCCAACTATAACTAAATAAAAGCACACACAGACAAACAACAACAACAACCCTGTGAAGTCCATTATATTTTGATCAACTACACCTGACCGTGAGACCTGTTTTGGAGTGGGTAATATACCCAGCTTCACTCAATTGGAGGAAACTTACTTTCCCTCTCCCAGCAGGTACAAATGATAATTCAGTTGTTAACCTTTACTCTAGTGGCTAGGGTTTCATTCATTCATTCATTCATTTCTTAAGAGGCAGAGGCAGGCAGATTTCTGAGTTCAAGGCCAGCCTGGTCTACAAAGTGAGTTCCAGGACAGCCAGGGCTATACAGAGAAACAAACCCTGTCTCGAAAAACAAAAACAAAAACAAAAACAAAAACAAAACAAAAAGAACCACAAGGGGGGGGGAGTAGCACAGCACTTTCCTAACATGTCCTAGGCCTGTAATTCATTCTTCAGCACATTAAAAATAAGAGAAAAAATCTTGTTCTATATGTATTTACATGCATCTGTTTATTTATGTGCACAGGTATTTTTCCTGCATGTATGTCTGTGCACCGTGTGTGTGTGTGTGTGTGTGTGTGTGTGAGAGAGAGAGAGAGAGAGAGAGAGAGAGAGAGAGAGAGAGACAGACACTGGAGTTACAGACAGTTGTTAGCTGCCATGTAGGTGCTGGAAATTGAACACAGGCCCTCTAGAAGAGCAGAAAGGGCTGGTTGAGCCATTTCTCCAGCCCCATGTACCTGGTTCTTAATGAGAAAAAAAAATCTTATGTAGAAGCCTTATTTCAATAAATGGCTTCCATCACCACTAAAGCTGTAAGAATCTGGTCATATGGGCTGGGCAAATGTAGTGTTTGCCCACCATACAAGAGTTCAACACCTAGCATTTTTTAAAAAATTCAGACAAATGCCCACTGAATCCTGAAGTAGTGGTCCTCATCTGTAATCCTAGCAATCAGGAGGTGGAGGCAGGAGAATCAGAAGTTCAAGGTCATCCTGGATTACACACTGTGCTACATACAAGGCAGCTGGGGTAGTGTAGCCCTGTGGGAAGGTACTACTTACCTTCGCAACGTCCTAGGTTTCAGTTCTAGCACTGTGAAAGTCTACTTATTCAAACATACATTTTACAAAACACATCTTAAGATGCCACTGTAGCGTTCCCGACTTTACCAACCAGGTTATTCAAGTTGGTTCCCCAATGCCTTCAAACTCCCTGGACTCTAATGAAGTGGGTTTTCCTATTTGGGAGGTTGGGAGGCATTGTACCTTTTGAGGATCAATGATGAAAACCTATAATCGTGTTCCCCTAACGGCGAACGTGCCCAAAACGTTGCCCACTATTTCTGAAATTTTATAAACTTTGGTCCCCTCAGTCAATCTCGAGAAGCCTATTTCCTGTTACCAAACGAACCATACATTCACTTCCGCAGCCCCGTGGCCTCAAACAAACAAACAAACAAACAAAAACCAAAATCAATTTCAGTTCAAAGCATCAAACCAACCAACGAACCCAGCTCTAGAAACTGAACATCCCTCGACTGAGGCTGGAGGCGCGCGATGGCGTCTGTGGATCAAGCAAGTCGGAAAGCATAGGCTGTTAAGCCAAAAGGCGTACGTGTCCTGTCCCTGGGAACGACGACCACTTACGAGACATTGTCATGGCTGTAACCGATTTTGGCGTTGTAAGCTCCATTATCCAGAACTAAGGTAGTCATTTCGGCACACACCACGCTGCAGCGGAGTCGTTTTTCTACTGTTTGTATCTCCTCTGCTCAGGCTTCTTCCGGTACTCTATGGTTGTTGGGGCGTGGGCGTGGCGTAAACTTCCGGTTACCCTGACAACGGAGTACGCCAGAAGTCAAGCAGCGGAGCAGCCCTTCCCGTGCTTGGATCCAGTTTTCAAACGCATCTTTTTTCAGTGGCAGCGACATTCCGTAGTAGAAACTGCTAAGTACTTTCTCTCTCTTGTTTTTCTTTACTGCTCACATTGGCGAGTGAAAGCTTTTGTGAGCCCTTTGGTGGGCTGCCTGTGCGTGTATCTGATAAGAGTTGTTAAGACGCTCCTAGCCTTGAAGAACTGAGTACGAAACCATAGGCATCGTGGAACTGGATACGAGGTCTCTTCAGCCTCACCTTCATTTCTTGGCACTCGTCATCAGGCTGTAGAATATGGTCACAATAAATTATGTATGGGATGTGTTGTTATCTGCATTGTGCTTTAACTTACTCTCACATTCCACAACGAATCCCCCGTTTACGTGTTCTCCGCTACTTATTTATGTATCCTTATCTACAAAGGACTTCTTGACATCTGACATGGTCCCTGTCTGCTCTGACTCCTGGAATTAGATATCATTCCTGGGTGTTTCTGTACAACGGAGTGCTTGTGTTAAATAATGTTAAGAAAAAGAGTTTTGGAGCCGAGCATAGTGGTACACGCCTTTAATCCCAGCACTCGGGAGACAGAGGGAGGTGGCTCTCTGGGTNTTATTTATTTATTTATTTATTTATTTATTTTTGGTTTTTCGAGACAGGGTTTCTCTGTATTACCCTGGCTGTCCTGGAACTCACTTTGTAGACCAGGCTGGCCTTGAACTCAGAAATCTGCCTGCCTCTGCCTTCCAAGTGCTGGGATTAAAGGCATACGCCACCATGCCCGGATGATCAAGATTATTCTTGTTTTGACTTTAGTTATTATTGAATAACTGAATTTATAATTAAATAAATTAATAAATATTTAAATTTATAATTATATTGAATACATCCTAAACCAGAAATTCCTATCTTGTTTCCACCCCCAAATCCTGAGAAAGCCTTAAACACAGGAAACGTAACACCGCATATTACTTATCCATAATCACTTGTCCCACCCGCTGTACTGTACTCATCTCAGTCATTGCTGTTCCACCAAGCTCCACCCTGTGCTCCAAGCTCCACCCCGTGCTCCAAGCTGGACCCTGCAATTACTGCCAACTCCGGTTAGATCTCTGGAATCTGTGATTGATCTTGCTTCCTCATCTCTTGCCTGAAACAGGGCCACCACCTTCTCGGGGCCCTTCCTGCCTCCGTTCTCTTTTCTCCTCTGAAATGAAAGCATAATTATTAGTAAATATTCTTATAAATCAGAAATCTGGTTAGCCTCCTGTTATCTGGTTATATTGACTGCCAACTTGATAAGATAGGGAATCAGCCAGGAGACAGGTTTCAATGCATGTATGTGAGGAATTATTCTAGTTTGGCTAATTGTGTTATGAAGACCTGTACTAACTTCCAGACTGAAATGATGAATTGCTTCCTGATTCCTGACTATGGAGACCTTGTGACCACTTGCCTTCATTACCTGCCACTGGGACTTTCCCCATCATAACTACACCTTCCAACTGTGAGCCAAATATGGACACTTTCCCCCTTAAGAGAATTTTGTCAGGTATTGCATACAGCAATGATAAAGGTAAGTAATACAAAATATTGGTACCAAGAAGTGGGACTGTTCCTGTGATAATACTAGCCATGTAATCCTAGGGCTTTGGAACTGCTTTCCAACAGGAATGAAAGACAGCAGCCGCAAGCAAGAAAAGCAAGAGAAGAGAAGGTGTTTCTGAAGGAGTGGGTTTTTAAGGACAGAAGAGGGGAGTCTGTTTGTGTTCATAAAGCCCAATTGGACATAATAGCAGAATAATGAAGTTTGATTGTTGGAACTTGGTGTTTTGCCTCAGGAATGAGTCAGTGGCCAAATAATGGAATAGACCTTGAGGGGTAGCCTTAGGAATGTAACAGGATTTGGCCAAGGAGAGGAAAAGTGGGGGGTATAAGAGCAAAACCTGTCTGCTGTGTCTGCTATGCTATGGCCTGATTCGTTTTAACAATATGGATTGTTAAAACGAATAATGGAGTGGATACATTGTGCTCTATGAGATGGCCATGAGCTTGTGGGGACAAGGACCGGAAGGTTAAGATTTAAAAGTGACTGCCATGTTCACAAAAGAGAGTTTGTTTATATTGATTACTAACATGATAGGATCTAGACTCCTGCTAGAGACAAATCTCTTGGCATGTATATAAAGAATTTTCTGCATTAGATTGACAGAGACCTGAAGACCCATTCTAACTGCCAGACTGAATAAAAAATAAACAGAGAAAGCAAACTGATCATAAGCTTTCCTTGTATTCTGCTTCCTGACTGGAGATACTGTGTGACCCCCTTGCCTGAAGATGCTGGGACTTACTCAACATGATAGAATGTACTTTCTTTTTCCTTTCTTTTTCTCTTTACAGCTCAGGCTGTCCTGGAACTCTGTAGACCAGGCTGGCCTCGAACTCAGAGATTTACCTCTGCCTCCTGAGTGCTGGCATTAATGGCCTGAGCAACCTCGCCTGGCTTGATGGATTTCAGGCTGTGAGCTGGAACAAACCCTTTCCCAGGTTGCTTTTGTCTGCTTTATTTTATTTTATTTTATTTTATTTTATTTTATTTTATTGTTGGCTTTGGGGTGGATGCTGAGAAAACTCACTTCAGAGACAGAAGCTTATAAATGAAAGCTTTATTTTCTGAGCACGCAGGGAGGTGGTCAATTGGAGACCAAAACCAAGGCCCTAAAGGGAAATTGTATAACATTTTTAAAGGACGGGAACACAGAAGGGGGTAGAGGGAGCTGCAGCGTTATCCGACTGTATTTTGACATTACAGGTTAAGCAAGGGAATACCCTTGCTAGAAACTGGACTGTATCCAGGGCTCATGGCTTCAAGGTCCTTAATTCAGCTTTTGCAGTCAGGTCTCCTCCTGGACTCTGGCCTGGAATTTTAGAATGACAAGGGAACAAAGGAACAAGGGAAAACCGCACATAGTCAATTAGGGCATAACGGCAACTGTTTATATATTTCTATAATTTATGCACCTGGGTTTAGAGAACAATAATTTCTATATTCTTTTTTTTTTAAGATTTATTTTATTTATTATATGTGAGTACACTGTAGCTGTCTTCAGACACTCCAGAAGAGGGAGCCAGATCTCGTTACGGATGGTTGTGAGCCACCATGTATGTGATTGCTGGGATTTGAACTTATCACCTTCGGAAGAGCAGTCGGGTGCTCTTACCCGCTGAGCCATCTCACCAGCCCCCAATTTCTATATTCTTTACCAGTTAATAATCAAGTAAGAAAACGTTTGGAGGGACTGGAGAGATGGCTCAGCAGTTAAGAGCACTGACTGCTCTTCCAGAGATCCTGAGTTCATTTCCCAGCAACCACATGGTGGCTCACAACCATCTGTAATGGGATCCGATGCCCTCTTCTGGTGTGTCTGAAAACAGCGACAGTGTACTCACATACATGAAATAAATAGATAAATCTTTTTTTAAAAAAAGATTTATTTATTATTTTAAAAAAATCTTTTAGAGAAGTGGGATAGGTGTTCATTCCTAGGCCTAGGAACATGAACTTGTTTGACCCTACCAGCAAGACGGAGAAGTTGTCCTTGAGATGGCTGGACTCAGACAACTGTCTCCTTATAAATCGTCCTTGAAATGTTTGGACTAAGACAATTGTTTACAACAGAAGCTGTTCAGCTATAGAAAAGTCCTCAATCCCTAGGGACAGGGACCTTGAATTTAGTTTCGACCTATGATTAAATGGAGTCTCAAAAAGAAATGGCAGTACTTATTCTAAGTTTCTCTTGCTTGTTCCCAACATTTACCACAACAATGAGATAAGTAACTGATAAATTTCCTCAGATCACTCATCATATAAATAGCCATGGCTTATTAATATCTATGAAATAATATCCTTATATCATCTTATAATATCATAGTCTTAAAAATATTCTTAGCTGGGTACATGCCTTTAATCCCAGCACTTGAATGATAAAGGTAGGTAGATCTCTGTGAGTTTGAGGCCAGCCTAGTCTATACTGTGAATTCCCAGACAGTCAGGACTGTGTAGAGAGAACCTGTCTCAGAATAATTTTCATTCCATTTGTGTAATGTCCATGCACTTGTGGCTATAAAGTGCTCTTATCTGCTAAGCTGCCAATTCCTCAGTCATAATTTACCGTCTAGCCCATGTAACAGAAGCATGATAGTAAATGCCTAATGACCAGCTCTCTAAAGAGGAGATAAGCCTTGGTTTATAGTGTTTAATAATTGTTATTGTGTTAATAGAAAACTATTATTATAGCAGATTTCAAACCATATGGGTGTTACCAAACTTTTCGGAAAAGGAGACAATCGATCTTTGGGAGCAAGACAAACCAAGCTTCAGCAGCAATTGTTCAATAAAAGCTCCGACTCTCTTCACCCTCACACCTTCCATACTCGCTTCCCATTTCAAGTGTGTAAATCCAACTTTTCAAAGACAAATGTATTTAAATGATGCAAAGTTTTAAGAGCGTTTAAGCATGTCATGTGAGTCTATGATGAACACATCATAGACGCAAGTTCTTGTATTAATATTATTTAACAAATCTTTGATCCACGTGCTAGTTAAGTTTTTGTCCACTTTGCCCAAAAGTAGAGTCACCTGGGAAGACGGCGTCTCAGCTGAGGAATTCTTCCATCTGATTGGTTGGCGAGACTGTGCTCACGGGTCTGTGTGGCATTCACAGTTGATGATTATGTGGGGCAGCCCAGCCCACTGTGAATAGTGCTCTTCCTGGCCTGGTGGGCCTGGGTAGGGTAAGAAAGGTTGTTGAGCAAGTTGGCGGAAGGGAGGAAGCAAGCGGGTTGGCAGTGTTCCTCTTCTATAGTGGTCTCTGCTTCAGATCTTGCCTCCAGGTTCCTGTGTGGAGCTCCTGCCTGGGTTTCCGTCAGTGATGGACTCTCACCAAATAAGTCCTTCCCTCCTTCTAGTTGTTGTGGTTAATATTTTATCATAATAACAGAGGCAAATTAGGACAATGGTTGTTATGAATTTGTTATGTCAATCACGTTTTCAACCTTTTAAAAATTATAACACCCCTCCTACCTCCTTTTCTGGTCCTATGGGTCAGACCTCAGAACTTTACCGCGTTTCTAGGCAAGTCCTCTGCTGCTGAATTTAAAATTTACAGTTTGCAAATTAAATGTCAATTACTAAGCAGGCAAATTAATTTGAAAGTACTACTACATTTTTCCTACTTTGAGCTACTGTACATTTCTCTCTGTCAAGGAAGAGCAAGTGTGAAACCATTTTCACTAATTTTCCACAATGAAACTGTAACTATAATTAGTGAGGTGGCCTCTTTAACAGTTGCTATTTTGAAAAGGAACTTTTTATGATGTTGTTCGATTGGCAACGTAAGATCACCAACCATTTAGAGCTCTGAACTTTTTTTTCTGTCTTCTGAATTACCAAGAGCTTCCATCCTGTTGTGTCTGGCACTTTTCTGAATACTTTAGCTTTATTAGCTTGAGTGGCTCTTACATCATTGTGAAGGTTTATGCCACCGCTGGACTCTGAAAGGCTCAGTTCTTTTCCTTTCTCGTTGTATAAAATTCTGCCAAGCTGTCTTTCTAACCCATTCTTCGATTTCAAAGTCAGTTATTTATTTTTTTTAAGCAAATTGAAGTGGCTTGTTCAGTTTTGAAATAATACCTCTGAATGGAAAAATTGAAAAAACAAACAAAGATGATTTTTCCTAGGTATGTTTGAGGAGAAAGTTTTATTGTAGATAAGAGGAAGGAAACAGCTAGAGGCATCTGGAAGGTTCCAGAGTGAACCGGGCAAATCGAGCCAGTAGACTGAACCATGCTTTGAGAGGAGAGGTGGCCGGGGAGAAGGAGACAGGAGAATCAAACAGACCAAGAGAGAGTGAGGAGCCAGCCAAAAGGACCAAAAACTAAGGTGGCTAAGGTTATATAGGGATCAGGCTGGGGGAAGGGAAGGGAAGCCCAGGTCCTGGGCAGGAGAGTAGGGGGTGGGGCTGAGAAGTGCTGGACACCTGGTTTAGAGAGGCTGTACAGCCTCCCCTGAATGAATCTTTTTGTTCACTGTGTTCTCGCAACTCTTTGCTTCCTTCTTAAGAACCGATAACGAATAGTAACACCACCGTCTAGAAAGTTTTCTACACACTTGTCACTTTGTTAAAAGATGTGCAGAATCTCATTTAGCCCTCACAAGTTACAGAAGTTATTATTTTTTTTAAGTATTTTATTTATATAAGTACACTGTAACTGTCTTCAGACACACTAGAGAGGGCATCGGATCACATTACAGATGGTTGTGAGCCACCATGTGGTTGCTGGGAATTGAACTCAGGACCTCTGGAAGAGCATCTCTCCAGCCCCATTACAGAAGTTGAATACGATTATCTTCTACGGGTAAGCCTTAAAAAAAAATTCTTGCCCAAGTTTACACTACAAAAAGTTCCTAAGGCAACATTTGAGCTTGAGTTAAGAGACAGAACCCAGAATCTTGTTCACGTGACCCTTCATTCACGTTAGGTTGTTTACTCTTAGGGTGCAGGGATGATTTTTACTTTGTTGTTGTTTAGGAAAACCTAGATTTTATTTATTTATTTATTTGTTTGTTTGTTTGTTTATTTTTCTTAATATCCAAAACGTGTTTATTTTGGTGGTTTTCCACTTACCTTAGGATTTTTTTTTTTTTTCGAGACAGGGTTTCTCTGTATAGCCCTGGCTGTCCTGGAACTCACTTTGTAGACCAGGCTGGCCTCAAACTCAGAAATCGCCTGCCTCTGCCTCCCAAGTGCTGGGATTAAAGGCGTGCGCCACCACTTTGGCCTTAGGATGCTTTTTATCCTGCTTGTTCCGGAAAGAATGTCCTGTCCTTCAGTCGACCTTGTTTCTCTTCCTAGAGGCTAGCAGAAGATAGAGCAGCCAAAACAGAAAAGGGCTCCTTATTAATGGGGCTTAGTGCTGTGGTGAATTTACAGCAACCTGAGCTGGGCGTCTGCAGCAGGCACCACCTGCTTCGCTTAGCATTTCCCCCTCTCCTTTCTGGAGAGGGATGGAGGCGTTCCTTTGGAAAGGTGTATTCTTGTAGGGAGGTTGTCACTACCAGAAAGCTAGAGATATTTTTAAAGGCCTTGTTTTATAGTATATGATTAAATGTTAAGATGAATAGTCAACCCACACGTTATTATTTTTTTTTCCCATTCTCAAGGGCGGGCCTTTCTTTCTCTCGCCCTTCCTTCCTCCCCTCACCAACTCTGGTTCTCGCTCTTTTCATCTCTGCCTTTTCCTCTTATTCTTCACTCTCCCTCTCATTGACCTCAAAGGCCTCTCAGATGGTCCTTCGGCTTCCACTTGATGAGCTATGACTCCAGGCATGTGACGCTGTCTTAGTTACATAGGAGCTCATCAAAACAGGCTAGATTGTTCGATTAAGCATAAACTATCCTCTAAACCCATGTGCACCCCCCAGGAGGGATTGCAACTTCTTTTCCTTTTGTAGACATAACTCTGTGGTCACTTTCATATCTTAAAAACACCGGGTTGTGGCTGGGTGAAAAAAAGGAACAGAATGTAACAGTTTTTCCTATTTCAACAATTTCCTTTTTTTTTTTTAAATACAGAAAATTTTAAGTGACACTTACATATGCATTTATTTAGATACAACAACCTAGCCAAGTAGATAAGCTGACAGGATTACCATATAATTCTTCTATTGTTTTTCATATCATAGATGTATTTTTATAACTTCCTAGTTTATTTTCATTTTTTCCTAGCCTATTTTGAAAACAATCCTTTCTGATATATACCCATATCTGGATTAGCCCAAGGTGCAGGAATTACCTATATCTGCTTATAACACTCTCTTTCTTTCTTTCTTTCTTTCTTTCTTTCTTTCTTTCTTTCTTTCTTTCTCTCTCTCTCCTTTCTTCTTTCTTTCTTCCTTTCTTTCTTATTTCTTTGTTTGTTTCATTTTGTTTTTCAAGACAGAGTTTCTTTTTGTAGCCCTGGATGTCCTGGAACTCACTCTGTAGACTAGGCTGGCTTTGAACTCAGAGATCTGCCTGTCTCTGTCTTCCAGGTGCTGAGATCTAAGTTGTGCACCACCATTGCCCAGCTTACCTATAACTTTTAAAAATGCTGATTAAAGAATGAATAGTTATTTTCTTCTTTCTTTCTTTCTTTCTTTCTTTCTTTCTTTCTTTCTTTCTTTTTCCCTCCCTCTCTTTCTTTCTTCCTCTCTCTCTTTCTTTGAGACATGGTTTCTCTGTGTTGCCCTGACTACCTTGGAACTCTCTCTGGAGACCAGGCTGGCCTCAAACTCAGAGCTCTGTTTTCCTCTGCCTCCATAGTACTGGGATTAAAGACACACACACAACCACTGCCTGGCTCATTTTAAACTTTAAAATTAAGTTTGCATATCATAGCCAAGTTAGATTTGACATTTGGGTTATATGTCCATACAAATTAGCATATCTCAATTAACCAGTAAATAAATGGTATATAAGTGTCCTTTTTGATATATGTTTTTAAAATCAAAGGGCTCAAAAAAGTTAAAATACTAAAGATTAATTGCACCAATTTTTCCTAACTTTCACATACATTCATGTGTACTCTGAGTACATATAAACTAAAATTTTTAAAAATTTACTTTTATGTGTATTGGTGTTTTGCCTTCATGTATGTCTGTGTGAGGGTGTCAGATCTCGGAGTTACAATCAGGTGTGAGTCACCATGTGGATGCTGGGATTTGAACTCACTTCCTCTAGAAGAACAGCCAGTGCTCTTAACCACTGAGCCATCTCTCCAGCCCCTACGCTAAAATGATGAAAGCAGGGAACTGCTATAATCAGAGTTATTATGACTCTGTAGGAAGTCCAGGGCAGAGGAAGGGTGTCTGTGGGTGTTGGCAGTTTGAAGTACACTGGACTATCCAGTCTGTACTGTGCTCAGAGGCCGTCGGAGCCCCAAGAACTTCCTTGTGTTCTGTTGCTCTATGCTTGTTTGTCCTAATAGTCCATAATCAGGGCAGAGTAGGAGGTTTGGCTAGCCTTTCTTTGCCCCTCCCCACACCCAGCTTTGGTTTGTCAATCAAATGTTACTTTTAACATCTATTCCTCTGCAAATACAGCTGATTTCCACCTACAGTTATTTCTAAGATAAGAAACTCCAGGTCAACTGAAGAAAGGGGTTGGGCCTGGGGATAAGGGATGTTATCTTACTGAAGCTCAGAGATTGAGAGAAGCAGGGTTCTGGGTGGAGACTGGGAATGAGTCACCTGGCCAGGGACAAGACCTGGCCAGCTGTAGGCGGCCTTCGCTAGTCTAGTAAGGCTCTGAAGTACAACACATCTCTGTCATGCCAACTTCCAAGTAGGAGTCAGTCCCAAGACAGGCATTTTTATGAGTTGTTATGGATCCTATGTCCAAGTAATAAAATCTTGGCTTTGTAGTTACTTTTTTAAAACGTGATTCCTTTTTTTTTTTTTTTTAAAGAGAAGGTGCTGCTAAGTAGATCACGATGACCTCAAATTTGTAGCACTCCTTCTGCCTCTGTTCCCAAAGGACTGACATTACAGACCCATGTGTCACTCACTACACCCAGCTTGATTCCTTTCAAACAGCTCAGAGTGCTTTCAGGCCTACACAGTATTTGTGTTAGCAAATTCCTGTTATCCTGGCATGCTTCAAGCATTGTTAACTTTAAGGCTGCTTCTTCCCACCTCAAGTGGCTAAACTGTCTCTCTCTCCCAACTGTTTATGAAACATTTTAGTGATTTATATCTTTTTCCAAAACCTGCTTCTACAACAGGTGGCCAACCAATATGTCCCAGACACACAAACAGTACCTACTAGGACCCCTGCCAAACCATCTCTAAGGGCAGACACTATATTTTAAAGAAGATTAAAAGTGAGGTTAACTGGCTGAGAGAGCTGGCTTGGCAGACAATACACTTGTCATGCAATCCTAGGACTTGAACTTGAGTCTCCAGAATTCATATGAAACCAGAAGTCTGTAATCCCAGCACTCTTTAGGCAGTATGGGAGAGGCGACAAGAGACCAACAAGAGGATCCTAGGGACCAGGTAACTTGGAGTATGCAAGTAGCTGTTGATGAAGAGATAGAAGAAGGTGAAGCGCTACACCCAGGGCTGTTCTCTGACCTCCCCTTCCTTGTGTGAGCAAAGCCACATTCATACAAAAAGTGAAACTAAAGGTGAAAACGATCTTTCCAAGTTAACATAGCTAGCAAATATTGGAGGGCTGGAGAGATGGCTCAGTGGTTAAGAGCACTGACTGCCCTTCCGAAGGTCCTGAGTTCAAATCCCAGCAACCACATGGTGGCTCACAATCATCTGTAATGAGATCTGATGCCTTCTTCTGGGGTGTCTGAAGACAGCTACAGTGCACTTACATATAATAAATAAATAAATAAATAAATAAATAAATAAATCGTAAAAAAAAAAAGAAAATGTTAGGACCAGTACTTCAATTTGGGCATTTCATTTCAAAATTTCTACTGTGTTATGTCTTATAACTTTCGAGGACAGTTCTTTCCTTCACGGTGGTTTCGGCATCAAGTTCAGGTCATCACGCTTGCTTGACAAGTACTCTTTCTGGCTGAGAGCCATTTCACTGGCTCTAGACTTTCTAATTTCTAGGTCTTTAGGTATATTCGGTTAAATATGACATGCTGTCAATTTTACTTCCTTTAAGATTAGACCAACGAATGGAAACATTAAATTACAGCCGTTAATCTAAGGGAAGGATCTTGGCAAAAGAAACTGAGATTAAAAAGCTGAAGTGGCCAAAAGAAAAACATTAACAGAACTATTTGTAGAGCAGAAAGTTGGGTTCGGAAGAAATGAAGAAGCAAGACTAGGATGAGAAAGTCAGCGATAGAGGCATATTCAAGATGAAAGGAAGATGAAGAAAGGATGAAAGCCCAAGTACTATCTAGGAACGGGAGTCAGCGTGTCCTGCTGAATCAGGACAGCAGAGGACTTAGTGGGAGTCCGAAGTAGGCAGGGCTGAGGATTCCCGGAACTCCCACAGGTCCCGCCCACCTCGAGCTCGCTCCGCCCCCGACTCCTCTCCCCGCCCCCGGTCTCTTAGGTGATGCTGCAGCCAAGATGGCGCTGGCGGCGGCCGCGGCGGCCTGAGCGTCATGCTCCGGGCTCTCGGCGGCGGCTGCGGCGGCTGTGGCCTCGGCCAGGCCCTCGAGTCTCTCCTGAGAGCGAGCGCTCCGGCGCTTCACCTCCGGCCCGGTGAGGCGGGACCGAAAGGAGACTGCCGCGAAGCGAGGAGGCTGTGAGGAGCGGCGAGAGAGCGGCGCTCCAGCCCGGCGGGCACCATGGCTGGGATCATCAAGAAACAGATCCTGAAGCACCTCTCCAGGTCAGCGAGCGCGCGGGGCCGGTCCCGTCCGCTGGCCGCCGGTTCTCGGGTGTCTAGGTCGCAGGTTCGGGCTCTGCCAGTGCCGCTGGCGCCCCCGACCGGCCTCCGGAGTCACGCGGAGGGCGGCGGGGCTCGGCGGGCCGGGGTCTCCTCCTCCGCCGGGGGCCGCTCCTGCGCCGAGGCCGGTGACGTCCCCGGCGTCACTCAGGTGCTGGCTGGATGGGCTGGGGCTGGGAACCCGGTCGGGCTCGGAAGCTCCCGGGGCTCGGGGAGGCTCCGTTAGCCGAGGAGGACTGGGGTGTGTATGTGTGTGCCAGGGAAACGTTAACCTTGTGATCGTTCTCGGTGCCCCTTACCTGGCGTCCCCGCTCCGCTGCACGGGAGGGTGTGCTTGTTTGCACAGTTGGGATTTGTTTTAGGGGAAATCAAGCAGGGAGTTCTCAGCTTCGGCCAGTTCTCCGTGGAAGTCGTTTTCAGTCCCGCATCGTTCTTACTGGAGAGTTTTCCGATTTTGCTTCCGCGACCCTCTGAGTTCTGGGAGTTAACGTCTCTGGTGTTTAAACCCCAGACGTGTCACTCTTTCCATTTCATAACACAGTTTTAGGCAGAAACATGACTCAGTAAACTGGCAGTTTGTTACTGCTCTTGGCTTCTCCATATTTGTCTCAAGACACAGGCTAAATGTAGGACCCTGTTCCAAGTTGGTGACCGGGAATTAAAAGCTCTCGGTTAGGATCTCTTTCTCTCCTCTGTTATTTGTAAGTTAATGAATGCTTTTAACTGATTAAAGGAACGTTCTCAGGTTTAATGATAGACTTGTATAGTAAACATAAGTCTTCATTTTCCGTATATATATTTTACAGTTGAGAAAATATTGAACAAAAACAATACTATGATTCAGCAGATATTTTCCTGACATTATATCTTTATATTGAGTAAAATTTAATACACACAGTATGTATACATAAAGTATCAAACTATAGCAAAGTTTGTGACCATGTGTTTGGCTCTTAATATCACTAATTAGAGAGAGAGAGAGAGAGAGAGAGAGAGAGTGAGTGTGTGTGTGTATTTAAGAGGTTAAGTAGTTCAGGCTGTCCTGTAAGTCATAACAAATCTCAGGCTACCCTCAGGTTCAGTGTCATCCTGCCTCATCTTCCTGAGTGCTGAGATTACAGGTCTGTGCTACCAGGCTTTGTTGGATTTTTTTTTTTTTAATTATATAGATAGTGCAATACTGAGTCATCTTATTTTGAATAATGTTTATTACTTAGGGTAAGTCTGACTCATGAGATACACCTCACCCTTGCCTATTTCTAGATCCATAAGAATATTCAGATCCATAGACAGTGACTTTATTGCCCTTTTCTCTCCCAGGGATAATGACACTGTACCACTCTGTAGGCCCAAAAGAAAATCTAATTCAGTCGATAAGTGCCTTAGGGCATTATCCTTTAATTCTCTTGTCTAAGTCCACTTGAGAAGACCTCTTAAGAGCAGGAGTGTAATGGCTCACTCTACCATGTAGATAACTCCCGTATACTTAGAGTTAAGCCCTTAGATTACACTATAATCTTTCTGATTTCTTACACCTGTGTGGTTAATAGTAATGAGCATTTCTTTTTAAATCAGAAAGTTTCTAAAACATTAGCATTTTCTTTCTCTGTAAATGGAGAAACCATTTGTAGTTTATTTTTTTAAAAAATGATTATTCTATTTTTTATTTATTTACTGTATGCATCCAAGTGTGCACATATGTGCCTGATCCAGCCAATGTATGGAACGTCTGAGGATAACTGGTGCTCACCTACCACCATGTGTGTTCTGGTGGTGGAACTCAGTTTCCCTGGCTGGGTAGAGTGCTGGCCTAGCATGAAAGATGCCCTGGGTTCAGTGCCAAACACCTTATAAACCGGGTGTGGTGACAGATTCCTGTAGTCTCAGCACTTGGGAGGTAGAGGCTGTCAGATCAAGAGCGTCCTTGGCAGCATAGCCTGAGGCCAGCCTGGACTGGTGGAATCCGCTGGGGGAGGGGGCTGGAACCTGTACCATCATAGAGAGGAAACATTAGGAAAATATCCAAGTTCTTCCAGGTTCTCCTGCAGGGACTCTTCCAGGAAGAAATCTGTCTAGAAAAATAGAATGGTCACACTGAGTGAAAGTTGAGATTTTAAGATTGAAACTGGCAGTTCTGGAGGCTGGGCAGGACTTTGGAATATTGGACAAGTGAGGAAAAGGAATTGTTTTATAAGAGACTGACACATACTTTATGCTTTAAGTGAATGCTGCTTGGTTTGAGTATTATAAGTCATCTTATAAGAAACATCTCTGTTTGTTGCCTAATGTTTGTTTCCTTAGTGCCTCTTGCTTTAATGAGAAGTTTGTAGACTTGACTGATCTGAACCAACTATGGGGTGTGTGAAGAGAGACAGGAAGAGGTTAGAAGTGTTATATTTTAAGGGAAATGAAACAGGAAAAGCCTTTGAAAGAAGTTACCCAGTTTTTTTTAGGTCAGAACAGGGTATGTGTTGAAGGTGGTTACAGGGATATATTCTCCCCCCCACCCCCCCACCCCCACCCTTCCGAAGGGAATAAGAAGTTCTTTAAACCATTCACATATAAGAGAGGAAGATGGAGCAGGAACTACCTGTCATTTCACCATTACACACCATTTACACCTTTTTTATCTGTTGCTCTGTGCCTCTCTGTACACATGTGTGTAGGTGTATGTGCAGGGAAATGTAGTTGAAGCTGTTGAAGATCTGACCACACTCCTAAGATAGGCGGAAGACAGGCAGGGACAAAAGATACACATTTAATTAAGCTGGGACCTGAAAAGTGATAAGAAAGATCCAAGCACAAACGCATGCCTCATGGCATAGTATATGATGCACAGGCTTTTCTGCAGACTAGGAGTTCACTTGGTAGACTGTGCCTCATGGGGTGGAGTCTCTGTCCTGTTTGAAGCAGTGGTTCATGGCCTTTGGGGACATGTGGCACTGGTTTTGATTACTGTGACTTGGAAGGTTGTCACCTGGTAGGTAGAGGCCAGGGATTCTGCCCGACACTATCACGCACAGCCAGCACAGACCTCTGATATGAAATCCCATCTGGCCCAGACGTCAGCAGCCGAAAGGCTGAAGAACTGGTTTAAAATATGTAGATGTGTATCAAATGATGGAGCTCGATAACTTTGTTGGCTATGGTTATTTTGTCTGCAGGCAACAGAAATGTGTCAACTTAACTAAAAAGGGAAATATAGTTGAAGCTGCTGGGTGGGTCACAGATTCAGAGGAAGATCTGACCACACACCCTGAGACAGGCGGAAGACAGGAAGACTCCTTGAATTTCCCTGGGCCTTCATCTTAGAGCAAGGCCTGTCAGTTTCAGATAGTAGACTAGACAGTTCTTTGCTGTAGAGGATTACTCTGTGAAGTATGGGGTGTTTAATATTTCTAGGAATTTCCAAAAGTTCTCCAGGGGATAAAACTGTAGCCGATTGCAACTTTGTAGTTAGGACTCTTACTCTCGGATCTTTCCTGCCAAGTTTTAAATTCTTGTGAGAATGGCCCAGTTCTAGCTATTCATAGATTAGTTTGTCATGGCAAAGAGTGGAGCAATATCTTAGTTACCTTTGCATTGCTGTGAAGAGACATGACAACTGAAGCAGTTTATAAAAGAAATCATCCGGGCAGTGGTGGCGCATGCCTTTAATCCCAGCACTTGGGAGGCAGAGGCAGGTGGATTTCTGAGTTCGAGGTCAGCCTGGTCCACAGAGTGAGTTCCAGGACAGCCAGGGCTACACAGAGAAACCCTGTCTCGAAAACCAAAAGGTGGGGGCATACATAAAAGAAATCATTTAGCCAGGGGCTTATATTTCCTTAGGTGAGTCTGTGGCTGTCAAGTCAGGGAGCATGACAGCAGACAGTCAGACATAACACTGGAGCTTAAGTGTGAGGCAAGGAAAGAAAGCCACCTGGGAATAACATGGACTTTTGAAACCCCCAAGCCTGCCCCACCCACCCCAGTGACTCATACTTCCCAATCCTTCCCAAATAGTTCCACCAAGTGATGATCAAGCATTCATATACAGGAGCCCATTGGGAGTGTTCACATTCAAACCATCACAGATAGCAAAGATCTGGTTATGGAGAGAATTATTTTGAATTGAGATTGCCACTCATTTTGGTGTCAATAATAGGCTTAGCTAAATAAGATATTCATGGGCTTCATTTGCTGTGTTAAGGAAACTGGACTTCATACCTTGGTAGTGGCTGACTACTACTACTAATTCCAGCTAACAGAAGGGTACAGTTAGTACATCTGCAAATGGACTTGAAGTAACTTATGTCCTGGAAGGATGCTGTATCTTTCAGAACCTAGTATCTGTTTGTTGCTCTGTGTTTGGAGAACCAGATTTGAAAAGGTTCTGGATCCAGGGCAGCTCCAAGGATGGAGGTAGGAGAGATCACCTGAATGTCTTAGTGTGAGTCATTTTATAAACTAAGGGGAAAGGACAGTTTGAAAGGGTGAATGCAGGCTGAGGAGTTGACTTGTGGGTGAGGTGCCTACTGCACCATCATGAGGACCTTCCTTCCGATCCCTACCACCCACATAGAACCCTGTGCAGCAGCTTATGTCTTTAATCCCAGGGCTGGGAAGGCTGGGAGGTCTCCTGGAGCTGGCCTGCCAGTCTAGCCGAATCGGTAAGTTCTGTGTTCAGTGAGACAGTCTATTCCAAAGGTAAAAAGGAGAGCGAAGAAGATATGAGCTGTTAATGTCTGGCCTCCACATCTGTGTGCACACATGTGTGTGTATCCATATACAAACTCGTGCACAAAGTCACATGCTTTTTTGTTGTTTTTGTTTTGAGTCAAGGTCTCGCTGTTTAGCACAGCTTTGCTCGGAACTAACATTTTTTCTTTCTTTCTTTCTTTCTTTCTTTCTTTCTTTCTTTCAATAAAGAATGCATTTTATTTGTGGATTTGTTTTTTTATGGTTTTTTTTTTTTGGTTTTATTTTTTTTAAAAGATTTATTTATTATTACACATAAGTACACACCAGAGAGGGCGTTAGATCTCATCATGGGTGGTTGTAAGCCACCATGTGGTTGCTGGGATTTGAACTCAGAACCTTTGGAAGAGCAGTCAGTGCTCTTACCCACTGAGCCATCTCGCTAGGCCCCCAAACTAACATTTCTTAAGTATTCACTGTGTGTGTAGGATACATGCATGCTGTGGTATGCATGTGGAAAGGCAGAGGATAACTTGTGAGTGTTGGATCGCTTCCTTCCATGTAGGTCCTGGGAACGGAACTTAGGTCAGGGGTTTGGTGGCAGGCATCCTTACTCACTGAGCCATCTCATCAGCCCTTGTCTGGGACTCTTGATCTTCCTGCCTCCAGCTTCCAAGTGCTATAAATTCAGGCTTGAGCCTGGACCTCAGGCCCACATTTTGTAATAAAGCTTGACAGTTTGTAGGGATGTGATGTGTACATTTACATACACAAACACACACACACACAGACAGACACAGACACACACACAGACACATATACACACTACATATTGATCATTACAGATGCAAGGATGATTTTAATTGATTCTGTTCTGTTCTAGGAAGCATAAATAGGGGTTTTAGCTTATTTTCTAAACTACATTGCTGTATGAAATTTGTGAGTTCGTTTACTTAGATTAGGCAACTGAGGGAAAACTTGGTTACTTTTTAGATTACAAATGAATTTACTTCTATAAGATTTGAGGTTATTTAAAAGTAATTTTGTAGCTGGGCATGGTGGTGCAGGCCTTTAATCCCAGCACTCAGGAGGCAGAGGCAGGTGATTTCTGAGTTTGAGGCCAGCCTGGTCTACAAAGTGAGTTCCAGGACAGCCAGGGCTACACAGAGAAACCCTGTCTCAAAAAAAAAAGTTATTTTGTTTTTTCATTTTAATATAATCCCTAGTAATACATGTATGTTGACATTAGCTGTACTAGTTTTTTTTTTTTTTTAAAACAAATAAGCTATTGGATGCCTGCTTTGTGCTGCTGAGAACCTAGCAATGAGAAAAATCGATAGAAACCCCCACACCCATGGT
Organism: Mus minutoides; assembly: GCA_902729485.2. Taxonomy (NCBI): domain Eukaryota; kingdom Metazoa; phylum Chordata; class Mammalia; order Rodentia; family Muridae; genus Mus; species Mus minutoides. The sequence goes on from LR750124.1 coordinate 558,538, forward strand.
GTTACATTTTAATCAGAGGATAAAGGTAGTCAATAAATAGTAAACAATCAAACATGTAACCGGGTGTTAAATGCACTTTAAAAAGTAACAGCAAGGGGGTAGGAAGATAGGGGTGGGGTTCGTAGTTAGGCCTTATTGTTGGCAGTCAGGAGTGCTCAACTGGAATGTATTTCACAAGACCTGAAACGGGTGGTGGGAGCCAATGCAAAAAGCTCTGATGGTGGTAGCTTGCTTGTTATTTTGAAATATGTTGAGGCCTCCAGTGAGGTGAAATAGAGTGGAGTAGGAAAGAAAACACAGGCCACGGCTGGGGAGAGTGTACCTCAGTGGTGAGGAGCTTGTTTGGCATGCTTGAAACTCTGGGTTTGATCCCCACCTGACAACAAAAATGTCCAGATCGTGTTAAAGTACACACACACACACACACACACACACACACACACACACACACACAAAAAGACCTTCGGGGGCTGGAGAGATGGCTCAGTGGTTAAGAGCCCTGACTGCTCTTCCAGAGGTCCTGAGTTCAAATCCTAGCAACCACATGGTGGATCACTACCATCCGTAATGAGATCTGACGTCCTCTTCTGTGTGTCTGAAGACAGCTACAGTGTACTTACATATAATAACAAATAAATCTTCGGGCCGGAGTGAGCGAGCAGGGCCAGAGTGAGCGAGCAGGGCCAGAGTGAGCGAGCAGGGCCAGAGTGAGCGAGCACGGCCAGAGTGAGCGAGCAGGGCCGCAGTGAGCGAGCGGCACCACAGTGAGCAGAGGTCCTGAGATCAAGTCTCAGCAACCACATGATGGCTTACAACCATCTGTTTAGCCACAGTGTTCTCATATATACACAAAATAAATAAATAATTTTTTTTTTTTTAATTTAAAGATCTTTGGGGACAAAGGATGTGGGCTCTCCAACTTCAGATCTAGAGTGCTTGACTAATGTGCACAGGGCCCTGAGGGCTATCTAGGGTGCCACATTTGAAATGGGGAGACTTGGCAGGACATGTCTACAATCCTAGTGTGTGTCATATAGAGAAGGGAACTCAGGAAGTTCAAGGTCATTCCTTGCTACTTTGTGAGTTAGAGGCCAGCACAGGCTCTGTAGAAGACAGGGTCTCTTGTATCCTTCATCTACAACCTGCTACCCACCAGGAATTTCTGTCCTTCCTATGGGTCCTGGGCACCAAACCTAGGTCCTCTGGAAGAACAGCAGATGCTCTTAACCACTGAGCCATCTCTTCAGCCCCTAGTTTTAGGTTTTATTTCTGTATTTACTGGGACCAAGTTTCCTTATATCCAGTTTCAATGTGGAAACTGGTAGTGACTGGCTTTTACATTGAAGTGAGGTTGGAAATCACTAGAGGTTTTTTTTTTTTTTTTTTAGTAAAAGATCACTCTGTCAGCTGTATGAGCAACAGGAAAGAGAAGACTTGAAAGGCAATGGAGGCAGTTAACTATGCAGGTGAAGGAAAATGTTACCAAGGTAGATAGATGCCTTGGAGTTGCGCAGGGTCAGTCTCTAGATGTACGTGGAAGGCAGAGCCCCACTGACTGACAGACAGACAAGATATGGATTATGGGTTGTTTTAAGAGTGGTACTGGAGGCCACCGACAAGATGGGATTGCCGTGGACTGAGGCGGAGATGGCTGCTGGGAGGGCAGGCTGCCAGACCGGAAGTTTGGTTTTGAATGTAAGTTTGTATCTGTTCATTATGAAGTAGAGATGCCCTCCCCTTTTACATTTATGACCTGATTTAGACTATGCAACCATCTAATCTGGCAATAACAATGAAAGTGGTTTTTTGTTGTTGAGACCATCCAATTGGTTCATGATCCTCCCTCAATGCTTCACTTTTCTCCCACTTCTTTTTTTTTTCTAAAATTTATTCATCATTTTATTTGTTTACATTTCAAATGTTATCCCTCTTCCTAGCCTCTCCCCTCCATGAACCTCCCATCCCCTACCCCTCCCCTTTGCCTCTAAGAGGGTGCTCTCCCACCTACCTACCCACTCTTGCCTCACCCCTCTAGCATCCTCCTTCTCTGGGGTACCAGGCCTCCAAAAGTCCAAGAGCCTCTCCTCTCAGAGATGTCAGATAACCATGGGTCCCTCCATGTGTACTCTGGTTTGTGGTTTAGTCCCTGGGAGCTCTGAGGGGTACGGTTAGATGATATTGTTCTTCTGATAAGGGTTGCAATCTCCTTCAGCTCTTCCCCTAACTCTGCCATTGAGGTCCCTAGGCTCAGTCCAGTGGTTGGCTGTGAGTATCTGGATCTCTCTTAGGCAGGTGCTGGCAGAACCTCTCAGAGGACAGCCATACCAGGCTCCTGTCTGCAAGCACATCTTGGCATCAGGAATAGTGTCAGGTTTGGTGTCTGTGGATGGAATGGACCCCACGGCAGGGTGGTCTCTGGATGGCCTTTCCTTCAGTCTCTGGATCCCACGGCCGGGTGGTCTCTGGATGGCCTTTCCTTCAGTCTCTGCTCCAGTTTTGTTCCTTTGTTTCCTTTAGACAGGGACAGTTCTGGGTTAAAAGTTTTGAGATTGGTGGGTGGCCCCATTCTGCCACTGGGTACCATGTCTGTCTATTGAAGGTGATCGATCGCTTCAGGTTCTATCTCCCAGCTGTTGTGTATTTCAGCTAACGTCATCCCCATTTGGTCCTGGGAGCCTCTTACATCCTTGGTATCTGGGACTTTCTAGTGGTTCCCCAAGTTCCCCACCCCCACTGCTACTTATTTTTATTCCCTCTGGAATTCTCTCCTGTCTCTTCCCATACTTGGTCCTCCTGCACCTCCTTTCCCTCTTCTCTTCTATGTCCCCTCCCCACCCGGTGATTATTTTCTACCCCCTTCTAAATGGATTTGAAGTACCCACAGTTTGGCCTTTCTTCTTGTTAAGCTTCATATGGTCTGTGAGTTTTATCATAGTATTCTGAGCTTTTGGGCTAATGTTCACTATCAGTGAGTACATACCATGTATATGTCCTTTTGGGTCTGGGTTACCTCACTTAGGATGATATTTTCTAGTTCCATCCATTTTTTGCCTACAAAGTTTGTGAAGTTGTCAGTTTTGTTTTGTTTTAAAGATTGATTTATTTTATTTTATATGAGTACACTGTAGCTGTCTTCAGACACACAACAGAAGAGGGCATCGGATGCCCATTACAGATGGTTGTGAGCCACCATATAGTTGCTGGGAATTGAACTCAGGACCTCTGGAAGAGCAGTCGGTACTCTTAACTGCTGAGCCATCTCTCCAGACCAAAGTTGTTGTTTTTACTAGTTGAATAGTAGTACATTGTGTAAATGTACCATATTTTCTGTATCCATTCTTCCGTTGAGGGACATCTGGGTTGTTTCCAGCTTCTGGCTATTTTAAATGAGGCTGTTAACCTCCCTTTAGGACAGATTGTCTCTCAGGCCTCATCTTACAAGGACATTTCCTATGAGCAGTTTTAATGAAGCTAGTCTTTACTGATCTTCATTTTTAAGACTTGAATGGTTTTTATTTTATGTGTATGCATGCATGCATGTATATTAAAACAATTGTCCTTAGTTCTGTGGTTGCATTCTCTTTATGGGCAGAACGCCTCGATGGTCAAGTCCAGTGACTGACTGTGGTGTTGTCCCTCATTGCTCCTTTAGCTTCTGCGGTAGAAACTGAATGTAAAAGTTGTTCAGAAACACATTTATTTGCCTAGAGAAATAAATTTGTCTGAGTGGGGGAGATGGCTCAGGAGTTAGGAGCACCTGCTGTTCATGGGGAACTCTTTTCAGTTCCCAGCACCCACCCACTGGTTCTCAACCATCTTTAATTCTAGTTTGAGGGGATTTGGTGCCCTCTTCTGGCCTCTGTAGGCACCAGAGAAGCATGTAGTGCCTATACGTGTGTGTGTGTGTGTGTGTGTGTGTGTGTGTGTGTCTGTCTGTCTGTCTGTCTGTCTGTCTCTCTGTGTGTGCATAGACTATAAATTGCTTGTTCTCAATACCTTTTTGGTAGATTTAAAAAAATTGCCTAACATTCAGAGAATTTAGATTAAAGTAATTTGGCACTAAATTAGTTCTCTAATATACTTTATTTTTAAAAAGTTTTCTTGGGGTTTTATTTATTTTTATTTTATGTTTATGAAATGTTTTGCCTGAATATTTGTGTGTGCACCACATTTTGAGGTGTTCCTGGAGGCCAGAAGAGGGTTACAGATTCCCTGGGACTGCAGTTACAGATACTTGTGAGCCACTACATAGATGCTGGGAATCAAACCTGGGTCCTCTGAAAGAGCAGCCAGTGTTGTTAACAGCTGATTATTTCTCTAGACCCTTTAAGACACTTGGATATACAAATATAGTTCATTACTGGAATATTCTCTGGTTTATGAGTTATTTTTCTTCTTTGCCCCTCTCTTCTGCCCTCTCTCCTTTCCTTCCTTCTTTAAGAGGCAGGGTTCAGTACCATATTTTAGGCTGGCCTGGAACACACTTTGTATCCCAAATTGGTCTGGAACTCACAGCAATTTCCCTGCCTCTGTCTCCTGAGTACTGGCAGTACTGATGTGAACCACTACACTAGGCTGGACTATTTTTCATAGGTAATGTTATGCATGCTTCAATGTTCAGTGATGAGAACTATAGTTTTCACTGATTTGGGCAGTTCAAGTGATGTAGTAATTTGTATTTGTAGGTTGCTAGTTTTATAGAGTGTCTGAATTTATTTATTTAATGTTGTTATTCAGTGCAGCTTTTACATAAGGTTTATTCCACATAGAAATCTCATTTTTCTTGGTGCTTTTATATGCATTTAAAAGTGGTGGTACCACAGGAGAGTCATGACAGTGGTGGAGAGGGTGAGGAACCCCTACATGGTTAGTGTGTTTGCAGATGTATGCAGTGTCTGTCTGCAGATGATCTGGTGTGAGATACAACTGTTCTTGTAAGCAAATCACAGCTGAATATTTCAACTCCTCTTCCTTCCTTCCCTTAAACTTGCCCCCTTCTGTGTCCCCTGTGTCCCCATTCCCTACAGCGTTCCCTGCTGGCTGTGCTGGAGGTTGGTGTGCTGTGAATTGCACAATCAGCTAAGTGAGTACCAGAAGAGTCTAAGAACCCTGGCAGCTGACTGCTTGCTTTCTCCAGGAATAGGGACCTTTTGTCCCTCAGGTAATGCTTCTGTTACCCAGTTTTCATTTCCTTTCTGTAAGCACGGATTGTGCCCCACATAAAGATGACCTCATTTTTAAAAAAGTAGATAGCTACAAGTTCATGTAAATCCTTCTTTAGAATGTGGGTTTTTTTTTGTTTTTTTTTTAAAGGACAAGGTTTGGCAACTCAGAAAGTTGCCATCATCCTTTTCTGATGTCGCAAGGGGAGTTTGATAATTTACAGCCAGGTATTGGGCAATAGTAACTAGCATCTGATGTTTTAATGTGTATGACTTCTTAGTCTAATGTGATTACTAAGGTCTAAAGACTTTTTTTGATCATAAAAATGTTTGGGTAACTTCTCATTCTCCATTGAAGGCCTTAAGAGATCATTTTGTGTTTAATATCAGTTTTGATCTGTATCATCTATATAGTCATAATCATGGGAATGGTTTTCTTTGCAGTTGGGCAGTCTTTTCATGGTTCTTTCTTATCTTCTGTATCTCATTTGAAGATTTATCATCAATGGTGAGCTATGCCACCTGCACATAGCTCCAGCTAATTGGGATATCAGATCACACACGCACGCGTGCGCGCACACACACACACACACATGCTCGAGGGCCAGGTCCAAACAAAAGACAAAAAAAAAAATGACATTATACAACTCGTTACATAGCTTGGACTAATGGAACAGTTAATAAGTGTTCTATTGTCAAGATGGTCTTGTTTGCCATTCTTGTTCCTCTTGCTCCTCTGTAGGCACTTAGAAATCTGCATCTCACTGCAAAATTGAGAAACTTTTAAAAACTTTTGAAATTCATTTTACTGTAGTGGCAATTAAGGTGTTTGTTTGTTTGTTTGCTTATGAAGGCATTCGGGGAAGACTCTGATCTTGTGTATACATTCATTAAGTCGTCTGGGTCAGGCATTCAGGAAGTATAGTCCAACCACAATCTGGTGCATTTTCTCCATTGCCCCTCTTTAACATAGCGTCTGCTGGCCAGTGCTTATCTTACTGAAGATGAGCTATTATGACCGTATTCTGGTTTTTGGTTGTTGTTAAGATATATTTATTTTGGGGCTGGTGAGATGGCTCAGCGGGTAAGAGCACCCGACTGCTCTTCTGAAGGTGATAAGTTCAAATCCCAGCATCCACATGGTGGCTCACAACCATCCGTAACCAGATCTGGCTCCCTCTTCTGGAGTGTCTGAAGACAGCTACAGTGTACTTACATATAATAAATAAAATAAATCTTAAAAAAAAAAAAAAAAGATATATTTATTTTATATGTATAGGTGTTTTGCTTGCATGTCTGTCTGTGAACGATGTTTGTGCCTGGTGCCCATGGAAGCCAGAAGAGAGTATCTGGTCTCCTGGAACTGAGGGTATACATGGTTCTGAATAGTCACATGGAGTGCTGGGAGTTGAACCAGCACCTTCCAAAAGAGTAACCAGCGCTGTTACCTACTGACCTCTGTTCAGCACTGTGAGAGCACTGTGTGTCAGTACTCATTAATTCTTTTTCATTACCTCCCTATGCTTTGCTTTTCTTCCCATTTCTGGGGGTAGGCCCTAGCACACCATATATGCTAAGTAAGTGCTTTACCAGTAAGCTGTATCCCTAGCCCCTTGAGCTTTATTTCTGTTTTTGAGACAAGCTCTCACTAAGTTTTCCAGACAGGCAGACCTTTGAACTTTCTTTGCATCCTAGGCAGGACTTGAGCGCGCTTAGCCTCCTGGGTAGCCGGATTACAGGCTTGTGCCACCAGACCCAGATTAGCTCCTCATCTGAATCAGTCATGATTCCTTTTTAGTAGGTGACTGTTACATTTATAAAGGTTTATTTATTATATTTCATATGAGTGTTTTTCCTGTGTGTATATGTGTTTACTCTGTGCGCCTAGTAACTGGACCCAGAGGAGCAGCAGCAGAGTCCTGCAACCCAGTGAAGACAGTTTGAGCTACCATGTCGGTAGAGGGATCTGAATCTGGGTCTTTTGGAAAAGCAGCAGGTGCTGTATCACACCAGCCTGATTGCTGAGGTTATCTTGTTCTGAAGTTAGGACGTGGCAGACTGCCTGGCACACTTTGGAGCATCTCTTCTCTCACTACCAGATTTATCAGTTTTTGTATCAGTTTTCTGCAACTAAATGGTCTCTTTTTCTTCTGGTCTTACAGTTCTTTATTTCATCCTTAGCTCTGTTACCAGAGAGCTGTTTTGGAGCTAATCTTACTTAAGATTTTGTTAAATCTTTTAATGGTTCATGTTGAAGTTTTCAAGAAAAAGTTGTTTATAACAGATTTTTTTTCTCTCAAAGAATTTTGTTTGTTTTGAGACAAGGTCTCTCTACATAGACCTGTGTATCCTGGAACTTACTGTGCAGACCAAGCTGGCCTGAAACTCACAGAAGTCCTCCTGTCTCTGCCTCCTGAGTGCTGGGATTAAAGGCATGCATCGTTACTCCTGACCTCAAAGGATTCCTGAGATTGAGCTTCAGCTCACAGGTTGATGAAAGTCAACTTCTTGGGTTGGCAGTGGGGCCAAGAGTCCAGCAGCTTGCATGTCCTTATTTGATTCTCCTCCCACCTAGATTGAGCCCCAGTCTACTGAGAACGTGAGAAACTGATTCATGGGAAGAAAGTATATTCTTGTAAAATAAAAGTCCTTACTGCTTGTTTCTGTTTCTCAAGGTATATCATTTTTTTTCTAATGAAAATGTCTTATTCTATGGTATACTGTTCTATATTACAATACCTTTGCATATGGCCACTGTATGTGACCCTTTATAAACCTCAACCTTATTTATTTTTTATTTTTTGTTTTTTCGAGACAGGGTTTCTCTGTATAGCCCTGGCTGTACTGGAACTCACTTTGTAGACCAGACTGGCCTCAAACTCAGAAATCCACCTGCTTCTGCCTCCCGAGTGCTGGGACTAAAGGTGTGCGCCACCACGCCTGGCTAACCTCAACCTTATTACTTATTGCCTCTGTCCTCTGTCTCATTTTCCGAGTAGAAACTTTCTCTTAAATAAGCATGTTTCAGGGAATGCGTTCCTAAAGCTGTCCTTTTTTTTCCTTGTTTTTTCGAGACAGGGTTTTTCTGTGTAGCCCTGGCTGTCCTGGAATTTATTCTGTAGACCAGGCTGGCCTCGAACTCAGAAATCCACTCACCTCTGCCTCCCGAGTGCTGGGATTGGGGGCGTGCACCACCATTGGCCAGTTAGAGTTGTGTTCTTTATTAGCAACACTCAAGCACTATTTCCCAGCCTCCTTTTTCTCCTATTTTCATTTGTATGGCATGTCTATGGCAATGCGTGTAGAGGCTCTTCTCTGATAATGAGCAGTGACTGTGTCTGCAGAGTCTATTGGGCTTTCCTATGAAGGGTAAGTGTAGAATTTTGCCACACCTTATACTTCAACAGTCTAGATACCCCATCCCGATTTTAATAACTGGTCCCTATTTTTAGTGTTAGAACCATTTTCATATTTTTTGAAAATAATCCTGCAAGCTGAACAAGATGTATCTGTGCATTGAAGACAGCATGTAGTCAATGGATCCCCACCCTCTTCTCTGCTTTAAGCACTTATGTTGAAAAACTGGCTATTCAATGTTGTTTTGTTTTCTAGCATTTACAAAAATAACCATGCTGAGCAAACAATGTAAATTGAGATTGCAAAGCAGAGTGGACAGAGAGAGAGATTTTTCTCAGTGGTGCAGCCACAGGCAAGATGCCCACATTTCTGTAGATAGTCTGTCAGCCGTGCTTCTGTAAGCAACCTTTATTAAATTCACTGGTTTGCCAAAACCAAAAACCAAAACAAGACAGGAACATAGAAGAGAAACTGGTTGGGAAAAGGCAGGACATGGTGGGAGCGGGAGGGAAACGAGGGAGGTGTGGGGTGACTAGGATCAAAATAAATTCGATACCTGTATGAGAATGTCCCAGTGAAACCCATTATGCATAGTTAATATATGCTGGCCCCTGGCTCTTAACTTAAAAAAATCCTTTTGCACAGTGAATTGGTTTTGTCCATTTGTTGGAAATCAATTCACTATAAATTTAGGTCTATGTTTTGAAAGCTGTATTGTGTTTTATTGATCCATTATTTATTTACACTGGTATCAGGCTAGTTGGGTTTCTGTATCTCTTTTTATAAATATTGAGTTTGTATAATGCCACCAACTTTGTTCGTCTTTTTGAAAGCTATTTTAGGTCTTCTGTATTTCTATAGGAATTTTTAAATCAGCTTGTTATTTCTACCATCCTAATGAAATTTTACTTTTAGTTATCTTAAATCTATTTGGGGAGAATTGGTTTCTTAGCAATATTGAGTCATGAAGCCACATAAATTTATTTAAATCTTTAATTTATATATGTTACATTCCTTCTTAAATGTATATAGCTCAAAATATCATATTTTCTGTGGCCATGTGTTGACACACTATAATTCCAGCTACCTTGCCTGGTAACCTGAGAGGACCAACTGCTGAAATTTATCCTCTGACCTTTGCACACATGTGCATTTGCACACAGCTCCACACACACATACATGCATGTGTACACACACATGGATGCACTCACTAAGGAGAGTAATGATGAACCCTTTAAAGGGAAGGAAGCAGTTACCTTTCAGAAGAGAGCGTTGGGGTAGAGGGAAGCATGGTTAGGCTGAGAGGCATAGCTTTGGGTCAAGGAGAAGAACTTGGATGTCTCTATAGAAGAGCCTCATTTGTTTCTTATTTTCCACTGGAGGTATATGAATGGATGTATAATGCATTTCATGGACTGTGAAAGCTGTGACTAATTGTAGATTAAGGATTTAATGTTCTTAGGGGCTGGAGAGATGACTCAGCCGTTAAGAGTACTGGCTGCTCTTCCAGAGGACCCAGGTTCAATTTCCAGCACACACATGGTAGCACACAACTGCCTATAATTTCAGTTCCAGATGTTCTGACACCCACATACATACATACATACATACATACATACATGCAGCTAGAATACCAATATACATAAAATAAAATTTTAAAAAATAATTAAATAGAATATTTAATTTAAATAATCTATCTTATAATCTCTTTGAGGGAAAAAGTTTCCAAAAGTATCCCTTTTTGTTAGCCAGCCTGGTCTACAAAGTGAGTTCCAGGACAGCCAGGGCTATACAGAGAAACCCTGTCTCGAAAAACCAAAAAAAAAACAAAAACAAAAACAAAATGTGGTATTGCAAGCCAGGTGTGGTGGCACTCAGAGCCAGAGGAAGGCAGATCTCTGTGAGTTCCAGTCCAGCCTGGTCTACGAAGGGAGTTCTAGAACTCTAGGCCTGCCAGGGTCTCTCAGTAGTAAGACCCTTTCTTAAGACGAAACAAAAAGACCATTGGTTTGAAGGCATTTTATCTTTCTAGAAATAGTGTTAGGAATATAGCGGGGCACAGACTTATAATGACTTCAATATGTTTGCATATGTAATGGCTTTCTTTTTCAGTGCTGGAGAACCAGACTCAGGACTTAGCTTGTCACACAAGAGCTCTGCCCCTCAGCTCCATACTGGCTTTGATCCTTGTAAAGACAGTCTTGAGAATCTGCCTAGTGATTGCACTTCCCTACTCATTGTGAGCTCCTGTCGTTATTGGTGTGTGTCCAGCTTGGGTGAACTGGGAACAGTATTGAGAGGAGTCCTTTCGAAGGCTTCTGTTCTAAAATGTTGATTTGTTTTTTTCTCAGTCACAACTGTTACCAGTAATTAGCTGTAAACTAAGAATTTAATGTTGCCTCCCTGGGGCAGTGTATTCAACTTCTACAGGAACTGTGTAATTAAAGATGCATTTCAAAGTGATTTATGTGTTACTTTCCATGTTTGTGGTGTTTCCAAGTAACGTGTGGTAGGCAGTCACTCAAGAAGTATTTGCTTGGGCTGAAGAGATGGTTCAACAGTTAAGAGCACCTACATGGTAGCTCACAATCATCTGTAATGGGATCTGAGGCCCTCTCCTGGTGTGTCTGAAGTCAGCTACAGTGTACTCATGTACATAAAACAAACAAATAAATCTTAAAGCATTTGCTTATAAAATTATTAACATAAAATGTAATAATAATAAAATAACGAATTTGAAGTGATTTTATTTCATTTATGTTTTTAGAGAAAGGGTCTCACTACGTAGTCCTTGCGGATCTATAACCTATTTTGTAGATCAAGCTGGCTGTGACTCAAAGATCTGCCTGTCTCTGCCCACCAAGTTCTGGGATTAAAGGCATGCGCCACCACACCTGTCCTGCTTTATTTCCTGTATGGCTAAACTTAATCAGTTTTCAATGCAGTGATATTTTCCCTTTTCTGTGTTTAAAACACTTAACAATTTGCTAAAATATGGACCATACTTAAGAACTTCAGTTTGGATAACTACTAGAAAAAAATTAAACTGTTTAACATGTATTGTTAAATTCTCTGTAAAATCTAGACTTTCATGCTATATCGTGAAATACAATCACACAGAAATGCTTGTTAGATATTCGATAACATTTGCTATTTGACAACATATTTTCAAGATCCAGGATGAGCTCTTTGTAAGAATAGTGCAGGGCGTGAACATGTGAGCCCAGCAATCAGAAACATGCTTTCTGAGTAGTTAGGATATTTGAGAAATGCACATTTATTGGAATGGTCTTAGACTGGTGTCCTGGAGGGAGGGGTGTGAATGGGAGGAAGTGGCTCGGAGGAAGAGAGGTGAGGGTTAGGATAAGTGTATGTATGTTCTGAGGTTCCTGCTGAGGATTAGGATAAGCGTATGTTCTGAGGTTTCTGCCGAGGGTTAGGATAAATGTATGTTCTGAGGTTCCTGCAGAGATGTTAGGATAAGCATACGTATGTTCTGAGGTCCCCATGGAGGGTTAGGATACATGTGTGTATGTTCTGAGGTCCCTGTGGAGGGTTAGGATACACATATGTATGTTCTGAGGTCCCCGTGGAGGGTTAGGATACACGTATGTATGTTCTGAGGTCCCTGTGGAGGGTTAGGATACATGTATGTATGTTCTGAGGTCCCTGTGGAGGGTAGGATACATGTATGTATGTTCTGAGGTCCCCGTGGAGGGTAGGATACGTGTATGTATGTTCTGAGGTCCCCGTGGAGGGTAGGATACGCGTATGTATGTTCTGAGGTCCCCGTGGAGGGTAGGATACGTGTATGTATGTTCTGAGGTCCCCGTGGAGGGTAGGATACGTGTATGTATGTTCTGAGGTTCCCGTGGAGGGTAGAATACGTGTATGTATGTTCTGAGGTCCCCGTGGAGGGTAGGATACGTGTATGTATGTTCTGAGGTTCCTGCTCTGCTTTGTGCTTGAGTTTCCTTTTAGAGACTGACCTCAAACTAACCAGGTAGCCCAGGTTAGCCTTGCACTTCTGACCCTTCTGCCTCCATCTCAGGCATAAGCCACTAGATCCAACTCTCCAATATTCTCTTTAGCTCTAGAATCTCACATTGTCCTTCCCACACACTATTTAACTTATGTGGTTCATTTAACAAATAGCTACCTCCTGTTGCTTTGGCAAATAAATAACTGTGATAGTTGGAGGTTTTATGTTCTCATTTAAAATTTTTATTACATTTTACTCAGTTTTATTTGTTTTTGTGTTGGGGCGTGTGTGTGCACATGGAGGTCAGAGGACAGCTTGTAGGAGCCCATTCTCTGCTTTCACTTTGTGGTTCCCGGAATGGAATTCCAGTCTTCAAGTGTAGGGTCAGGGGCTCTACCTACGGAGCCCTCACCAGCCCGGATTTCATGTTTTCTGACTAAGTCCCCCTGTCTAGGCCATTGTTGAATTCTTCATCTTTCACCTTAGCCTCTCTAGTGCGGGGTTACAGGCATGTACTGCCCTGGAGAACTTTGTTTTTGTGATGAGACTGCAAAACCAATTAGATGAAAATGGATATAAATATGATTAAGATTTATAGTGTGTAATATCAGATATAAAAATGTATGTCTTCTAAGTTAAGGTGTATTCCACAAAGTTTCATGAAGCCCAAAACATTTGTAAAGAAAATTAGGGTAAATTACTGAGTAATTTGTGCAGTGTTCATGTTCTTCAAACCTTATGGTGGTATTGATGGTGCTGACACCCAGTTCCTGTGTGTTGGGGCTCATTCTAGTATGTCACATGTTCTAACTTGGACAATCCTCAGAATTACTCTGCCAAGGAGATTCTGTTACCTCCCTTTACATGTAAGGAGACTGATGCGTGCGTTTACGTGTCCTGTGTTTATGATGTGCTCTCTTAAGCAAATGAGATTAAGGTCATCTTCCACTATGCAGAACTTTCCTTTGTTTTCCCTAAACCATTACTTAATGCAGTGTTGTAGACATAATTTAGACTATAGTAATTATGCATTGATTGTAAAATATGTGATTTAAATAAGACACATTTGCTTGTAAATTTTAGTGCTGAAGTTTGGATATTTTTGCTATACTAAGAAGCTAGTAAATTTATTTCATATATTATGTGTGATTAAAGGAGATGCTTGTTGCCTGTGGCACACGCTTTTAATCTCAGTGCTTGGGAGGCAGAGGCAGGCAGATTTCTGAGTTTGAGGCCAGTCTGGTCTTCAGAGTGAGTTCCAGGACAGCCGGGGCTATACAGAGAAACCCTTTCTCAAAAAACCAAAAAAAAAAAAAAAAACCCAAAACAAAAAACCAAAGGAGATGCTTGTTAAAATAGAAGCTATTTTTGCTCTTACAGGGGACCCAGATTCAGTTCCCCACACCCATGCGTGTATTGGCTCACAGCTATCTGTATCTGCAAAGTTCCAGGGATACAGTACCCCATTCTGACTTAACAGGCACTCATGTGGTACACAGACTTTCATGTGGGCAAAACACTCATGCACATAGAAAATAAACAAACCTTTAAGAAATATAGCCAATAATGTACACACATTCATATTAACATTTGTTTGTTATAGTGGTAGAAACATGACTCATGTATACTTTTAAAAACACTTATTGTGGAGAATGGATGTGTGTGTGCCGCAGTGTGTGTGTATGTTGAGGTTAGAGGACAACTTTTGGGAGTTGGTTCTCTCCTTCCACAAGTGGGTGTCAGGTGATAAACTCAAGCTGTCAGGCTTGGCGGCAAGTACTTTTACCTGCCGAGCTATTTCACCGGCCAGATACTTCTATTTTTTTCTAACTTTATTTTCTGTGTATGGCTGTTTTGCAGGTATGTATATCTGTGTATGGCATATCCACAAATGTACCTGGCACACGTGGAAGCCAGAAGAGGGTTTTTGATTTCCCAGAACTTCAGTTAGGGATAGTTTGAACTGTTATGTGGAGACTGAACCTAGGTTGTCAGTAAGAGCGGCCAGTGCTCTTAACCACTGAGCCATCTCTTCAGCTTGCCCATATAGTTTTAAAATAAGCCACTGTGCTTGCTGTAATGTTGATATAATATTGAAATATTAGTCTGTAATTTGAGTTCTCTAAGTAATTATTGGGGCTGAAGCTAGTGGTTCAAACACTTGTCTAGCATAGGCAAGGGACTGGGTAATATTCTCAACATTGGAAAAAAAAGAGAAAAGAAAAGGAAATGAGTAACGGTTCTGCTGACTTTATCTTTAGCATATCGTGTGCCTCTCATCTGTGCAGCAGTTTCAACTTTGACATATTTGGGCCAGTTTTCTTCTTTATTATCATATGTGTTCCTGTTAACACACTGTCTTAGGTTTTTATGGTTCCATTCTTCTCTTTTATCTGTCTTCCAAATAAATATTCACAAGTTTAAGTTATCATGGTAGCTATCATGCCCCTCTCCCTTTACACTTTAGTTTTAAATATTTAGTGATTATTCAGTAAGCTAAAATAATTTACTTGATTTCAGATTATGATGTGTTCTATTTTGAGTCAAGTTCAGTACTATGACCCTTTCCTTGTTAATGTTCACGAGAATTAATATCCTATCTGGGAACTTCAAATGCAACCTTAGGAAAGAGAGTCCCACAGCAACACTTGGAAACCATAGGCAGACACATCGTTCTTCCATGATGTAAGACTTCATTGTAGTCTTCTGCTTGTGCAGACAGGGAAACACACAATATACACTTAACCAAGTCTGCATTCCTCTTTTAGTCTCACAGAAATATGGCTGAAAAATCACTTCCTGAAGCATGATATTAAGTGATTGGTAAGCATTTGTATGTAAGTGAAATATATGTAAAATAAACCAATATATGGACAATAGAAAATATATAGCTTAGAATATACGATACTTAGTATAAGAAACCAGCTGCTGTGTAACTGTGAATGTGATAGTTGCCTGTGTGTCTCCATCTATTATAAACTACCCCAAATAGTTCTGTATTCTATACCAGACAGCGGAGAGTGAACCCCGTTTGAGTGGCAGAAGGCTCAGATGAGAAGTGTGGGACCTGTGCAGGCTCTAAGAGCTTTCTTTTCTAGTCCTTCTCCCCTGTTTTGGTTTTTTCGAGACAGGGTTTCTCTGTATAGCCCTGGCTGTCCTGGAACTTACTTTGTAGACCAGGCTGGCCTTGAACTCAGAAATCCGCCTGCCTCTGCCTCCCAAGTGCTGGGATTAAAGGCGTGCTCCACCATTGCCTGGCTCTTCCCCCGTTCTTTAACTTTTACTTGCTTCATTTTTTTTTTTTAATGGCAAGTAAATATAATATTGGAGATTAACCTTTTTTTTTAATCTAAAGCAATTTTAGGGGTCTGGGAGAAGGTTTAGACAATAAAGTGCTTGTTGTGTTGCATAAGCCTGGTGTGGTAGTACACAGCTGCCATCCCAGCGCATGGCATGGTAGGAGGAATCAGGGACCAGAAGGCCAAGGCCATAGTTGGCTACATGGTAAGTTTGAGGACAGGCCAACTGCAAAAACCAAATCAAAGCAAGAGAAAAAAAGAACACCGATATCTCGAAGTACCTCATAAGCAATTGAAAGGGAATCAGAAAGAGCTTTGCGTTTATTACATTTTCTTCTAGTTCTTCAAAAAGATATGGTCCATGTGCCCTGAAGAAGATAGACATCTGTCCAGAAATCATTCCCTTTCTACATGGTACAGGGCCATCTTCAAGGAATTAGTTACTGAAGCATATTTTTGATGTACATTCTTCACTGGGTCTTATAGGTAGAAGAAGTGTAGTTGAAGTTAGCAGTTTCTAATACAAGGCAGGCTTGAAGAGTTGACATTATTTCCTGAGGGGCACATTAGCTGGGCATGCTGATGCACACATTTAATCCCAGCACAGGAGGCAGAGGCTAGTGGATCTTTGTGAGTCTGAGACCAGTCTGATCGACATAGTGAGTTCCAGGTCAGCCAGAGCCATATGGAGAGACTGTCTTCATAAAAAAAGAAGGTATATGGGGGAGTGGTGGTTTCCTATTCTTATAGAGGACTCAGATTCAGTTCCAACACCCACATCAGAGGCTCACAACCAGCTATAACTCTTCCAGGCATCTGCATATACATGGTACATTTGCTCTTAATGTATAAGGGGGAACATTTTTGTGTTCCAAAGTGGAAAAAAATCACACCTATTCAAGTAGGGAAGTGTTATTTCTGACTGTGTCTAGGATGCTGAACATCGGATGGACTTTCTGGACTTTCAGTTCCTCACCCAACTTCGTAAACACAACCAGGAGAATTAGTAACAGGCTCAGTGTATCTGGCTTTAGGTTGAGGTCTTTGATCCCTTTGGAGTTGTTTGTGATAAGTATGGGTCTATTTACATTCTTCTACATCAGGCATCCAGTTTGACCTGCACTATTTGTTTGATTTCCAGTGTGTATTTCTGGCTTCTTTATCATCTATCATCATTGTTTTTTGTTATTGTTGTAGTTGTCATTTTTTTTAGGTTTTTGACTCAAATTTTATTCTTTTTTTTATAACAGCAAAGTTTTTTTTTATTAGATATTTTCTTCATTTACATTTATCATCATTGTTAAAGCTTGAGAAACCAGAGCACCCGTGTTCAGTTCCTGGCCCTAGTCCTTTGTATGTCAGTGAGCATGTTATTTAATATTTGTAAATTTTTAAAAATTAATTTTATATGTATGAGGTTTTTGCCTACATCTCTCTCTCTCTCTCTCTGTGTGTGTGTGTGTGTCTACCTTGTGCACACCTGGTGCCCAGAAGAGGCCATTAGATCTCCCGGAACTGGAGGGGCAGGTGGTTGTGAATTGCCATGTGGATGCTGGGATTTGAACCAGGGTACTTAAGAAGAGCAGCATCAGGCCGGGCATGGTGGCGCACGCCTTTACTTTAATCCCAGCACTCAGGAGGCAGAGGCAGGCGGATTTCTGAGTTCGAGGCCAGCCTTGTCTACAAAGTGAGTTCCAGGACAGCCAGGGCTATACAGAGAAACCCTGTCTCGAAAAACCAAAAACCAAAAAAAAAAAAAAAAAAAGAAGAGCAGCATCAAGCCATCTCTCCAGCCCATTATTTAGCATCTTTGGGTTGTGTGTGTATGTTTGTTTGTTTGTTTTGCTTTGTTTTTTTGTTTATTTTTTGTTCTTTTGAGACATGGTTTCTCTGTGTAACAGCACTAGCTCACCTGGAACCGGCTTTGTAGACAAGGCTGGCCTCAAACTCTCAGAGATTTGCCTGCCTTTGCCTCCTGAGTGCTGGGACTAAAGGTGTGCACCACCACGTCTGGTCAGATTATTTAATATCTTAATGACTCAGTTTCATCACTTCACTTTTTAAGATTACATTTGTTTATCGTGTGCATGCATGTCTGTGTGCTATAGAGTGAGCGTGGGGGTGAGGGGACAACGTACAGAATTTGATTCTCATCTTCCACCATGTGGGTAACAGAAATGGAACTCAGGTTCTCACAAATTCTGAGCTATCCCACCAGCCCAGTTTCTCCACTTTTAGGATGAAAGGTATAATTATACATACTTCAGAAAGTTATAAGATGAGATGAAGTCTATAAAGCACTTTAAAATAGTACTTGACAGATGTGTAGCTGATAAACAGCAGCCATTGTTACAGTGTAAAGAGTCTGGGAACAAACAGAAAAGAATGTCTGTCTACTTGGAGACATCGGGGAGTATTTCTTAGTTCCATTTGGCCTGTATAGGTTAGTCGCCAGTCTAACCTATACAGTCTAATATCAGAGTATCCAACACAGGCTACGCAGCAAGTGTTTAGCTCACAGTTTTGAGGGCTCAAGGTCCAAGTGGGTCCGGATTGATCGTTGGCTGCATCACCAGGTGGCATATGGGAGAAAGCAATGGCAGGAGAATGTATTGGGAGCAAACAAGTGGAGATATCTTGAGTCAGGAGTAGGAGAGAGTGGGAGTGAGAGCAAGAAAAAGAGACCAGACTCCTGACATCCCAAAGGACCTAAGAACCTGTCACAGGAGTCATAGGATAGAGGCCTGACTCAACCAACCATCACCCTCTGGGAGTTACAGAGGAAATAGTAGCGGGAAAGTGGGGCAGGAACGGGATCAGTGCGACCATCTGTTAAAGATAGGAGATCAAACAATCAGCAGGTAGAATTAGCTCAGGGGTGAGGGGGAAGCATTAAGTAAGGAGTCTGTTATGCTGTGATCTGATTGTCCTTATCTCAGTTTCAGTTCTGGATTTTCCGGGTTCTAGAAAAGTCAGTAAAGAGTAGTTACCCCTCACCCCCATTTTATGAGGGTTGGGTGGTGGGGATAGGAATAGGGGGAGAGAGGCATTCTCTCCACAGAGATTCTCTTCCTGAATTCTATCTAAGGTGGCTGACTGCAAGTTAGTGGCCAAGACCAGAACTTTCTAGATGCTGCCGCAGGACACGTAGAACCTGATGTAAAAACTGACCTTTGAATGTCCTTGCAAATCTTGAAAACACTTCACTTTTATCTTGGTGCTTTTAGTCCGGAAGGGAGCTGAGACAAAATAGGTACATTTAGGGCTAACCAACCTTGAATTACCGGTTTCTATGCAGACACTTCTTAAATGATTAACTTGCCTGTGTGCAGATTTGAGCAGGAATCTCAGCTGAAATTTGGAAGAGAACAGATGCAAAATGAAAGCCCAGGGTTTTTCCTGTTTTTAGCTCTCCTTCGTGACATTTGCTGGGGTAGGGGTGGGGGTTGGAAAAGGAAGAAGGGGGAGGGAGGAGTTAGGGAAGGGTGGGCAGGGGGGATGGGAGGAAAGATATTCCTATTAGCTCTCTCTCTCTCTCTTTCTCTCTCTCTCTTTCTCTCTCTCTCTCTCTCTCTCTCTCTTTCTCTTGTTTTTTTGAGACAAGGTTTCTCTTTGTAGACCAGACTTCCTCAAACTCAGAGATCCAGCTGCCTTGCCCCCTGCGTGCTGGGATTAAAGGTGTGCACCAATACAACCTGGCTTAGGTCTCACCTCTTCAATGTCTCGGTATCATACTGTCATACAAGCAGTCCTTTATACACAGGGTTCTTTGGGGGAACATCCATCATCCAGACTGCAGTACTAGACCATAAAAGGGAAGTAGGAATTTGGTTGGTGGAGGAAGAGCCAGGCATTCTGGGGCTTTGGGCTGGAGGAGATGGGATGAAGACTGTTCTCAGCAGCAGCTGTGTTGGTCAGTCTGGCAAAGCTGCTCAGCAGGATGAGATGTGCTTATGTGTATGTAGAGCAAGCAGGTCCTCTTCCTAAGTGATTATTCACTGGTTTGAGGCGGTTTTTGAGGTTGTGTTAAATTCTTAACATGAAGTATAGCATCTTTATGACAGTGATTGGTGATTTTGGTCTCCATGAACTTTGACTTTCCTAGTACTGACACAGAAAACACAGCTGTCAGGACCATGGCCCAGGAACATCGATTTAGTGTACCTCAAATACTATGTTCCAGTGTAGTAACAGTTTCATGAAGCCTTCATAGTAAAACAGCAAAGAACATCATAAATCAAGACACATCAGCTACAATGGTGGAACTTGGTAGAGGGATTACAGCAAAGTGGACAAAGTCTCTTCTGTAGGCCCCAGATGTTGTCTGATACGCTTAGTCTCCAGGTTGGTGAAATTGAATGCTCTCTGTACATTCCGGTGGACTTACTTAATAGTTAGGGGTGTTAAGTGAAACAGGTGTGCAGGGAGGGAATATTTAGGGGGCTTAGAGAGCCCAAGCTAGGTTGGCTCCCAACTGTAACATTCCAGTTCTCCACAATCCCAGGCTTTAAAAGCATTTCCTTATTATAATTATTGTGTATGCATGGGTAAGAGGCACACTCATGCCACTGCGTATGTGAACATAAGAGGGCATTGCTGTGAGAGAGTTCTCTCTACCACTGTTGGAGGATCCAGTCATTGAGCTCAGGCTGTGGTAAGTGCCTTACTTGCTGAGCCCTCTTGCAGACCCCTCTAACACCCCCCCCTTTTTTTTCTTTTTCCTGAGACAGGGTTTCTCCGTGTAGCTTTGGCTGTCCTGGAACTCACTCTATAGACCAGGCTGGCCTCGAACCTGGAGATCCTCCTGCCTCTGCCTCCCAGGTGCTGGGACTAAAGGCCTGTGGCACCACCACCCAGCTCAGTAATTACTTTTTGAAGAGTAGCTGGGTAAAATTAGAAATTTCTGTTTGGGAGAAGGGATTGTTTTCTGGTTTCAGAAATATCTCTGAAAGTATTGAAAAATAGGTTTGCAGTTCATTATTATCATTATTGTTTGTAATACCAAGCATAAAAGTTCAAGTTTGTTCTGTCTGGCACACAGGGTAAAATATTTTTTAAAGGGTTTTATTTTAGGGGTCTAGGGAAATGGCTTCGCTGCTGAGAGCACTGTTGCTCTTTCAGTTTTTAGCACCCATATCAGGCAGCTCCCAACAGTCTGTAGCTCCAGCTACAGGGATCTGATACCTCCCTCTTGTGGGCTCTGCAGGCTCTCTCTCTCTCTCTCTCTCTCTCTCTCTCTCTCTTATTTATGCTTTATTTATGTTCATACATGTATAAATGTGAAGTATGTCATGTGAATGAATGCATGCTGGATTTCTTGGAGACAGAGCTGCAGCTGGTGGGCTGCATTGTAGGTGCTGGGATGTGCACTTCCATCTCTCTGACAGAGCAGCAAGCGCTCTCAGTCACTGAGCCATCTCCCTCCACTCAGCTCTCGTGTGCACCCTTATAAGGGATTCAGGGTTATATCAACTTGTTTTAGCTTTAAAAATACCAATAAAATGTCTGAAGAAATATGTTGACAAGCAGAGATGAAATTTAAAGTGAGACTAGGAAAGGTCTTCTGCAGCTGCCCCCTAAGAGACGCTTCATTACACAGACTGGATTGCAAGCCGTGGGAACAAACCAGACACTTGGTAGGCAAGCTTGACCTCTGAGCTGTGGCGTGTCCTGTCCTTAATACTTCCAAACAGTAGGGAAAATGCTTTTTAGAAAAAGAGATCATAGTCTTCGTTATAGTTCAGCGTTTATTCTGTCATGATTTCTCGCACTTTCAGTAAGGACTTTTATTTCTCTGACTTCCTGTAGGTAAACCTGTGGGAA
Organism: Mus minutoides; assembly: GCA_902729485.2. Taxonomy (NCBI): domain Eukaryota; kingdom Metazoa; phylum Chordata; class Mammalia; order Rodentia; family Muridae; genus Mus; species Mus minutoides. The sequence goes on from LR750124.1 coordinate 580,161, forward strand.
GAACAAGTGGTGCTTCTCGAGTTAAGTCAGAGTTTTCCAAAGTTACCCAGAGAATAGCAAAATCAACTTCTAAATGGGGTTGTGTAGTTTCCTTCCTCAGAAAATTTAAAAACACTATACATCAAAATTTATTTCTGAAATGTTTTGGGTTGGTTTCTAATGCTGGGAGTAGCAGGTGATCCTCAGAGGAGTAGTATGACCTCTGACCCTTGTTCTTTGCATGGTGATTGACGTCTGTGCTGTGTGAGCTGCTGTTAGAGGGTCCTCTCAATGCCTCTACCTTTGTGCGCTTGGCTAATAGCATAGCATTGTCTCTTCTCTCTGATAGGGTCTACAGAGAACAAAATGTGGTAGGGAGTGGGCTTGCATTGTGCCTGGAAAGCAGTGGTAGATACACAGTTTTCATCCATTAGAGGGAGTAAGGACCAGACCCCAAACTGTAGACTCACTATTAGAGAGCTGTGGCCAGGAGAGCCGAGAACAGCAGTGACAGACCCTGGGCACGGGTTAAGATCAATTCATCTCTGGTGGGTTTAGTCTGCTGTTGTGTTTCTAGTACTCTGTCCTTGCTAGGTGGTCTGTAGGGTGCATTAGCTGACACTAAAATAATGTAAGGATGGTCTCTTTCAGATTCACCAAAAACTTATCTCCTGACAAAATAAACCTCAGCACCCTTAAAGGAGAAGGTGAACTGAAGAACCTGGAGCTGGATGAGGAGGTGCTGCAGAACATGCTGGATCTGCCCACCTGGCTGGCCATCAACAAAGTGTTCTGCAATAAAGCATCCATCAGGGTAAGCACTGGGTGTCTGAGGAGGCTGCCTGCTCTTAGGTTTTGCTTTATTGTTATCTGTTAAAATAAATACTCAGCTTCAGATCTTGTTATAAAGAAACACTGTGTTCCTATCATTTACACAGAAAATAGCTGCATGAATGGTTTTCATCTCTTATGAGTATAACCGAAGTAACATATTAATAACTTACATTTACATTTTGTTTAAAACACCTTTATTATAGTTTAATAAAATTAATTTATTATAGATTAATTGCTTTACTTTGGCATATATTCAACGATAGTTCCCCCCTTAAGTTTTATTGTCAATAAAATGACAAATGAAATGTTTTAAATTTTTAATACTTTATGTTAAAGACGTGTATTAGAATTGTCATTTATTATTGTAGACATTATGCTATTTTAGAGTTTTTTCCAACTTTTATTAGAAAATAATAAATATTTACATTTCAAGTGTTATCCAGCAAGTTCCCTATACCCTCCCCCTTCCCGGCCCTGCTCCCCTACCCACCCACTCCCACATCTTGGCCCTGGCATTCCCTTGTACTGGGGCATATAAAGTCTACATGACCAAGGGGCCTCTCTTCCCAATGATGGCCAACTGGGCCATCCTCTTCTATATATGCAGCTAGAGACATGAGCTCAGGGGGTACTAGTTAGTTCATGTTATTCTTCCACCTATAGGGTTGAAGACCCCTTCAGCTCCTTGGGTACTTTCTCTAGCTCCTTCCTTGGGAACCCTGTGTTCCATCTAATAGCTGACTGTGAGCTTCCACCTCCATGTTTGCCAGACATTGGTATAGTATTTTAGAGTTTTATGCCTTTCATTTATTCCTTTGTTATTTTGAGAAAGTTAGGGTTATCTATTTACTTTACTACTACTACTACTATCTTTATTCTTATTATTTTATTGATTTTTGTTTCAATCTTATGTTAGTTTTTACATCTTATAACTTCTTGCTGCTAAAGACCAGGTTTACAAGAGAGGTTGCATGGGAGAGACAGTGCATGTTAATGTTTTATATAAAAATAAAGTCTGGGCTTCCTTTTCCAAAGGGCACTGTATCCTTTGCTGTTCATCATCCTTTAATTTGTGTCTATGACTCAAATACCAGCGAAGACTTGTATATGAGCATTGTCTCTGTGATGTAGCTGGTGTTTGCCATCAGTGGTTTTATTTTGAATTTGCTTTTAAGGAGCGAAAAATATGATGGTTGGAATTCTAAAGTTAAAAAACTAGTAAACAAAAAAGTGATTATGCTTTGCTGATGATTCTTAAATTATGAAAATAATTTTTTTTTTTTTTTTTGGTATTCGAGACAGGGTTTCTCTGTATAGCCCTGGCTGTCCTGGCACTCACTTTGTAGACCAGGCTGGCCTCAAACTCAGAAATCCGCCTGCCTCTGCCCCCTGAGTGCTGGGTTAAAGGCATGCACCACCACACCTGGCTAATAAAGCATATTTTAAGGACTGGTAAAAACATGTAACTAACACAACTTGAAATTCTGTTTTCTGATGTAACATAGATACCTTGATTTCAATAGTGTTAATAATTTCCTCAATTTATTATTTCACAATCTGAGAGAGATGTATAGTATATTGCTATCTTTTAAATGCAAAGATATCTGTTGATTACTATTTCATATAAAGTTTTAATAATTCATTTTAAAGAAATAAATTTATTTGTAGATTCCATGGACAAAACTGAAAACACACCCTATCTGTTTGGTGAGTACTGAACCTGTTTCAAAAATAGGCATTTAGATGTGTAAATTAACTGTCTGTAAACATTAATATTTTGTTTCTTAGATTTTCCATCTGTTTGTTATTTTTATTGGACTTAGTTTTTTAAAGTCATAATGTGAGAAACTTGAACTTTAAAATATGAGAAATTTATCTTTTAATTTAAATTTAATAAACCACTTTCTGTGTTTTTGCTTTTATTGGTTTATCAAGTTTAGTACATATTTCTGAAATGAACTTCACTTTTTAAAGAGAATGGGATAAAATGAATCAGTAAATCCTTTATTTTTAACTTAAGTTTTATATTGTGTGTGTGCTGTGGTTGTGTGTGTGTGTGTGTGTGTGTGTGTGTGATGGCAGGCATGTAGAAGTTAAAGGCACCTTGCAGGAGTTGGTTCTGTCTGCCTACAGTGTTACCATGTGTTCCAGCTGGGAAACTTAGGTTTAGATTTAGGCTTTGCAGCACGTGCCTTTTCCTGAGCTCTTTTCCCAGCCCTGGATTCTTAATGACTTGTTGTTCACCCATTCCATAATTCTGGGCGTGCTGTTCTAAACTGAGTCCGTGTCCCTGAGTGTGTTAGTTTCTACCCGGTTTAGCCTTATTCCATAAGTATTCTTTACAAAATAACGTGTTTTCTTTTTGGGTTTTCAAGACAAGGTTTCTCTGTGTGTAGCCTCTGTTCTGGAATTCCTTAGACCAGGCTGGCCTCAAACCACAAGAGATCTGCCTGCCTCTAGTGGTGTCACCACTGCCCAGCCAAGATTATTCTTGTTCTTGATGTTAGTTATTGTTGACTAAGATAATTTCTAAACCAGAAATTCCTATCTTAATTATTTCCACCCCCAAATCCTGAGAAAGCCTTAGACACAGGATCTGTAACACCGCATATTACTTTTCCATAATCGCTTGTCCCACCAGCTGTACTCATCTCAGTGATTGCTGTACCACCAAGCTCCACCCCCTGCTCCAAGCTCCACCCCGTGCTCCAAGCTCCACCCCCTGCTCCAAGCTCCACCCCCTGCTCCAAGCTGGTTCGGGCAATTACTGCCAACTCCGATTAGATTGCTGGAATCTGTGATTGATCTTGCTTCCTCATCTCTCTGAAACAGGGCCACCACATTCTCGGGGCCCTTCCTGCCTCCGTTCTCTTTTCTCCTCTGAAATGAAAGCATAGCTATTAGTAAATATTCTTATAAGTCAGAAATGTGGTGAGCCTCCTGTAATGGATTATATTACTGTCAACTTGACTAAAATGACCTGTGTTTTGATCTTAAGAATTTTATATTTTAACAGAGGTTGATTGAACACACAATAAAATAAGATGACTTTAGATAATGATAAATGATGTATCTAGAGAAGAACCTTTCCTACTATGCAGTGTTTCCCTCTCTTACTTCATAATGTGTTCACTTTCATGTCTCATATCCTAGGTCTCAAGATAAGACTTTTAGATGTAGTTCAGTTCCATTAATTAATATATAATTTATCAATAATGCAATAATATGGGATTAGAGATAATGCTTCATTAAATCCAGTGGCCTAATCTGTTAATGGCTGCTTCTGTATTTTCTCCTCCACGCATAAAATGTGTATGTAATTTTCCCACCAGTAGATCAGTGTCCCAGTGCAGGACTGAATTCTTTGTTTTCTCTTTCAGGGTTTTTATAATTGTTAGCTTCTGTCCTATATAAATGAAAGACAAAGTACCCTTCATCCTTTGACAGTTCACACACGTCTCTAATTATTGACTTTCTTATTAGTCTCTAGATAAAGTGATAATGGAGATGAGTACATGTGAAGAGCCACGAGCCCCTAACGGTCCATCACCGATTGCAACTGCCTCAGGACAGAGGTAAGCTGTGGCTGTGTGTGGCTCTGTGGGCTGTTATAGACTGTTCTGCTCTATAGTAGGCTCTCTTATCTGCAGCAACAGGATAGGAAGATATAAAATCCTTCAACCTCACATACCCTCTACTGAGGCCACCTCTGCATTAGACAGTCTCCACATTCTGTTAGTGGCTGGTTAATTCTAAGTTCCATTCCTCATGATTATCGAATTGTTAAATAGTAATGAGTAGGCAAGAGCAGTGCAGAAGAGCTTAGGCATTCTATAAATCAGATCCTCTCTTAATTTCTCATTACAGTAGCTATCTGTGCTTTCATTTTCCATGTCTTCAGTTAACTGTGATTAGAGACAGTCTAAAAATACTAGATGGAAAGTTCTGGAAATAATTAATAAAATTTGAAAATGTATGCTATTATGAGTGTCATGAAAGACTGAAATTTAACTGGATATGCAATGCATTCATTTGTCCACTGTATTCACTCTGTGTGGGCTGCTGCTGGATGGTCAGGCAGCTGCTGCCTGGGTTCTCTGATCATTTGACAGGATCACAGTGTTTTGTGTTCAAGTAACTTTTTATTACATAGCAATACTTATAAAATTATAGTATATATACTGTTTGCCTTATTTTATCTATCATGTGTGCCTATATTTTCTTACATTATTACAAGAAGGGAATGTTTCACCTAAGCTATTTTGATCTGGGGATGTAACTCAGTTGATGAATTATTTAACTTCGCATGTTCGAAGCCCTGGACACCCCCAGAATTATTGAAAAGTTGAAATAGATTTTTAAGAATTACTTGTTTATGGGATGGATCCCCAGGTGGGGCAGTCTGTGGATGGTCATTCCTTCAGTCTTTGCTCTGAACTTTGTCTCTGTAATTCCTTCCATGGGTATTTTGTTCTCCCTTCTAAGAAGGATTGAAGTATCCACATTTTGGTCTTCCTTCTTGAGTTTCATGTATTTTGCAAATTATATCTTGGGTATTCTGAGTTTCTGGGCTAATATCCAGAGCTCCCTGGGACTAAACCACCAATCAAAGAAAACACATGGTGGGACTCATGGCTCTAGCTATATATGTAGCAGAGGATGGCCTAGTCGGTCATCAATGGGAGAAGAGGCCCTTGGTCCTGTGAAGGTTTTATGCCCCAGTATAGGGGAATGCCAGGGCCAGGAAGCAGGAGTGGGTGGGTTGGGGAGCAGGGGGTGGGGGAAAGGGATAGGGGTTTTTGGAGGGGAAACTAGGAAAGGGGAAAACATTTGCAATGTAAAAAGGAAAATATCTAATAAAAAAAAAAAAACCTTTCTTATTTAAGAGGCTGGAGAGATGACTCAGGAGTTAGGAGCATTTGATGCTCTTGCGGAGGATCCAGGTTTGGGTGTCAGCACCCACATGGCTGTTCACAACCTTCTCAAACTTCTGTTCTAGCAGTATCCCGCATCTCTTTCTGGTCTCTGTGTACTTACATACGTGAAGGCAAAATACTCATACGTATAAGATAAAAGTAAATCTTAAAAAAAAAAAAAAGACTGGTAAGATGGCTGAGCGGGTGAGGGCCACAGGGTAGCACACTGTGGAAGGAGAGGAGCAGCTCAGACAAATCCTACCTTCTTCCCATGTATTTGTATAGTGTTATGAGAGAGAAGAAATAAAGTGTGCCTATGCCTAAAAGAGCTGTGCTTATTGGATGTGGAGCTTAGCTTTGGACCACATGCAATAGTGACAGGGAAAATGGATTTCCTGTTAATTCTGTAATTTCTCCATTATATAGAAACTTACTTTATAGTATGGACTAAAATTTTGCGTCGAATAGAGTGGTTCGTTTTTAGACTGGCTTGTCTAAAAGAATTGGAGAAAAGGTACAAACCCTTGTTAGATTGTTGAAGGGAACTGTATAGTAAGACTGATTGCCTTGCAGTTTTCACGTTGGGGACTGTGAGTTGGATATTAAGCATTTTGTATATGGACTTGCACGCCATCACTAGCCAGTACTTTTTACTGACTTTATTCTTCTTTTCGTGCATTGTATTTTGTTTTGCTTTGTTTTCCAGTGAGTACGGCTTTGCTGAAAAGGTTGTTGAGGGAATTACTGTTTCTGTCAACTCTATCGTCATCAGAATCAGAGCGAAAGCTTTCAATGCCTCTTTTGAACTCTCTCAGCTCCGGATCTACAGTGTCAATGCACAGTGGGAGCATGGAGACCTGAGATTTACTCGGATTCAGGATCCACAGAGAGGAGAGGTAAGAGGCTTCTTGTCTTACTAAAAACCCATTTTAGTCAGTGGTAAATAAACAGAGACAATTTAAAATTACAGCTGGGACCTGTGAAGATGGCTCAGTGGTGAAGGCACTTGCTGTCAAATGATGACCTGATATGTCCCTGGAACCCACGTGGTGGGAGGAGAGAACTGACTCCTGCTGAGGCACATGGATGCCCACACATATGTACACATATCCATGTATGCACACAATTAGTAGAGCACCCAGAGGGGTGCCCCGAAGTTGGAATACATGGTGCTATTGCAGAAGCCCTGCACGTGGTTCCCAGGACCTATACTGCGAGGCTCTGACACCTAGAACTCCAGCGCCAAGGTGATCTGACTCTTTTCTGGCTTCTACAGGCACATGCACACATGGTACCCTTACATATGCTTAAGCGTGTACATCTATGGTTGCCAGGAATCATATAGTTGATTGTTTTTCTTCTGGACTTACAAGTATCCTTTGCTATTATCCTAAATTATTTAATTTTAATGTTTTACTATATATCTTTGACCTTATGAAAGTAATGAGTCCTACTTTGTATGTATGTGCATGTGTGTATGTGCATGTGTTTCTGTGTGACTGTGTACTTATTTGTATCTGCATGTGTGTGTCCGCACATGCATGTATGTAAGTGTATGTACCTGTGTATATGTCTGTTTCTGTATATATGTGTGCTCATGTGTTGGTACACGTGCAGGCATGTGTGCTCACTGTGGCATGCATGTGGAGGTCAGAGAACGACTTTGTGGAGTCAGTTCTCTTTCCATATTTTCGTGGGTTTCAGGAGTCAAGCTGAGGTCGGCCAATCACAGAGAGTGCCGTTAGCTCCTTTGCGTTTTACGCCACCACTGTTTTAGTGATGATTCTGGTGCTGCTTTTTAGTGATGCTGTTTTCTAAATGAAATTACCAGGACTCTTCCAGATGAGGACGATTCTGAATGTGTGTTATTGAGTTTGATGAAGCATATGCAAGTAGCCCGAATATTTTTAGAATATCACACAACTTATTTGGGAATGTGCGTGTTTTATTTGCTTTCATAAATGTACACTTGTCTTATTTTTGCATGAGAAACAGCTAATCTCTGTTTTCTCCTTAGGTTTTGACATTTAAAGAAATAAATTGGCAGATGATTCGAATTGAGGCAGATGCTACCCAAAGTTCACACCTTGAAATTATGTGTGCTCCTGTTCGATTAATAACTAATCAGTCAAAAATCCGAGTCACCCTTAAAAGAAGAGTAAGTAAGATGGTCTTTTGGCTGCTGTGAAGCTAATAGAGTAAGCAGGAGAGTTAGGGGTGCTTTGACACTGTGCTGTGTTCAGACAGTGTTGGCAGGTGAAAGGGGACGTGGTGCCACCCGTCGCCTGTGCTTGTAGAAAGCTAGCGCAGTTACAGCACTTTGGCTCTGGTAATAGGTGAGTGAGTAGATTCTTTCAGATTCACATGTTTGCTGGATGTTTCCTGTGTTAGTTTCATGTCATAGGCTGGGACTATAGCTTGTGGTAGAATGCTAACTTAGCATCAATCAGGCCCTGAGTTCAGTCTTCAGATTCAGCTAGGAAAAAAAAAAAGAAGAAGTTGAGGCAAAGGAAGAAGAAACTTCTCAACAATGGTCTTTATTATCTGTAGCCAAAAGGTCAGTAATTTTTTAAGATTTTTTCAGAGGGGCAGATGTCATGGCACACATCTTTAGCCCACCACTTGGAAGGCAGAGTTCCAGTTCCAGTTACATAGAAAGGTCCTGTCTCAAACAAAAAAAGACTTTGCTGGTAACTTAGATGAATGAAGAAACCAGTGGTAAGAGGTTGAGAGAGAGCATGAGCGTCCACTGGGGCTGGAGATGAGACCAAAGAGAGCATGAGAGTCCACTGGGGCTGGAGATGAGACCAAAGAGAGCATGAGCGTCCACTGGGGCTGGAGATGAGACCAAAGAGGAGATGATTCTTTTAGCATGCTCTGTGCTCTCTCTGTGTTGCTGCACAGTAACGGACGGATCTGTGGTAAGCTCCCCTGAAGGGGGCTTTCTATGAGTTGAACAGAGAGAGATTCCCTGAAATGTGAAGTGTGGGCGAAATAGCTGTCAGGTATTTGATGAATTGTTAATTCCTCTTTCTCAGGTAGGATGAGTTCAGTTAATAGAAGTGATTATGATTTGTGACACTGGACATAGAAGTTACATACATGTTATATAATCTGTACTTCAGAAACTTGTTATTCTTTCTTGTAGCATGATTTCTAGCTTTGAGAAATATTCTACTATGTAGGAACTCAATAAATATTTGTTACATTTTCATTCTTATTGTTTATCTTGTGGGAAGTGATATCCATGCCATTCTGTGTGTGAAGGTCAGAGGATGATTTGAGGTGGGTATTGGGTCTCTCCTTCTACTATGTGGGTCCTGAGGATTGATCTCAGGTCATCAGGCTTGGTGGCAAGTGATTTTGCCTGCTGAGCCAGTTTGATGGCTTAAATACTTACTAAATGAAGGCAATATCCAAATTCACATTTAATCCAACCAAAACACTTTATGCTTTTAAAAAAATGTATAAGTTCTGTTCTTGGATTAATTGTCTAAATCATTTTTCTTACAGTTAAAAGACTGCAATGTCATTGCAACAAAGTTAGTTCTAATCCTGGATGATTTGTTATGGGTTTTAACGGATTCCCAGTTGAAGGCTATGGTGCAGTATGCAAAGTCTCTTAGTGAGGCAATAGAGAAATCAACGGAGCAAAGGAAGAGCATGGCTCCTGAACCTACTCAGGTACGCTACAGATTCACAGCATAACGCCCGTGTGACATTTAACCAATTCGATTGGTGAGCTGCTATTTCCTTTTTGTGATATTGTGACATTGAAATTAAATATCTCCTTTATCTAAATCCGATGCAGGACCATGTTATAGAGGACATTACTGTGTGTCTAGTGCTCGTTTTGCTTGGAGCTCTTTGAGTCATCGGCAGTGTATAGCATGTGACGGCACCGTGCACGGAGGACATAGCAGTCTGTTGAGTCACTGCTTCATCAGCTGTACTAGTCTCCTTGGGGCAAGGTCTCCCTCACTGAGCTTGCAGATGGAATGGCAAGCAGCCCCAGTCATCCTGGCTCCAACTCTCACAGTGCTGGGGTTGGAGTTGGCAGCGCACCACTGTTTACATGAGGGCTGGGGACTTGAACTCAAGTCTTTGTGCTTGTACAAACACTGCTTTTGTGCACTGAGTCATCTTCTAGCCCAATAATGCTTCTTAGGAAGTTAAAAACAATCAAGGGAAATAGAAATCAGGCCTGGATATTATAAGAGAAGGCACTGAAGGCTGACAGCACACAGCTGTCTGCATCTGGAGACACTGACACAGAAAGCAGAACATCTGTTAGCATTGTCTGATGGCCAGTGCTGGGTGGGCTGGGTATAAGAAATGTCAATTTATGTGAAGAAAACTAATTTTTCAGATTTTCCCAGTGTTAAATTCTAATTGCTAATACATAAACATCTTCGTAGAAGGGATGTGGAAAATTCCAGCGTGTAGTATCTTTGATTATTTTATTAAAAGTAGAAAAAAATTTCATAACTTGTAAAATTTTGTAAGATATTATAAAATCACACTTGTGTGAGGTTTTCATTTTTTAGTGTGGTGAAACTTGTCATCTGTCTAGCTCAGTGGTGATGGGGCTTGTACATGCAGTGGCATCACTGTAGTCTCTCAGTGCTGTTCAGAGTGTCACTGTCACTGCCTACTGTGTGACGCTGCCTTCAAGGACCTCAGAGTGATGGAGAGTATAACATAAACCCTGCCTCAGAGGGAAGAAGCACACGAGAGCAGGATGGAGACATGAAAGGAGCACAGAGTCCTTTCTGAGCTGTAGGATTGGAGATGTTTTATAAGGAACATCTTAAGACCGTGCCTTAAAAAGTGAGGAGCCAAGCTAGGGAGATGGCTCAGTGGAAAAAGTGCTTGCTGAGCCATTGTTAGGATCCGAGTTTGGACCCACAGCACCCACCCATGGAAGGCCAGATGTAATGTAATCGTCTCTAGTCCCCATGTTCCTGTGGGAGACGAAGAGTGGGGCTCCTGGGCCAGTGTGCAGAGGCCTACACAGCACCCCCCCCCCCCCCACTCCATTTGCGTTTTAAGGAACTTGAGTTCCACACTGTATGTGCTCCTTATTTCTCCTGATGGCCTGAGAATATGCTTGTTTTCGATGTTACATGGAGTTCTCCGGTGCCGGTGCCATGATCACAATGATGTAAGAAATGAAAGGCACTCTTACCAGTCTTCAGTCTGTGATGGACTTGTCCAGAAAGAACAAGTACTTCTGGGAACAAGACGGGAAATTTGAGCTACTTGCTGACAAAAATAAATGATTCTCTTGACTAAGTGACAAATGACTTCCATTACTTTGTTTTGAATCCATTTGGAGGAGGAGCTGATATATCTCAGGAGGAACTAGAAGGATTGGGTTATTGGAAGTAATATAATATGGTGAGCACATTATAAATCCTAGCATGTAACTTGGAGTTTAAAGTACCAAACTCCATTTTAAAAACAAATTCCTCATATATTGAAACATCCCTACATCCCTGGGATGAAGCCTACTTGATCATGGTGAATGATCATTTTGATATACTCTTGGATTCAGTTTGCGAGAATGTTAGTATTTCCAGATCAAATTTCATAAGGCAAATTGGTTTAAAGTTTTCTTTGTTGGGTCTTTGTGTGGTTTAGGTATTAGTGTATCTGTGGCTTCATAAAATGAATTGGGTAGTGTTCCTTCTGTTTCCATTTTGTGTAATAGTTTGAAGAATATCGGAATTAGGTCTTCTTTGAAGGTCTGATACGATTCTGCACTAAAATTATCTGGCCTTGGGCTTTTTTTGTTGGGAGATTTTTAATGACTGCTTCTATTTCCATAGAGGTTATGGAACTGTTTAGATGGCTTATTTAGTCCTGATTTAACTTTGGTACCTGGTGTCTGGAAAATTATTTATTTCATCTAGATTTTTCAGTTTTGTTGAGTATAGGTTTTTGTAGTAGGATGTGATGATTTTTTTTTTTTTATTAAATTTCCTCAGTTTCTGTTGTTAGGTCTCCCTTTTTATTTCTGATTTTGTTAATGTGGATACTATCTTTGTGTCTTCTAGTTAGTCTGGCTAAGGGTTTATCTATCTTGGTTTTCTCAAAGAACCAGCTCCTGGTTTTGTTGATTCCTTGTATAGTTCTCTCTCTCTCTCTTTTTTTTTTTTTTTATATGGTTGATTTCATCTCTGAGTTTGACTATTTCCTGCCATCTGCTCCTCTTGGGTGTATTTGCTTCTTTCTGTATCTAGAACTTTCAGGTGTGCTGTTAAGCAGCTAATGTATGCTCTCTCCAGTTCCTTCCTTCCTTCCTTCCTTCCTTCCTTCCTTCCTTCCTTCCTTCCTTCCTCTCTCTTTCTTTCTTTTTTAAATTCCTGTTTTTGAAATAAAATCTTTTTAAAAGATTTTATTTATTATTATAAATAAGTACACTGTAGCTGTCTTCAGACGCACCAGAAGAGAGTGTAAGATCTCAATACAGATGGTTGTGAGCCACCATGTGGTTGCTGAGATTTGAACTCAGGACCTTCAGAAGAGAAGTCAGTGCTCTTAACTGCTGAGCCATCTCTCCAGTTCCTCTAGTTTCTTTCTGGAGGCACTCAGAGCTATGAGTTTTCCTCTTAGTACTGTTTTCATTGTGTTCCATAAGTTTGGGTATGTTATTCCTTCATTTTCATTAAATTCTAAAAAGTCTTTAATTTTTTTCACTATTTCCTCCCTGACCAAGTTATTATTGAGTAGAGAGTTGTTCAGCTTCCACGTGTATGTGTGCTTTCGGTTGTTTTTGTTGTTGTTGAAGACCAGCCTTAGTCCATGGTAATAATGTGTGGGACTATTTCAATTTTCTTGTATTTGTTGAGGCTTGTTTTGTATGCGATTACGTGGTTAGTTTTGGAGCAGATACCATGAGGTGCTGAGAAGAAGGTATATTCTTTTGTTTTAGGATGGGTTAGAGCTAGAGGACAGGGCTAGTCCAGGAGAAGTGTGTACATGCATATTTGAAAATAGCTTGAAAGAAATATCAAGCCAGATTGGAAAGCAATACCTATATCTTCCAAAAGTTACAGATAAGGACCTGAGGGTTTTAGAATGATAGTGTCTTGTTTTGTTAGCCATAAAAAGAAATACAGAGGAGAAAGCATCCTTGACTGAAGAGGTAAGGGTAAAGAAAACTAGGAATGCATGTATAGATGTGTACTGAAATTTATTGGGCTTTTTGAACCAGCAGCCGAGCTACTGGTACAAAATGTATCATGCTCATTTTCCATGAGTTTATTGCTGAAAACTTTCGGGTTTGCTTGTCTGTGACACTCTGAGGAGCGAGTGGGCAGTGATAGTGTGGTTTGAACTCTTTAGAGCTCTACAGTCACTTCATCTGCACAGCACGTCAAGACCCCACAGGCTGCCAATGCTCCCGACCTGAGCGACGCAATTGTGAAACTGTTCAATGACTTTGATGTGAAGGAAACCTCCCATCATCTAGTGATTTCCCATCTAGATCTACACATCTGTGATGATATCCATGCAAAAGAAAAAGGTAATCTTACACTAGACTATTTTGGCTTTTGTACAGATCAACTATGAAACTATTGTTTATTATATGGAGTATACGTTATAGAATATGAAACATTACTTGAAATTTTTTATTGGTATGAAGTTTTATTTGGCTTTAATAGTTAATACTTAATCTTTTTTTTAAAAAGATTTAATTATTAATGTATGTGAATACACTGTAGCTGTCTTCAGAACACTAGAAGAGGGCATCATATCTCATTACAGATGGTTGTGAGCCACCATGAGGTTGCTGGGAGTTGAACTCAGGACCTTTGGAAGAGCAGTCAGTGCTCTTAACTGCTGAGCCATCTCTCCAGCCCTAATACTTAATGTTAATTAACTGTTGGCTATCAATGCTAACAATAAAATTAGGTTTAAAAAACTAAGATTGGCCAATGTGGTTGCACACATCTTTATTCCTAGCACTGGAGAGGCAGAGGCACACATATGTCTGATTTTCAGGCCAGCCTGCTACAACTACATAATGAAACTCTGTCTGATAACAACAACAAAGATATAATACATGACATCCTTGAATAACTTAGAATTATCTTCTGAAATTATCTATAAATGTTATCCTATCCTTCATGAGTATTTACGTGCTTTGAGCATTGTGATAACTATCATGAACCTAAATTCTATTGGTATTTTGCCTACAAATGTGTCTGTGCACTGGTGTGTGTTTGGTCCCTCTGGAAGCCAGAAGAGGATGTCAGATCCCATGGAACTAGAGTTATAGATGGCTGTGAGCTGCTGTGTGGGTACTGGAAATTGAACCCACCTGGAGGAGTAGTATGTGCTCCTAACCTCTGAGCCATCTCTCCAGCCCTGAATCCATGTTCTTTATACACATAAAGACAACTGTGTCTTTGTCTTTAACATTGTGTCCCCTGCCCCATCTTCCCAGCAGTTCATAAGGAAGAGTCCTCTTAGTCCATGCCCCTTGTTTTTATCCTTATTAAGGAGACTCGGGTGCCAGGCAGAGTTTCTGTTTGATGTTTCTGTTTGTCTGTCACAGTGTCAGTGGCCCACTGACTGGGAGAGTTCAGGCAGGCTTAACCCAGGCACGGCCAGGGTTTAGAACCAAGCTGGAGCTCTCCTTAAAATTGAGGTATTCGACCTGGGTTTTTAGGCCTATACCAGAACATCCTTTGGATTTTACTGGCTTTAAAGCTAAGAAACTATTAAGGCCTGCGTACTTAGGATTATTCTAGTTATCGGACAAAGCAGGAGTGTAGAAGACATCATCGGGTGGACTTTGGAGGGAGTAGTTAATAGCAGGAACGGCAGAGCCTATAGAGTACTGAGCAAAAACCGCTTGGCTCTAACATCATATTCTGTTACTATGCTTTAAAATCTACAGCAGAAAATGACAATTATAAACCAAATGTCACAAAGTAGACAGAAAATGACCACAGATTCTTTTACAGACCCCCAAATCTTCTCTTTGCTCCCCACCCCTGCCATGTTACTTCTGCTGTTGTGAAACTCTAAATACTCTGAAACATTCATCAGTTTGCAGAAAATTTAGCTGTGGTAAAACCTAACCAAGGCGTGTATCTATTACCTCAATTATTTTACCCCTTTGGCAGGTTTTGCTGTAGAATACTTTTTATTACTGAGCACTACCCCAGAAACTACTGAAGATGCTAGCTACATATCATATCACGTTCATATAACCAAAACAGAAAACATTTTGAGTTCTGAAACAACTCTGAACACGGGGAGGTCAGAGGTCACCGTCTGGGAGTCTTTCTACCCTGAGGCGGGGGTTGAGCTCCGGCCATCAGGCTGCATGGCAAGTGTTGTTACCTGCCCAGCCACCTAACTCACCGACTGCTTCAGAGGTGCAGATGAGGACGGGGAGCTTTGCCACGTTGTACTGATGGGTGGACACTGGGCTAACAGATGACATTGGCTTTGTATACTTGCTGTTGCTACTTGGACTCTGATTTTCCCGATGCTTTTTAGTGGTAAGTTCAGTGTTTCTAATACTTGTTTTGTGTTTCTCCTTTTCCTTTTCTCTTCCCAGAGTCAAATAGACGCGTTAGTGGAGGTGCTATGCAGCTCTCTTTCACACAGCTGACCATAGACTATTATCCTTATCATAAAGCAGGTATGTATAATAATTTTTTTTAAATATGCAAATCTCACTTTTCAAATGACATAGCCAATTGTTTTTTTCAAATTTAATTGTTTGTATGTTTTAACTTATTAAGATGAAAAGAGATCAAGATATTGTTATTATTTTTCTTCTGGCAGCATTTTACCAAGAGTATAGACTTGCCTTAGAAATATATTGAGGTGTAGATTATTAGAAACTGCAGTTGTTAGGAACTGACTAGTTTGGGTTAAGGTATCACTAAATGATTGAGAACTTGAATACTGTGTTTGGGCTATGGGTTTGATCCACAGTCTGTCTGTCTGTCTGTCTGTCTGTCTGTCTCTCTCTCTCTCTCTCTCTCTCTCTTCCTCTCTCCCTCTCTCCCTCCCTCCTTCCCTCCCTCCCTCTCTCCCTCTCTCCCTGTCTCTCTCACACACACACTAGTTGAAGGGGAGAAATAAATAAAATTATCTAAATAAATAATACATTTTTGTTTGGTTTGTTTTGAGAGGAGGTTTCTCTGTAGCCCTGGCTGTCATGGAACTAGTCATGGAACTAGTTTTGTAGACTAGGCTATCCTCGAACTCCTGTCGAGTGCTGGAATTAAAGGCATCTGCTGTAACACCCAGCATAAATACATTTTTTACAGCTTATAAAAATTTAGAATATAGTAACATTCATTTGTATTGTTTTATTTGTGACAAATCAAAGCATTAGTCAATAGTTTGAATTTTCAAATGATATTGGAACTTTTTTCCACTTTTCTGTATTTTCTAAATTCATCAGTAAGATTTAATAGGCTCTTTAATCATCAAATATTTATATACTCTTTTCTCCCAAATATCCAAAACTACTAAAATAGGATGATTTATTTCCAAATTAAGTAATTTGACCATCATACCAATCTTTTAAATTTTGGTAGTATATTATTTTTTATTTTGTAATTTACACAAATAAGAAAAAGAAAAAAGAAAGAAAGAAACAAACAAAAAACACAAAAGCCCAGGGGCTGGAGAGATAGCTCAGCAGTTAAGAGCACTGGCTGCTCTTCCAGAGGTTCTTGAGTGCAAATCCCAGCAACCACATGGTGGCTCACAACCATCTGTAATGAGATCTGATGCCGTCTTCTAGTGTGTCTGAAGAGAGCTACAGTGTACTCACATATAATAAATAATCTTAAAAAAAACTCAAAAAACAGAAAAGAAAAAAAAATCTAAAATATTACACAACTTTGAAAAGCAGTCACAATGTTGTGTTTATGCTTTCCCTGTCAGTGCCCGTCATTTCTGTATCAGCACAGACAGATTTAGAAACTCTGCTGCTTGTCTTGGCTTCTTGTAAAGGGCTGTGTTTGGTCCTGTCCTCATGGGTAAGGTTTACAGAAGCTGTCAGCTGCATGCTGTGCTGTCACAGGCCTCTGGTTCCAGCACAGTGGCGAGGCAGGAGGATAACAGCTGAGAAGCATCAGTCACACCAAAGGAAGAGTAAGGCCTTCTAACTGTGGAGATTGTTTTTATTTCAGAGGACAAGACTAGTCATAGAGCAAGTTTGTTTGTTTGTTTGTTTTTAGACAGAGTTTCTCTGTGTAGCCCTGGCTGTCCTGGAACTCACTCTGTAGACCAGGCTGGCCTCAAACTCAGAAATCCGCCTTCCTCTGCCTCCCGAGTGCTGGGATTAAAGGTGCCATTACCCCCGGCAGAACAGATTTTCTAACTTTTGTGTGTACCTAAAACTTTTCTAAGTTGTTAAAAAGAAACCTAATCTTGATTTTTGTTTTGTCCTCTCAAAATGTGTAACTATTCATGATTGGTAATTGTATTGTGAAGTTTTGTTTTTTCCTTACATGTTTTGTTAACCATCAGCTTATCAGTTTCATGTACTAGATTATGGCTAGTCACTTAATGCGTCTTTGAAAGGTTTTTTTTTCTTTGTGTTTTTCTAAGATGGTTTATAGTAGCTGATTGACAGCTAACTGAGCATCTAGTGAAGTTTGCCCTATCCTTTAGCTTTGAGTTGAGCATCATCTCACCAGGTACGGGCTCTAGACATGTGCTTTGATGCTCTTTTCCTGTCTTGCTCTCGTTTTTTTTTTAAAGTATACATATACATGATATAAATATATATATGTAGTTATATGTATATATCATATATATATTTATACCATATATATTTATATGACTTAAGCCTGGTATGGTGAGCTCTCCTGTAATCAAGGCCATGTCTCCAAAGAAAAGAAAACTGATTCTCTTGAGAAAAATGACTGTTTTATAAAAAGCATTGCTATAACAGAATAAAAATCATGCATGCAGTAAAGGTCCTCGTATTCATTTTGCAGGAGATAGTTGCAGTCACTGGATGTATTTCAGTGATGCAACTAAAACAAAAAACGGATGGGCTGATGAGTTGTTACATGAATTCGAATGCAATGTTGAAATGCTTAAGCAGGCCATGAAGGACCGTAATTTAGGATCACCTCCTAAATCCCCGACACATACCTCTCCCCAGCACACACAAACAGGTATTTCACCTAATGACATGTCCCTGATATTCAAACGGGGTTGGGGTGGGGTGGGGGAGAGGAAGGGGGGTGAGGATATATTTTTATAAATATTATTTCTAAGCATTATTTTAAAATTTTAATAGTTGTATAGGCACATTATTTTTAATAATATGCATGTGTGTATGTTTATGTATGGGTTTGTGCCCATGAGTGCAATACCTGTGGAGTTAGGGAGGGCATGAGATCCCTGGAATTGAAGTTGTAGGCAGCTATGAGCTGCCTGACATGGGTACTGGCAACCAAACTTGGGTCCTCTGAGAACTGTGGGCTTTTCACTGCTGAGTCAGCTCTCTACTTTTAAGATTAATATAACCAATAATAGTAATAACCACTTAGAATAATAGTAATAACCACTCAGAATATTTATATTCTTAAGTGGCTTGTTAATTTTTCACTTTAACATTCTGAGAGAGTGGCTTACAAAGTAATTGAAAATATGATTCTTGTTTTTAAAAAAATCATTATAAAAGCCTGCATTCTTGTATCCATGCATATTACCTTGTTTGAGAAATTTAGCTTTCATCTGTTTCTAGTAGCTTTCTCTAAGCAGATTACCTATGAAAAGTAATTTTGTAAACTAAAAGGAGTTTTTGTTTCTCACAGAGAAAGACTCAACTCTGAAAGGGACTCCTAAAACACCTTCAGTATTACCTCAACCGTCAAAAGCTAAGCTCATGTCTAGTTCTGTTGTTGTTAGACTTGCAGACTTCAATATATATCAGGTATGTAGGAAATCTTTTCATTGTATAAGCAACCCAGTTATATGGGGTAGAAACTATCAGTTTGCTGATTTTTGTCACCTTGACTGACCCAAGCTGAAGTCAAGTGAGTGTGCTGAGGTTGTCATCAGTGCTGACGCTTTGTCACCAGTTACAGTCTTGGGGTTCCCTAACTACACTCAGCTGAGTGCCTCACAGGTCTCTCTGAAATCTGTTATGTTCATTTTGATTATAAAGAAAGAAAAAGAATACAAAGTAGAATGTGTCATAGAAACAATGCACAGGGAAGAGCCTGGGAACCTAGAGTAAAATTTAGGCTGTTAGTGTAGCTCAGTGGTGGAGAGCTTCCTTAGCGTTCAGAAGGCCCTGGCTTCCCCCCTAGCACCACAGTGCACGTGTGTGTGCTGTGGACTTGGAGGACTTACTGCCTTTGTGGTTGAACCATCCTGGAGTTGTCTGATGGAAGATGACCCAGCGTTTTTCCCAACCTCTAACCACTAAGAGGACTGTCCAGTGTCACCAGCCCAACCCACAGTCTTCTGGTTTTCATAACTCTATCGCTTGGCATTGTGAATAGGAAATTATGGTTTCTGGTTATCTTTAGGGAGCAGGAGCAAAGTCCAGAGCACTTGGAGACCAAATTTCTTAGAGCACAGTAGTGTGTGTGGAAGAAGCTGAAACACCTTTCTTGCTGTGCTCTGCCTTGTGGATTAAGTGTTGTGAATGGACTTCTCTGTGATGGGCTCTGCCTCACCTGTCCTGTCTCACTCAGTCATACTGTGATCATCCTTTATTCAGTCATCATTGTAACACACAACATAGCCTGATAGTTCCATCTTCAGGAACAATATCTTATATTTGGCCTGTATTTAAAAATAAAAACATTTAGATTCCTATAATCATTTATACAGAGTTAGCATTTATTGTGGTAAGTCTTGCTGAAAAGTTTCATTTAAGTATATGTAAAGCCCTGATTATTTGATTATTTACTTAATGTGCGATAGCTTTTTTTTTTCTTTTTCACAAATCATTTCTATAACGCAGCTCATTTACTTGCTGATTGCTTTATTTTTCTTTGTGGCAGACTCTCACGTAGCATAAGCTAGCCTTGAATCTCCTAGGTAGCTGACGCTAGCCTTGAGCTGTGTTTACTCCTGCCTCTACCTCCGGTGAGCTGGGGTGATAGGCATGCAACACATACCTAGCTTTAAAGTAGACTTTAAATTTTAACATTTAAATAAATCCATAGGGAAATGATGGAGGGCAGTTACTCATTCTTTCAAATTGTTCATAGAGTGGTGAAGAAACTGTATCTAGAAACATTTTAAAAACCACAAAAGTAAAAAAAATGACAGAAAGTAGTGATATTTTATCATATTTTAAATAACTTTAACAATTAAAAATATGAATATGCTTTTGTTTATTAAGTTGACAATATTGAGAAGGGTTTGTTTCTTTAATGTGCAAAAGGGTTTTTAATTATACAATGTAAATTCCCTTAAGTCTATTTGTACAAGTAACCAGAAAATGATTATTTCAAGAAGAAACATTATCAAAAGAAAAAATACTCTACTAATGCTTCATACAAGAAATAGATACATGTGGAGTTTGCAAGATGGCTGAGCAGGCTAAGGTGTCTGTTTCCAAGTCTTGGTTTGATCCATGGGACCCACATGACAGAATGAGAGAACTGACTCTAGAAAGTGTCCTCCAACTGCCACATATATGTGTACCATGGCACAGATGCGCAGCTACACACACACGCGCGCACACATACACACACACACATACACACAGGAATAATAATAATAATAATAGAAAAGGAATATAGACATTTGTGAACAAATGAAACAGTTAAAGCAATTTCTAGCCCTACTAGCTTAGCCTCCATAAATAAATTGATGAAACTTCCCTAGTTGAGAACTAGTGTACTCTTTTTGCTACAGTGGCTCTCAGGTGTGAAAGCCTCTTAGCTCTGATTGACCTTGAACTTCTTTTTCTCCATGTTCAAAATCCTGGATTTCAGGCCTGTGCCACCATGCCTAGGTTGTGCAGTAACCAGCTAGAGATTGAACTCAGAGGTCTGTATATGCGAAGTGAGAGCTCTGCCTACTGAGTTACATCCCCAGCCCAGTATGCATACATTACTTTGACTTAAATTACAAATGAGCCATTTGACAAACATAGTTTAAAATATATTTATATTTTATGTATATATATAAATAAAACCAGGACCTTAAAAATGATAATCCTCGTGGAAAACAATTAAGAGATCAATTGACTTTGAATGAACTATTTATATTATACTGTGTTTTAGATCAATTGTTTCTATAAAATTGACACAATTTTCCATTATAATTACTTTAAAATTACTATTTGTTGACATTAAATACATTCACAGTGTGTGACTGCCACCACCATCTCTCTACGTAGTTCTTTTCTGTATCACACTCTAAATCTCTTTTATATTAATAGAGAATCTATGAAACATTATAAAGAACAGACTGAGAAACATTCTGACTTTGATTCCAATCTGTGTCCCAAATCTGCCACTTATTTATCTACACTAACTAACAATAGACACTTATTATTACTTCCCTCTCATTTTAAAGACTCAAAATAGTAAATTTACTGAAGTTGAGTCAATTAAAAGTTGAGTTTTTAATTGATAAAGGTCCAATTGGTATATGGATATTTCATTTTGTGTATTCTTTTTGTACATTTATTTATATATTTTGTATTTTACTGACACCCACACCCCGTTCCACAGCACAGCATATATGTAGAGGTCGGAGGACAGCTTGTAGGAGACAGTCTTCTTCATTTACCATGTGACTTTCAGCACTGAACTCAGGCTTGGCAGCAAGTACGTTTACCCACACGGCCCTCTTGCCGGCCCAGAGGTGTTTGTAAGAGCTTGAATGTGATGGCTATGTAGGTTTCAGAAATTCTTAGGAAAGTTTTTTTTCAGTATTTAAGCAAACTTGTTTTCTTAGGTCTCTACAGCAGAACAATGTCGATCTTCCCCTAAAAGTATGATTTCCTGCAACAAAAAATCTCTGTATCTTCCACAAGAAATGTCAGCTATCTATATAGAGTTCACTGAATATTACTATCCAGATGGAAAGGATTTTCCAAGTAAGAGAGTTTACTTTGTTACTGTTTGTTCAGTATTGGCTTTTTTGATGAATATTTTAGTTATTATTAATTTATGTGGGAAAGTATACTCTTTTATTTTTTCCCCCCAGACAGGGTTTCTCTGTGTAGCCCTGGCTGTTCTGGAACCCACTGTGTAGACCAGGCTGGAACTCAGAAATCTTCCTGTCTCTGCCTCCCAAGTGCTGGGATTAATTTATAAGCCACCACTGCCCAGCCAGAAAGTGTACTCTTATCACTGTGTTTATGACACCCATTTAATATGGGCACCTGTGTTGCTTACACTTCTGCATATTGTTAGTAGTTGTTTGTACATCCTTTTTTCTTCTACTGTGGCATCTTTGATGGCAGGAATCTTGTGGCATTTGTGATTGATTTTTATATTTGCAGTTTGTGCTTTTATCCTGCTTTTTTTGTGCTTACTAGCTATTTATTAAATGAAGTATGAATGAATGTTATGTAGACAGTGATCATTTTCTTTTATAAAATTCCATAGGCAAAGTTAGATATATAAAAATTCATTTTATTAAAAAAGGAATAATTGAAGTTTCTTTTTAGCTATAAAAATTCTTTCTTGCCGGGCGTGGTGGCGCACGCCTTTAATCCCAGCACTTGGGAGGCAGAGGCAGATGGATTTCTGAGTTCGAGGCCAGCCTGGTCTACAGAGTGAGTTCCAGGACAGCCAGGGGAATACAGAGAAACCCTGTCTCGAAAAACAAAACAAAAAAAAAATTTTTTTTTCTTGACTATTGTAGGCTATTTTGGCTTCCCAAAGTTAAAATGATTGTAGATTTGTTTATTTGAATATTAAAATTATGCCCCTTTGTTTTATTTTATCTAAAATGAAGTCTTCCTCTATATTGTAATCTTCATATGTGCTCATGCATGCATGTGTGTGTGTGCACGTGTGCACACATGCAGGTACACAGATGTTTGTGTGCATGGAGATCAGAGACCAACTTCAGGTTAATGACATTCTTTTTTGTTTGTTTTTAATTTTTTTCTTTGATTTAAGTTTTATTGCATTATGATGAGAAAAAATACATAATTTCAATTTATATGAATTTGTTAACATTTAAAAACATTTTTTGAGTAAATAGACTTATATCACATTCTTACATTCTTCCTTTCCTTTGGTACCCCAGCTCCTCCCTGCGAGTCCCCCCAAGAAACCCTGTGATACCTTTCATTTTTTTATCAGATTCTTTAAAATTTATAAAATATTGTAACAATAAAAATAGGTAGTATAAAAGTTGTTTGATATAAAACAACAATCAATTGATCGATCAGTCTTATGTAGATGTTTGTCTACAGCAATACTGAAAATATATATGCTTTTCTCAATATAAATTTTAAATAACTCCAAATATATTAACTGTATATTTTAAAATAATATATCACTATTAGTTTTTTTAATGAACATAAATAGATAAAGTCTTTTTGTTTGTTTTGGTTTTAGTAGTGCTTAAAATTTTGGCTCTTACTGTGGTTCAAACACAAAACAAGAACAGTTTTTGGACATCGGAGTTCGTTGTAATAAGGCTGTACTTGGATGTCTCTCACATCACCAAAGGAATTTACCTCCATAGTAGCTAAGCTAAGAGTTGACAGTTCTGCTGCACCAAGGAATGAATTGAATGACTTGTAGGCATGATTTTTGGATACAGATTTCCTGGATACCAGTTTCGATAAACTGAACTCACTAACAGCAGTAAGAGTCGGACATCCCTTATCCAATGTAAGTAAATTCTTTACGACACACATAATTCTACCAGATAGGTACTTCAGTAAGTAGTTGACAAAGTTACTTGTTACCAAGACGAACCTCCCACCGTGTCTGCAATCCACTCCCATTCTAAGACCAAGTAACTGATTGATGATATTGAAAAGCGTTCATCTCAGAATAAGAGTAACTTATAAAGTCCTCTTCAAAATTGATACAATAATTATAAATATCAAGTAAAGCCTTCAGTCTCACTGTTTGCTGTTCTCTTATAAGCCACCACCCAAATTGTCTACATTTCTTTTGGCTGTATAAATAATTTTGAAATATGTAAGCTGTTCAGAAAACCAAAGTATAGTGTAAAAACATCAAATAAACAATCCTACTAATAGAAAGGCTGAGATAGGAGAAGCATGATTTCAAGACCATTTATGTGGCACACAGCAAGACCCTGTCATGTACAAACAAGGACAAAGTGTATATGGATTATACAATATTGGACCTATTTCTCCCATTACCAAAGAGACCAGGGGATGATAGCCAACACATTTCTAATTCCTCATATTTTTGAATTTCAATCAATTGGGATATGTTGGTAATATTAATTTTTATATTAAGAGATATTAAGGAAAGGTTATTGTTACTTCCTGTTAATTTTCTTGTTTGAGGTGGAATTATGTTTGTGTGAGTTTGTTGAAAGATTACTTTCTTGCTTCTTCTAGGGTGTAGTTTTACTCCTTGTGTTGGTGTTTTCCATCTATTATCCTTTGTAGGGCTGGATTTGTGGAAAGATACTGTGTAAATGTGTAAATTTGGTTTTCTCACGGAATATTTTGTTTTCTCCGAGTTTTGCTGGGTATAGTAGCCTGGGCTGGCATTTATGTTCTCTTAGGGTCTGTATGACATCTGCCCAGGATCTTCTAGCTTTCATAGTCTGGTGAGAAGTCTGGTGTAATTCTGATATGTCTGCCTTTATATGTTACTTGACCTTTTTCCCTTACTGCTTTTAAAATTCTTCCTTTGTTTAGTGCATTTGGTGATTTGATTATTATGTGATGGGAGGAATTTCTTTTCTGGTCAAGTCTATTTGGAGTTCTGTAGGCTTCTTATATGTTCATGGGCATCTCTTTCTTTAGGTTAGAGAAGTTTTCTTCTATAATTTTGTTGAAGATATTTACTGGCCCTTTAAGTTGGGGATCTTCACTCTCTTCTATACTTATTATCCTTAGATTTGGTCTTCTCATTGTGTCCTTGATTTTCTGGATGTTTTAGGTTAGGAGATTTTTGTTTTTCGCATATTCTTTCACTGTTGTGTCAATGTTTTTTATGGTATCTTCTGCACTTGAGATTCTCTCTTCTATGTCTTGTATTTTGTTGGTGATCCTTACATCTATGACTCCTGATCTCTTTCCTAGGTTTTTTAACTCTAGGGTTGTCTCCCATTGTGATTATTATTATTATTTTTATTGTTTCTAGTTCCATTTTTAGCTCCTGGATGGTTTTGTTCCTTTCCTTTGCCGGTTCGATTGTTTTCCTGTAAATCTTTAAGGGATTTTTGTGTTTCCTCTTTAAGGACTTGTAGCTTTTTAACTGTGTTCTCCTGTATTTCTTTAAGGAAATTATTTATGTCCTT
Source organism: Mus minutoides (assembly GCA_902729485.2). Lineage (NCBI taxonomy): Eukaryota > Metazoa > Chordata > Mammalia > Rodentia > Muridae > Mus > Mus minutoides. The sequence continues at coordinate 605,333 of LR750124.1, forward strand.
CTTAATGTTCTCGATCATCATCATGAGAAGTGATTTTAGATCTGAATCTTGCTTTTCATGTGTTGGAGTATCCAGGACTTGCTATGGTGGGATAATTGGGTTCTGATGCCAAGTAACTTTGGTTTTTGTTGCTTATGTTCTTACGCTTGCCTCCCGCCATCTGGTTATCTCTAGTGCTACCTGCCCTGGCTATGTCTGACTGGAGCCTGTCCTTCCTCTGATCCTGGTTGTGTCAGAACTCCTCGGAGTCAAGCCTTTTCTGTGATCCTATGATTCTGGGATCATGATCCTATGATTCCTGAGATCTTGGGTGTGTTTGAGCTCCTGGGAGTCAAGCTGCCTTTGGGACCTTGAGATCATGGTGAGACCAAGCTCCTGGGATCCTCGGATCCTCTGATCCTGGGCGTGTTAGAGCGCCTGGGAATGGAGCTGCCTCTGGGTGTTGTGTGGCTAGCCTCAGAGTTTGCACCCAAGATCATCCAAAATGATCTTCAACCTATTTTTATTGCTTCTAGTGGTCAGCATCCATAACACTTGGAGACCTAACATAGCCTGCTGCTTTAGAAAGTTTCACTGTAGCTCCAGAATGGAGAAAGTACACCATTTCTGTCTCAACTTCTTAAGACTGTACTTTTCAGAAACATTCAGAGTTTTTAACCTCTTTACATTCTGTGAACCCGAATGCAGTTTCACGTACTTCAGGTTAGTGTTCAAACTACAGGCCTTCATTACAGAGAGAAGCGCTGTACAGTGTTCCCTCTTAGCACCTGAGAACATATGTGTATAGGTACTGTGTCCTTACAAATGTCCTAGGCATGTTTACCTAATAATCAGGACATTTATATGCATAGAAGGTTGTTGATCTTAGACAAGTTTCGATCATTAAAATGAAGTATGCCTGTATTGGTGGCTGTAGAAGCTTTGGGATGTCTTAGTTACTGCATATAAACTTAATGCTATGCCACCTTTGCATTTTGTTAGCAGTGATGTGCTCTGGCTGTCCACCTCCCCCGACCCACCCCCACTCCCAGAATGGCTTATTCCATTCCTACTAAATTTCAATTGGACTGAAGAAGGAACTTGCTCTCTCGGCCCACATTTGACTTTCAGGCTGTACGTTCTGTTCTTATGGTTTATTCTTGGACCCGTAACTGTGCCTGTCCACCTGTGTCCTGTCTTTATCATCCTCAAGTCCCCAGTGAATCATCTCACTGTCTACTCCTTCTGTCTTTCAAGTTCTTCCAGCCACAGGGCCTTTAGCTCCTGACGGGGATGACTTAGGGGCAGAGGTTTCAGCCCATCCTCTGCCTACTGCATTGACTTTGGGAGTGCAGAACATCATGGTGGAGAGGCATGGTAGAGAAGGCCTCATTTCTAGAAAAAAAAAGGGACTTAAGGAGAAAAAAAACCAAACCTATATGATTAAACCAAACCTATCAATTAAAAACATGAGTTGGTTCTGTAGGAGGCAGTACCAATACACTGAAAGAACATCCATAGTTATCAGAAGCTGTAGGATATTTCACTTGGTGTATCAAGTATTACTGGAAAATTGGGGTCCTTTCTCAGGATTCTTAGTCTTGTAGAATAAAGACCTCATCAAGCTGTTCTAAACCCTGTAGTTTTTATGATTAATATACTTGCGGTTTCAGAAGAGATACAACCCATAATTATCAGCATTAGTTTAGTGGGAGGAATGGGAGTGTATGGTAATGGATTATCCGAGACATTTCAGTTACTGCTGTACTCGAAAGCTCTATTCTAGGTCTTTGTTAAAGAGGGCAGTGGGCTGTGCATGCTCTCTCCTCTTGGGCTTTCTGCCCAGTCTACCTCTTTATAGGACACAGAGTGTAATGTAGATAGATAGATAGATAGATAGATAGATAGATAGATAGATAGATAGATAGATAGATAGGCTTTACAGGCAGGCGATGATTTTAATACCGTGCTTTAAGAAGGTGATGTTTTATTACTTTGCTTTGCTGTGAATCTAACAGTACTTCCTGTCTGTGCATTTAATTTATATTATATTTTTTTCAGTTAGCGAAGCATAGAAAAATGTCTAATGTCTATATTTGTTGTTAGTCACATATCTAGCTTCATGTATGATACTGATTAAGGAGAAATATGACTTGCTAAGGATATCTTTTCTATGGAAACACAGCTGTCTGCTCATTGCTGGAGCTTAACACTTTTTTTTCTCCACAGTTCCATCTCCCAACCTATATAGCCAGCTGAATGCTCTGCAGTTTACTGTAGATGAAAGAAGCATTCTGTGGTTAAACCAGTTTGTGCTGGATTTAAAACAAAGTCTTAATCAGTTCATGGCTGTGTACAAGTTGAATGACAGCTCAAAATCCGATGAGCATGTTGACATCCGAGTTGACGGCTTAATGTTAAAGGTATCGTGTAAACAAATGGGGCTTAATGCTAAAGGTATTGTGTAAACAAGTGGGGCTTAATGCTAAAGGTATTGTGTAAATAAGTGGGGCTTAATGCTAAAGGTGCCTCTGTCTCCTGGGTTTAAAGGCATGTGCCACCGCACCCAGCTGAGAGCAAAGCCATTTTTATAGATATAAAACTGACTAATTGTTATAATCCCAGGATATAACATGCTGTTCAGATATGAGTAAGCTTAATTATAATCTTAATTTTATGGTGAAATTTAAGATTGAATTTTGATTCTCAGCTCTAGGAAATCTAAGAGATTGTTTCCGCTACCTTTGTGTATTTATGTTTTTAATTTTTTTCTGATTTCTATTCATTTAAAAGTAAGAGATAGCGGTAAAATATAAGTCTTTAGTGAGATGGTGCAGCGGGGAAGGGGGCCTGATTACCTGACCTGAGTCCCCAGGCCCCACATTATGGGAGGAAAGCGGACTCCTGCAAGTTGTCCTCTGACTTACCCAAACGGCCTGTAACAGCAGATAACAAGTAAATAACTGTCACATAAACAGTTTTAAAAAATCTTTAGTCCTTTTTGTTCCTGTTATAGGGTTTATACATTTTTTTTCTTCTAGAAAAGGTTAAATATACAGCAACGTTTTTAAAGTGTATGAGTTGTATTTGTTCATATTATTCCATTATTAGTGTCTAAAGTTAACAAAACTTGCTTTGTATTGTAAGTAGTCACTAATCTGATCTGTGTACAATCTTAGGTTTTAAGGGGGAAAGATTAAAGGACAGCACAGTTTCGTAAGCAGAATAAGATGTGGACATAACTGACAATTTACTGACAGTTTACTGCAGGGTCCATTGTTGATAGACTATGTGTTGTAACCTCTTTTATAAAACATTGTGCAGATAATAGTCCACATTTCCTAGCATATAAGGAAAAATCTACTTAACTTTAGCATAAAGGAACATGTTCTCTAACAGTGTTTGAGACAGAACTAAACAACGATCATTATATTTTTCTGGGCATGAGCAGTACCCAGAAACCACTTTGGACTCTTTGCTAGGAACACTCACAGACTCTTGAGAATTATGTCAGTAAGTCTGCCCTGTCATCTTAGTCCTACTGTCTCAGCAGACCCTGCCTGTTCTCCAGAGTGCTAGATTACAGCTGTGTGCTCTCACGCAGCCTGGAACATCGAGTCAGGTGACATCTGTACAGTTGCTGTCATTCTTTCAGTCTCCTAGAACACTTGGACTTAAAAATAGCTTAACAAAACTAGCGAATATCGCTTTTTCACACTTAGTGCTTTTCTTCTGTGTACTCAAAACATTTAGTAAGTTTTGAGAAATGCATCTATTTATTTATTCATTTATTTACTGTGGTGCTGGATATCAAATCTAAGGCCTTGTATATTATAGCATGCATTTTTATCAGTGAGCTACATCCTCCATATCTGTATTATTTTTTTTAAGAATTATATATTTATTGTATGTATATGAGTATACTGTGGCTGACTTCAGACACACCAGAAGAGGGCATCAGATCCTATTACAGATGGTTGTGAGCCACCATGTGGTTGCTGGGAATTGGACTCAGGACCCCTGGAAGAGCAGTCAGTGCTCTTACCCGCTGAGCCATCTCTGTAGCCTTCACCCCTGTATTTTCATTTTCTGATTATTGTATGATTAAATACTTAATCATGAACATTCTGATATACATGATATCTCACACAGTACATGTCCTCCTCTTCAGTGGTTAATTTGTTAGCCATCTTTTTTTAATTTATTAGAAGACTTGACAGAAGAGGAAAGAATTAATAAAAATAATACCAGGCTAGAGGGAGGCAGAGGCAGGTGGATTTCTGAGTTCAAGGCCAGTCTGGTCTACAAAGTGAGTTCCAGGATAGCTGGGGCTATACAGAGAAACCCAGTCCCGAAAAACCAAAATAAATAAATAAAATAAAATAAAAAAGATAAAAATAATACCGTCTTTTGTATTTTTCATGAAGTAGGAATTTGTAAATTGAACTCAATTGTTTTTCCTTTTAGTTTGTCATTCCTTCTGAAGTGAAGGCAGGCGGCCATCAAGATCAGCCTCACACAGTGTCTATTCAGAGCTCTGAAATGATAGCCACCAACACGAGGCACTGTCAGAACTGCCGCCATTCTGATCTCGAAGCTTTGTGTCAAGACTTTAAGGAGTGTGACTTTTTTAGCAAAACTTATACTAGATTCCCCAAATCCTGTGACAGTTTTAATCTTCTACACCCCATCTTCCAGAGACATGCCCACGAACAAGATACCAAAATGCATGAGGTTTATAAAGGGAATATTATCCCCAAGTTGAATAAAAACACTCTTAAAACGTCTGCTGCCACCGATGTGTGGGCGGTGTACTTCTCCCAGTTTTGGATAGACTATGAAGGGATGAAAAGCGGGAAGGGGCGGCCAGTAAGCTTTGTAGATGCTTTCCCTCTGTCTATCTGGATTTGCCAGCCAACAAGATACGCAGAGCTACAGAAAGAGTTCCAGACTTGTGATCCAGTGACCCTTAATACCTCACAGAGTGAATCCAGTGATCTAGCTGGCCGAATGAAGAGGAAGAAACTCTTGAAGGAGTATTACAGTACAGAGTCTGAGCCTCTGACAAATGGAGGCCAGAGACCTTCATCGGACACATTTTTAAGGTTTTCCTCTTCCTCTTCAGATGCGGATGTTCATGTCTTGGTCCGTGTTCATAAACATGTCAGTATGCAGATCAATCACTACCAATATCTGCTGCTGCTTTTCATACACGAGTCTCTTGTTCTGCTTTTGGATACCTTGCGGAAGGATGTAGAAGCTGTGACTGGAAGCCCTGCTTCCCAGACTTCTGTTTGCGTTGGAGTTTTACTTCGCAGTGCGGAGCTCGCCCTGCTGCTTCATCCAGTGAATCACACGAGCGCTCTGCGCTCTCCTGCTTCTGAAAGTGGGAGCCCACTGCTTCCTGACTTCCTGCCAGCAGAAAATGGGGGGTTTTNCTATGCCCAATTTTCTGAGGAACCGCCAGACTGATTTCCAGAGTGGTTGAACCAGCTTGCATTCCCACCAACAATGAAGGAGTGTTCCCCTTTCTCCACATCCACGCCAGCATCTGTTGTCACCTGAATTTTTGATCTTAGCCATTCTTACTGGTGTGAGGTGGAATCTCAGGGTTGTTTTGATCTGCATTTCCCTGATACAATCTTAGGTTTTAAGGGGGAAAGATTAAAGGACAGCACAGTTTCGTAAACAGAATAAGATGTGGACATAACTGACAATTTACTGACAATTTACTGCAGGGTCCATTGTTGATAGATTATGTGTTGTAACCTCTTTTATAAAACATTGTGCAGATAATAGTCCACATTTCCTAGCATATAAGGAAAAATCTACTTAACTTTAGCATAAAGGAACATGTTCTCTAACAGTGTTTGAGACAGAACTAAACAACGATCATTATATTTTCTGGGCATGAGCAGTACCCAGAAACCACTTTGGACTCTTTGCTAGGAACACTCACAGACTCTTGAGAATTATGTCAGTAAGTCTGCCCTGTCATCTTAGTCCTACTGTCTCAGCAGACCCTGCCTGTTCTCCAGAGTGCTAGATTACAGCTGTGCGCTCTCACGCAGCCTGGAACATCGAGTCAGGTGACATCTGTACAGTTGCTGTCATTCTTTCAGTCTCCTAGAACACTTGGACTTAAAAATAGTTTAACAAAACTAGCGAATATCGCTTTTTCACACTTAGTGCTTTTCTTCTGTGTACTCAAAACATTTAGTAAGTTTTGAGAAATGCATCTATTTATTTATTCATTTATTTACTGTGGTGCTGGATATCAAATCTAAGGCCTTGTATATTATAGCATGCATTTTTATCAGTGAGCTACATCCTCCATATCTGTATTATTTTTTTTAAGAATTATATATTTATTGTATGTATATGAGTATACTGTGGCTGACTTCAGACACACCAGAAGAGGGCATCAGATCCTATTACAGATGGTTGTGAGCCACCATGTGGTTGCTGGGAATTGGACTCAGGACCCCTGGAAGAGCAGTCAGTGCTCTTACCCGCTGAGCCATCTCTGTAGCCTTCACCCCTGTATTTTCATATTCTGATTATTGTATGATTAAATACTTAATCATGAACATTCTGATATACATGATATCTCACACAGTACATGTCCTCCTCTTCAGTGGTTAATTTGTTAGCCATCTTTTTTTAATTTATTAGAAGACTTGACAGAAGAGGAAAGAATTAATAAAAATAATACCAGGCTAGAGGGAGGCAGAGGCAGGTGGATTTCTGAGTTCAAGGCCAGTCTGGTCTACAAAGTGAGTTCCAGGATAGCTGGGGCTATACAGAGAAACCCAGTCCCGAAAAACCAAAATAAATAAATAAAATAAAATAAAAAAGATAAAAATAATACCGTCTTTTGTATTTTTCATGAAGTAGGAATTTGTAAATTGTACTCAATTGTTTTTCCTTTTAGTTTGTCATTCCTTCTGAAGTGAAGGCAGGCGGCCATCAAGATCAGCCTCACACAGTGTCTATTCAGAGCTCTGAAATGATAGCCACCAACACGAGGCACTGTCAGAACTGCCGCCATTCTGATCTTGAAGCTTTGTGTCAAGACTTTAAGGAGTGTGACTTTTTTAGCAAAACTTATACTAGATTCCCCAAATCCTGTGACAGTTTTAATCTTCTACACCCCATCTTCCAGAGACATGCCCACGAACAAGATACCAAAATGCATGAGGTTTATAAAGGGAATATTATCCCCAAGTTGAATAAAAACACTCTTAAAACGTCTGCTGCCACCGATGTGTGGGCGGTGTACTTCTCCCAGTTTTGGATAGACTATGAAGGGATGAAAAGCGGGAAGGGGCGGCCAGTAAGCTTTGTAGATGCTTTCCCTCTGTCTATCTGGATTTGCCAGCCAGCAAGATACGCAGAGCTACAGAAAGAGTTCCAGACTTGTGATCCAGTGACCCTTAATACCTCACAGAGTGAATCCAGTGATCTAGCTGGCCGAATGAAGAGGAAGAAACTCTTGAAGGAGTATTACAGTACAGAGTCTGAGCCTCTGACAAATGGAGGCCAGAGACCTTCATCGGACACATTTTTAAGGTTTTCCTCTTCCTCTTCAGATGCGGATGTTCATGTCTTGGTCCGTGTTCATAAACATGTCAGTATGCAGATCAATCACTACCAATATCTGCTGCTGCTTTTCATACACGAGTCTCTTGTTCTGCTTTTGGACACCTTGCGGAAGGATGTAGAAGCTGTGACTGGAAGCCCTGCTTCCCAGACTTCTGTTTGCGTTGGAGTTTTACTTCGCAGTGCGGAGCTCGCCCTGCTGCTTCATCCAGTGAATCACACGAGCGCTCTGCGCTCTCCTGCTTCTGAAAGTGGGAGCCCACTGCTTCCTGACTTCCTGCCAGCAGAAAATGGGGGGTTTTNACCTTGCGGAAGGATGTAGAAGCTGTGACTGGAAGCCCTGCTTCCCAGACTTCTGTTTGCGTTGGAGTTTTACTTCGCAGTGCGGAGCTCGCCCTGCTGCTTCATCCAGTGAATCACACGAGCGCTCTGCGCTCTCCTGCTTCTGAAAGTGGGAGCCCACTGCTTCCTGACTTCCTGCCAGCAGAAAATGGGGGGTTTTTGTCTTCAAAGAGAAAACAAGGTGGTAGTGGTATACATCGAATTAGAAATGCTACTCTTAATCATATGTCAGACAACAGGTCAATGAGTGTTGACCTCAGCCACGCCCCTTTAAAAGATCCTTTGCTTTTCAAATCAGCCAGTGACACAAACCTGCAAAAGGGCGCTTCTTTTCTAGACTATGTATCAGATAAACATTTAGGGAAAATAAGTGAAGATGAAAGTAGTGGACTTGTTCACAAGAGTGGCTCAGGAGAAATGACCTCAGAAGGGAATCACACAAAGAATGTGGCTTGCACAAACTCAGATAGTGTCTTAAACTACAGAGATGGCTCAAGTAGGCTTTCCCTGGATGATGACAGCCAGAACCCACCTTCAAATCCTGTAACTGGTAAGGGAATTGACACCATACACTCCATCTTCAAAGCTGAAGACTTCCTTCCTGAAGCAGCTTCCCTCTCTGAGAAGCCGGAGAGTAGTAAAGAGGAGGCGCCCCCAGCCAGAGCACCTAAGTCCCAGATGCCTTTCAGGTAACAGTGCAGTTGGAATGGAAGTGGTTTTAGGTCTGTTATTTCTTTGGCTTGTTTCTTTCTTTGTTAGTTTTGCTTGGGAGCAGAAAACCTCACAACAACATGTGGCATTGTCAGGATTAAGAGTCTGTGTTCAGAATCTGAGAAAGCCCTTGCACTTACATGTTTTGGTATACTTCTTAGCACTTACTAGCTTGTGGATGCTATGTGTTGCTACCTTTACTACACGCTGGCTTCCTTGCCGGGCTTGTGTCTTGCTGTGGTCTGGCTGGGCTAGGACTCCAGTGCTCCTTTTGCCTCTGCCTCCCCAGTTCTGGGATTCCAGGGGCACTCCCTCTCCCCACCGCTATTAAGAGTGGAAGGTGAAGTCCTTTCTGTACCTGGGATAATTTTCCATTAATTTTGTTTGCTGACAGTGCTAAATCTAAGGAACGTTGCCCACCCACCCCAGCTCCACTCTCTGTTTCCTACAAGAACATGAAAAGGAGTGCCTCACAGGTCTCCCTGGATACCCTTTCCCTGGACAGCATGGTATTGGAAGAGCAGGCAGAGAGCGATGGAAGTGATAGCCACGTGTTGCTGGGGAAGGGTAAGTGAGTGCTGTAAGAGTTCTTGCTAGATAGGATCGCTTACAAGAAGTACTATGTAAGTACTTAAAGTTGTACCCCACGGTTATTAATGACATCGAATGGACAGACAGAATGACTCAGTTCTGAACCTCCAGCCCTGCCCTCCTAGCTGTGACTTGCTAGTGGCTGTCCTTTTGCTAGCAGGACTCCTCGAGTTTACTTCTGTTCATTTGCATTGCTTTTCACCCCTTGAAAGAAATTACTCCACCGAGGAGAAATTTGATCATGTTTTTTCCAGTTTAATCTCAGGAATCTTCACTGCTTCAAGGCTGTGAAATTTAGAATTCTTAATCCGTTTTGAAAATGTCTTTTATGATTTGACCTCAGATTACTTTTTCAACATATCATTTTTCCTTCCTTTAGTTCTTTTTCAAGAAATTACATTCATCTGTCTATCGGGGAGTGTGGGGCAGGGTCGCACACATGTTCCATGGCATGAGTAGAGGTCAGAGGGCAACCTGTAGGAGTTGTTCCTCTCCCTCCCCTGAGTGTCAAACTCAAGTTGTCAGGCACGGTTGCCTTTACACACTGAGCCATCTTGCTGTTCCCAGGTCTCACGTTCTTCAGTGTGATGAATGCTTTTCTGTTTCAGTGTTACATCTAGGCCTGGAGAGCTGTTTTATTTCTGTATAGTTTAGCAAAAGTCATAGACATCTTATCCCTGGACTGTGAAAAAGACTCTGAAATGTTCTGTTAACGTCATGCACCACAGTTACCGCCACATACACCTTCTTTGTCACCATATCTGGTGGGATAACTGCTTATTGAACGATCCACTCCCAGGTGTGGGGTAGAAGCCAGTTGGTTACATGGTAGTAAAGACAGAGCTGAGCGTGGCATATAGTTTTTTTGTCTTGGACTTCATTTGAGCTTTAGTTCCTTTATGGCATTTTACAGTATTAATCTGTGATAGACACAAAACTTAATGATCTTATTCCTTTTCTCATAGATAGCTTGAGGGAGCTAGAAAATAATGGAGAGCTGTCACATAGTATTCAGTTCATGTGAGAGGTGACTGGGGCTGCTGTAGGGTGGGGAGAAGAGAGAGGAGCGACTCAGACTGGATCTGTGCAGTGTGTGGAGTGGGGAGATGTGAGGTTGACAGGACTTCCGCATTACAGCAGTGTCCCCCAGCAGGAGGAGGTTTGCCTGTCAATCATTCTGATGATCACTGTCACTGTTGGTTCACTACAGTTAGGGCCTTACTCTCTGACTTACTTAGGGTTTCTGTTGCTGTAACGAAACATCTTGACCAAGAGCAGGTTGGTGACTAAGGGTTGCTTTGGCTCGCACTTCCAGATTGTAGACTGTCATGGAGGAAGTCAGGGCAGGGACTCACACAAGGCGGGAACCTAGAGGCAGGAGCTGATGCAGAGGCCATGGAATGGTGCTGCTTACTGGCTTGCTTCTTAGGACTCACTCAGCCTGCTTTTGTACAGGACCCAGGACCACCAGACCAGGGGTGGCATGACCCACAATGTCCTGCCCACCTCCACCCCCCTCCCAGCCCCCCCAATCAGCTCTACAGGCTGGTCTCCAGCTGGATCTGAGGGAGACGTTTTCTTAGGGGAGGTTTTCTCCTCTCACATGACTGCAGTTTGTGTCAAGTTGACATAAATCTAGTCAGCACAGTATCTCTGGCATTTTACTATAGGAAATCATTTCTCATTTGCTGAGAGGCTGTAATTTGACTCTGTTTGCTCAGAGGTATTTAAACAAGGCTTTGCTTGAAAGCATTAGTCCATTTTTTCAATAAATATAAACATTGCTGGAACATGTATAAACAGATCTTAGTTTATTAATTTACCTGTGTGTTATTTCAGCAATGAAAAGGAACTCAAATACAAGTTGCCAGAGTCCAGCAGAGAGCGTGAACATAAGTGCAAACATGCAGAATTGTGGGGAAGCCTCTCCAGATGCCGTTAGCACCAACTCGGAGGGCACACAGGAGAACCGCGATGATCTGGTAACCACCCAGGGTTCTGTGGGAAGAAGGGCCACCTGCCTCTCATGCTTCGTGCACGCATGTCTGAGGAGCTCCATCTATAAGATGGCCGCTCACGTGCTAGATGGTGCTCACGCGGCTTCTGCTCTGGGCAGTTCTTTCTGCTTAGCTCTTCCTCCTGTGCTTTACTTGTTAAGTCTGTTCTGTTTGAATTGAAGAAGGGAGGGGAGTGTTCTATGCATTTTTTCTGTCTCCTCTCCCATTTATATTTTGACCAATATTTTAGTTCTTTTCGTGTAAACTTTTTAAAGTTTGACAGCTCAGATGGCATCCAGTCTTCATAGTAATGGTCCTTCTACAGAGGAGATAGACAGGATGCTAATTTCTTTTAAACCTTGCCAACACAGTGAAGCTTTATGAAAAAAAATGTAGACACACTCTCCTTTTAGTGACCATCCATTCATGAGGACATGTCACATTATTAGTCTTTGTAAGCATATACTTTCTCTTTACTGATGGAGGACAGAAGCTTCTGGAGCTCGGCTACAAAGGCGGAACATCCTTTGTCCAAAATCCTTGAGTCCAGACGTAGTTTCAAGACTTAAGAATTTGGTGGATTTGGGAATTTTCCATGTGTGGTATCTTGGACGTGGACCCTGATTCTAAACCCAAAGTGGATTATGTTTCATAGATTGCTTGCACACAGCCTCTAGTTAATGTTATACAGGTTCCGAGAGTTGTGTGAAACTGCTTGGTGCTATGAAGGTTCTTACTCGTGGCATTGCCCTGTCCCGTGGAAAGTAGTCCATTTCTAATTTTGGACTAGAGACGCTCAAGCTATAGAGTGCAATGGCCAGGCTCTGTGGGCCCCGAGGGGAGTCTGACTGATAAGTCAGACTGTATTTGTTGAGGTTAATATTTGCTAATTATTTCCTTAATTTTTTTCGGAATTACATAGAGTACTAATTGCACTTATACACCCATTGACAGATGTCAGTTGTGGTGTTTAAAATCACTGGTATTAATGGAGAAATTGACATCCGAGGGGAAGACACAGAAGTCTGTCTGCAGGTGAACCAGGTGACGCCAAGTCAGTTAGGCAACGTCAGTCTGCGGCATTATCTTGGTAACCGTCCAGTTGGTAAGGTTTTTCTTAAGTCGTGTTTCACACAGAGTATTTAAATATGATTAAATGTATTTTGTGTTCTATATGTGGCTTACTAATAGTCTTGTCCTTGTCATTATGACTCAGCTATCTGGTGGGAGACCATGTTGAATAAAATGTCAGTGATTTGATTTTTTTTTTCTGTGTGTAGAGAATTCTATATGATACATAATGTATAGAAACTAATACAGTTTTGCATAGTGCCAGAAAACACGCTGTCCCTTTTTTTTTTTTTTAACTATAGAATAGAGTTTATTCAGGGCATGGGGAGGGGAGTTAGGAGAGTAGCAGAGACAGAGAAAGGTAGAGAGAAGGAGAGAGTAAAGAAGTAGAGGCTGGCCATGACCACCATGTGGGGAGGGGAGTGGGGGGGGAGCAAGGGGACAAGAAGCAAGGGAGAGAAGCAGGAGCAAGAGAGAGCCACACTGTCACTTCTTTCCTGGGAGGTAGAAGGAAACATAAAAAGCAGGGCTCACAGGGCTCACAGACTGGCGTGGCCATCCCAGCCTGCATGGGTGTGTCCTTGGCCCACTGCCTACTTGCAGTGGTTGTTTAGTTGGGGTTTTTGTGGGAACCCTAACAGTGGGATTGGGGGTGTCTTTGACTCTAACTACTGGGTGCCTCACCCTGCCTTGATATGAGGGGTTGTGCCTAGTCTTACTGTATCTTGTTATGCCATGTTCAGCTGATATCCTCGGGATGGCTGACTCTTTTCTGAAGGGGAATGGAGGAGCAGTGGATCTAGGGAGAGGGGAGGTGGAGAGGGGAGCTGGGAGGAGGAGAGGGGTGGGGGCGCTGCAGTCAGGATGTGTCTGTGAGAGAAGAGTAAGTGAAAATTTGAAAAAAGACTCCAGGCCTTTTTTAGCCTTTGTAACCAAAATACTTTGTCTTAACTGAAAGCAAAAGGCGCTGGAGTTTGTCTTTTCAGTCTCGCCCATTCTCATGTGGGGTCTCCTCTCAGGGTCTCCTTGCTGTGCTGTGTACTTGTTCTCTTCTGTTTATTGTGACATTAGTCGGCATAAAATAAATAAGTAAAATATTCCACTAGTTTCTATTCCTACATAATTGATATCAGTTTTCTTTTACTGGTACCCTTGTACATTGGATATAGTATAAGACTGTTGAAGTTTAAAATTTATTTTTTATGTTGGTGTTTATCTCCATTCTCAACCAACTCAAATTCTTTCTTGGAAAAAGGTCAACCCATAATTAAATGTAATTATATATGAATTACATATTCTTTACTATAATTTCAGTTTTAAGTGTTCTTCTGGAATGTTTCAATGATGTGTCTTCTATAGACTTTCACATTGTTTAAGACCCTAATTTAATGAGGAAGATGCAAAGCCTTCGTAAGGCTCACGTCACCACAGTTACCTGTCTTCTTACAGAGACTTAGCTGGGTACTCAAATGGATGTCGAATCTGAAGTGTGTATCCTATCAGAGTTCATCATGAATATACTTTTATTATGAAAAAGTAGAAAATATAGAAAAGTTGCCAGTAGCGTATTTAAAAATTTCAGAGAAAAAGTGAAATTATAGTGTATTTGATTTATTTATAATGTAGTCATTTAAATTAGTTTCATAGATTTCTTTAATATGCAGTGTCTTTGATATTTTTTACTATAATATAATGGCATATAATGCCATATATGATGGCAATAATTTTTTTACTATAATATGTGGCAATGTCCTTTTTTGGTAGTATTAGTTACAAAATTATAATTTTTTATGTTTGTTTCTCAGGTTCTGACCAGAAAGCTATAATTCATCCTAAATCCTCTCCTGAGATTTCGTTGAGGTTTGAAAGTGGGCCAGGTGCTGTTGTGCACTCTTTGCTTGCAGAACAAAATGGATTTCTCCAATGCCACATAGAGAACTTTACTGCTGAGTTCCTCATGTCTTCCCTTTTGAATATTCAACACTTTCTGGAGGATGAAACTGTTGCAACAGTAATGCCGATGAAGATCCAAGTTTCTAACACACAGATAAACTTGAAAGTATGTTAGCAGTTAACTTTTCATAAATGCTCACATTACCTTCTCTGGACTTCGATCTGTGTCTAAATCATGGTATTTCTAAACTGTGCTGTCTGTCAGAATTTATGAAATTGAGTGACTAATACTTACAGTGAATGCCACAGAGATCCTTTTTAGAAAGGGAAAATAGTGCAGACAATTTTTTTGATACAGTAACTAAAGGTATTTATATAAATCTTTAACATCATATTTATTCAAGTTTGAGTGTTTCAGTATTTTCATTTATTTTTATAAGAACAAGACAATATTTTCTCTTTACCTGTAGGATGACAGTCCCCGGGCTAGCACAGTTTCCCTCCAGCCAAGTCCCGTGACTGTGCACATCGATCATCTCGTGGTGGAGAGGAATGATGATGGTTCTTTCCACATCAGAGGTACTCTGAAAATGACACCGCTGAGCACCCAACATGCCGGCACGGCACAGTCATGTGCTGAGGTTTTTTGTCTCATGTTACTGTATGGGGCTTTTCAGTAGTGACAATTGAGGAGTGCTTTTGCCATGTTAGTCTACAGAATCTGCGTGTAAACCCTGCAGTGATTCAGCAGCAGTTAGCTTCATACCTGTGCTGCAGATGTGTCTGGAATGAAAGTAAGAAAGGTGGGGCTGGAGAGATGGCACAGTGGTTAAGAGCGCTGACTGCTCTTCTGAAGGTCCTGAGTTCAAATCCCAGCAACCACATGGTGGCTCACAACTATCTGTAATGAAATCTGACGCCCTCTTCTGGTGTGTCTGAAGACAGCTACAATAAACTTACATATAATAAATAAATAAATCTTAAAAAATGTTAAAAAAAAAGAGAAAGTAAGAAAGGTGTTTGTGATTTTGTGTGGTCTCTCTCTGTCTCTGTCCGTCCATCCCTCCCTCCTCCCTCCCTCCCTCTCTCTTTCTCTCCCCCCCCCCCTCTCTCTGTACTTCATGCCACAGTGAGCATGTGAACATCAGAGGAAAACCTCAGATAGCAGGTCATTCTCACTCTCCATCTTGTTTGAGGCAGAGCCTCTGTCCCTTATCACATTGTACTTCAGGCTGCCTAGCCTGAAAGGCAGGAATTCTCTGTTCTTTGCCTTCCATCCCCCACGCCCCACCCCCAGAGGAACACGTGGAGTATACAACTGTTGTTAAGAAAAATAAAATTATGAAATATGCAGGGAACTGGATGGAGATAAAAACAAACACCCTGTGTGAGGTAATGGAGGCCCAGGGAGATGAAGCCTGCGTGCATCTTCTGAATGTAGATGCTAGCTTTTATGCTGTGAATGTGGATGCTAGCTTTTATGCTGTGGATATAATGGTTTGATTGAGAATCACACAGAAGTTAGGTAGCTAGTCAGGGACTAAGGAAGGAGTGGTTCTTCCTAGGCTATGAAGGATAAAGTAGAACTGAGATGGGAGGGTTAATGGGGATGGGAGGTCAGGCTAGAGGAGGGTCTGGGTTGGAGATAGCGTACACTAAAGGCCTCTTGGTGAAGAGTTTACATATAATCACCATAGGATGAGGAAGACAGTACCCCAGCTAGGCATAATTTGTTACCAAATAAACCCCCCAAAATGGGTTACATCTTGAGTTCTTGGCCAATGGGGTTACACTGTCCACCTAAACAATACAGCATATTGCCCATACAGTGTAACCAGCTTGGTTACTTTCCACAATTTGAAGGTTAGATCCGTTGCTGAAGACACTACATATTTGTGGCATAGATAGTGGAGAATTTGAACTGGCGCTCAACTGAAAGCTTCAGCCCTCCTAGTGGCATCCATAGTGCTGGAGTGCTGGACACATGACCTGAGTGCTGGACACATGGCCTGAGTGCTGGACACACATTTGTCTCACCCTGCTGCAAACTCTGTGAACTATAATAATGATGTTCTTGCAAGATATGCCCATTGTTACAGTAGTAGCATTAATGATATGGCAGTAACCAGCAAATATTTAATTGGATTTAAAGTCTATTGCATGAGATGGAGCCTATACCTGGTACTGTTAATGAGGCCAAGAACCTGAGACTGGAGAGAACATGGGCCTAGGGGTAAACCCACTCCAGCTCTACAGGGCTTAATGTCCTCTTCTGGTTTCCACAGGCACTGTACATACGCACAGACACACACGCAGGCAAAACACTCATGTATAAAATTAGAATACAACAAGTCTTAAAAGCTTAAATAGGTTTGAACACAGCCATATCTGATTTTAATGAAGTCTGCTTTACCTGTATTCTTTTGTAAACCCGGCTAGCCTGGGACCTGGAGTCTCCCATCTGCCTCTCTAAGGTTGGGTTACAGACATGCTTTGGTTGTGCCTGGCTCAAAAGATATGCTACGATCTTTCTAAACTGAAGTATTCTTTTTTCTAAAAATATGTTTGGTGGTTCTGGGGGGATGAACACAGGGCTTGTGCTAATTTTGAAAACATTTCAGTGGAATTGTTTTCTAAATTTCATTTTAAGACTTTCCATATAGTGATACATAAATATCATTTATTTTTCATGCTACTGTTTGTTTTTAATTCTACAACTTTGCTGAACAGTTACTAGTTCCAGCTGTTTATTTACTTATTTACTTAGATGTATTTATTTTATGTAAACCAAGGTTTTGTTTGCATGGGCATCTGCACACCAGAAGAGGGCATCAGACCCCATAGACAGGTGTGAGCTACTATGTGGATTCTGGGAACTGAACTAAGACCTATGGAGGAATATCGGTGCTCTTAACTGCTGAGCCTCCTCTCCAGCCACCCATCGTTTTTTCTAATTCCTTCTCTATCTTTGTGTACAGCATCGTATCACCTGTAAGTGATACTCCTTCCTCTCAGCTGAGGTCTCTTGATTTCCTTTCCCTGCCCACTTGTGATGGCTTAGACCTTTTAGGGCAGCATTGCGATTGTGAGAACAGACATCCTTTTCCTGTTTTGTATTTTGGCAAAGAGGAAAAATACCATCAAGTACACAGTATGGGGTATCTACCTATACCCTTTATCACCCCGAGAAAGTTCCCGTTCTGTTCCTAATTTCTCTAAACTTTTATTATGGTAAGGTGTAGGATTTTTCAAATGCCTTCTTTTCTTTGTACTACTTTGGTTTTTCCAGGCAGTCTCTCTCTATAGACCTGGCTGTCCTTGAACTCACATGTAGACCAGGCTGTCCTAGAACTCTCCGACATCCACCTTCCCAAGGTGGAGGCAATCCACCTCTGCCTCCCCAGTGCTGGATAAGGACATGTGCCACCATGTCCAGTCCTCAAGTGCCCTTTCTACAGCCTTGAAGTTAGCCTAAGGCTCTTATTACTCTGTAGATATATACAATTATTTCATCTTTTTATTTTTTAATGTAAGACATCCTGCATTTCATACTATTTGCCTATACTGTTTGTCCCTTTATCTATTGGTATGTATATATTCACTTTACTGATATTTTGTACAGGATGGTTATGTCTCTGTTTGCAAGCATGTTGATGTTATTTTTCAGTGTCTTGGTATGTTGTTCTTGTTTTGGGATCTTTTGAAAGAGTAAGCTTTTGGTTTTACTGTGTTTGTCTCCCCTATTTCTCTATCACAAACTATTGTCCTCACACTAACAGTTACATTCTCATTTTAAAATTAGTTTTTCATAATAGAACTCTGAAGATTTGTCAGATGATTTGGAATTGTAGTTATCTGAGCATTTTATTTGTTTGTTCAGATTCTCACCTGTTTAACACTGGGACTGATTTCAAAGATGGTGGCAGCAGCGATTCGGTGGTGCCGACCCGGGGGATGTGTGACGTGAGGAAGCGCAGTAGTGTCACCCAAGCCACCCAGACGAGCCCAGAGGTTCCTCTGCCTTCACAGTCAGCCACCTTTCCCGAGTGCTCCATTGGCATTACAAGGGAACAGGTAAGGGGAAACTTAGGTTGAATTCTAAAACAATAACAGTTAAAACACGTCTAATGTGTGTCAGTAAAGCCTTGTCGTGTGTAAGCCATAGATGCTAGAGTTATTAATGTGGAGCAAGATAAGAAAACAATTTCCTTCTGTTTTCTTGAAGTTCTCTCAGTGTTTTTGTCCTTCTAGAACCTTACTCATTCTTAAACAATTCCTTAAAAATGTTTATTACAGCCAGACAGTGGTAGCACACGCCTTTTGTCCCAGCAGAGGCAGAGGCAGGCAGATTTCTGAGTTCGAGGCCAGCCTGGTCTACACAGAGAAACCCTGTCTCGAAAAACCAAAAAAAAAAAAAAAGAAAAGAAAAAAAAAGTTTACTATGTTTAGCTTAACATTGTCTTACATGTTTTTCATATCATTACATTTGCTTTAAGCTTATTTTAATGGCTGAATTAGCATTTCTGACCATTCTGTTTGACATTCCTTTTGTTTGTTTGTTTTTTTGAGACAGGGTTTCTCTGTGTAGCCCTGGCTGTTCTGGAACTCACTCTGTAGACCAGGCTGGCCTCGAACTCAGAAATCCGCCTGCTTCTGCCTCCCAAGTGCTGAGATTAAAGGCGTGTGCCACCACTGCCTGGCCCTGTTTGACATTTTTTGACATTCAAGTTGCTTCTGATTATTTGAAATTATACACTAAAAAATGTTCTGCAGAGTTTTCATTCTCTGTGGTAGGTGGTAGAAGGAACTCATTGGTGTGTTGAGGGGTTTGCTGGATGACATCTCTGGCTGAGCACTCTCATCTCTGTAAATATAGGCCGTCCTTAGTTTTATTGTATCCTCATAGGCAGTAGCTCTGAGACGGCAAAATACCTGCATTAATAAGTCTTAGAAAGTTTTGACCGTCTGAAAGAAAATGCCTATTGGAGTATTCACAGCATGAGTCTGAAGATGAGGGAGGGTTGTTCTGGGGCAGGCTGTCTCTTGTCTATGAGCTAGTTGTATCATGGGACTAGTAAAGGTCACCTATGAGAGTGACTTAGGTAAAAGAAAAAAGGGGCGACCGTGAAATGTAATAAAATTTGAAAACTGAAGGGATCCCAGGGGTGGTGAAAGAGGGGTGGGTGGGAAGGTGGCAAGTTGAAAGAACTGGCTGGTCTAGGCGGAAAGATGGAGGCTTATGACGGAGAAGGAAGGTCAGCACATCTGAAGACACAGAGGCCCCAGAGTAGTGCGGGGACACAGTATCATGTTACATTTGGAACTGAGAAGTTAATTAGTATTTTCAATTACTGGGTCAAAATGTAGGAACATGGTTACTTGCATAGTAAGTGCTTCCTAGTTTTCAGCTCAAGTGGATCCTCATCAGCACTGGGTGGTTTACCATCCCAAGTGATGCTACATAAAATAGTTGCATTTTCGGAAGTGATTAAAACCTCTTGTTTTACAAATGTCATTTCAGCTCATGGAGGAAAACGAATGTCTTAGGCAGAGGCTGGCTCAAGCTAAAATGGAGCTCGCGGAGGCTCACTCGGCCAGAGATGAACTTCTCCATCAAATGAAGAGGATGGGCCTTGAATAGCTGCTGTGGCCATGAGAACGTGGGCTAGAGCTCTGGAGAAGGACGATTAGGTTTAACAGAAGGTTGTAACCAGTTGGAGGGAAGTTTTCCTTTACATGAAATAAAGCGAGTGGTGAAGTGGCTGCTGTTCCAAACCCTGTCGAAGAAACCTTGGGCGCCAGCGGTACAGTCAGCTGGGTGGCCCCGTGAAGGCTGCGCACACTGTAACACAGTTACATGCCTAATGAGAAATGTCAGTTCCTAACTTCAGTGTCTCATCAAAAGCATTTTTTTACAAGAAAAACGAAGACCTGTTGTGCTCATGCAGATTGCTGAATTTATTTCTCTTTGTTAATAATTTACTATTATTTAAAAAAAAAGATACTTTTAGGGCTAATGTAAAAGAAAAGTAGTCTTACATTTTAGAAGTTATTAAAATTATGTACTTAATCTGTAATTATTTAATTGTTGTAAAAAGTCCAATCAGATTAATAAATTATATAATTACTGAGTTTACAAATGGAAAACTCTTGACCCTACCGAGCTCATGAAGCAACTTGGAAGTGAAGGGAAAGTCACCTTCGGTGATGGGGAGGCTTCAGTAAGGCACTCATGTAAAATCAAAGCACAAATATCAGGGCATATGGGCAAGTGACGTAAAAGCATTACTTGTACATTCCATTAAATGTGTATCATTAGAAGTAAAAAGGCAAGTTATCTTGCTATATTTGGCAGTATTTGTAACTATAAAAATTTTAATTAATACTATTTTAATAATTCTTTATCTTTCCTCTTTAAGGAGAATGTTTTCAGAGAATTTGTTTTTCACACACATAAAACAATTTCATACCATTCCTGTAGCATCATATTACACACGTGTTTGCTCCTATGAATATATAAAGCCAGTTTTGATTAGATTTCTGTGATGCGTGTCTATGTGTGTGTATGTGTGTGTGTGTGCACACACATATATATACACACAGTCTTCTATATGAGTCATTGGTAAATTTTGAAATCTATTTTCTATGGGGTAAGGTTGAAAACACCATGAGAGAATCTAAATTATGAAATAAAGCACATGAGTATTTTAAGCAACAGGTTTTTGAAGACAATATATTTCTGATAGAATTAAAGTAAGTGGTGTCTATTTTAAACTTCACATTCCTCAATAGAACTATATCCAGATAGGCCCTGAGACAGCTGGACTGTTCTTTCTTTAAGGTACTCGGGAATCCTGGCCTTTGCTGTGACACTCACGGTGCTTTGCATGTTGGCCGGAATTACAGCCATCCCTGTATCCGAGGACTTGGTAGAAATCCCATCCTTCATTACATCACATGTTGGAATGATTTAAATTTTCTTGTGGACAGTATTTGCCTCCCTCCTCCTCACATCATCCTTTTCAGTTGACATCATTTGAAAAAACAGGCACTGTTTGGGAGCCAATACACAGCCAAGAACAAGTTAAATTGTTACTATATTACCTCAGGGTATTTACAACACCATGTGAAAACTTTGTTACTCTAAGCTGCTTGTAGCCTTAGGTGAAGTATGGAGGTCTAATTAGAGTTTCAGAATGTACACCCTACTAACCTTTGATGTCTGGTATGGATTCAGCAAGAGCAGTCTCACAGAGGAGGACGGATGGGACATGAACTTCTGAGCTGACGCTGTTTCTCAGGACTGACCTGTTCTACATAAACATACAAGTTTTCTATGGAACAATGTTAAACCGTTTAATGTTACTAGACACTGAATGTTTTCCTTATTCCTTTAAGATGTATTTGGCCTTCCCATGAAATCATATAAACAACAGAGATGATAATATGCTGAGCATTCCATATACTTTGTCCGATTGGTTTTTCTTTTCTCTTTTTTCTTCATAAAAGTACTGTTTTGATAGTGGTTTACAATTGAGGAAACATCTCCCAAAATATTCCCGTGTAGCCCCCACAAACACAGAAGGTGGGTGTGAGTGGGATGCTGGAAATTTGAGAGGAAAGAGACCTTTGATGCTCAAAATAAGTTGGCTAGAGCCACAATTAGTCATGTGGCTTTGATTTAAATTTATATGAGTTTTTATCTCAGCACAGTCATCCGTTTGCAGACTTTGTCAAGGCAGTGGTAAAGGGACGAGTCACTGTCTTAACTGTTTTTCTTTAAAGAAGACTTTATATTTTTAAAGATTTCATTTTTACTTTTGACTGTGTAGGTTTATGCATGTGAGTGTAGTGCCTGTGGAAGCCAGAAGAGGGTTTTGGGAACCCTGGGGCTGGAGTTAGCAGGAAATTGTCAGCTTCCTGACAAGGGCACTGGGAACTGAATTCCAGTCTTCTGGACGAGCAGTACACACTCTTCCCCACTGACTCAGCTCGTGTGTGTTGTGTGTGTGTGTGTGTGTGTGTGTGTGTGTGTGTGTGTGTGTGTGTTGATGTAGGTTTCATTGTGTATTATACACACTAATTGAAAGATACTGGGACAGTTTTTGTTTCATTAAATTAATCTCATACTATTTAGTAGAATAAGAAAAAAAATAAACCTTCAGTAAACATAGCACGATTTTTAACATTACTATTAATTGGAAATAAAGTTGTCATATCTTGAATTTTATTTTGGGTAAATCTCTAGTAGATATATATAAATGGTCAGAAGTGGAAAGTGATAGTTATTTTTTGTTTTTGTTTGGGGAACTTTTAGAAATTTAAATTGATAAGTTAAAAGTCATGTGCAGGGGCTGGTGAGATGGCTCAGCGGGTAAGAGCACCCGACTGCTCTTCCAAAGGTGATAAGTTCAAATCCCAGCAACCACATGGTGGCTCACAACCATCCATAACGAGATCTGGCTCCCTCTTCTGGAGTGTCTGAGGACAGCTACAGTGTACTTACATATAATAAAATAAAATAAATCTTAAAAAAAAAAGTCATGTGCATTTATGTGTGTGTGTGTGTGTGTATATATATGTATGTATATATACATATATATGCATACATATATATACACACACACATTATGGAATAGTTAAGTCAAGATATTTAACATACACATTATATCATATACATTGTGTGGTAAGAGTACATAAAATCTATTCTTTCACTAGCTAACAGTATAGAGCATAAGTTGTAGTTATCATGATAGAGATTTCTTGAATTTATTTCTCCTACTGGGCTGTCGTAAAAATTGCTGTGGTGGGCATAGCATTGCATCTCTCTCTTGAGTACACTGATTTTTCTATTCTTTGGCTCTCTATCCAGGTGTAAGATCACTGGTTGTTGTGTTTTACTTTGTACTGCTTTTCATAATAGCCATACTAATTTGTATTTTTACCAACAGTACACACGAGTTTACTTTTCTCCACGTCCTCACCAAAGCTTGCTATTGTTTGGCTTCTGTCTTAGTTGGGGTTTTACTGCTGTGAGGAGACACCATGACCAAGGCAACTCTTACAAAGATAACCTTTAACTGGGGCTGGCTTACAGGTTCAGAGGCAAGGCAGGAGCATGGCAGCTTCCAGGCAGGCATGATGCAGAAGGAGCTGAGAGTTCTACATCTTAATCTGAAGGCTGCTAGAAGACTGCCAGGCAGCTAGGATGAGGGTCTTAAAGCTCACGGCCACAGTGACACATCTACTCCAACAAGGCCACACCTCTCAATAGTGCCACTCCCTGGGCTATGCATACTCAAACTACCACATCTTTATTAGAATTTGTGGGCTCTCCCATGACTAGGGAGTCTGAGCATTTCTCATGTCCTCTTTGACATTCGCTGTTTGTCAGAACTATCTTTCTAGGCCAGTCTGAGCATTTCTCATGTCCTCTTTGACATGCGCGGTTTGTCAGAACTATCTTTCTAGGCCACTTGAATATTTTGAAGAAGGCTCTTTTCTTGTTACTGAGCGGTTTGGATTCTTTACATATGTCCTGGCTGCATATCCCTTGTTAGATACATAGCTGCAAAGTGGGTCCCTCCATTCTGTAGCTCGTCTCTTCACATCCCTCTGGGCAGAGGCTTCTCAGTCTGCTTCTATCCTGTCTGCCTGATTTTGCTTTTGTTACACGTATTTCAGGGATTGTATTTTAAACTTTTTTTTTTGAAGGCTAATGTCATACAACTTTTCCTCTGTGTTTACCACTCCCTCCAGTACATTGACGCTGATTTTTTTTTAAAAAAGATTTGTTTATTTATATGCTCTGTCTTCATGCACATCTGCACACCAAAGAGAGCATTGGATCCCATTACAGATGGCTGTGAGCCACCATTTGGTTGCAGGGGATTGAACTCACGACCTCTGGGAGAGCAGCGAGTGCTCTTACCTGCGCAGCCATCTCTTCAGCCCCTGAGAACTGAGTTTTTGTTTAAGTATTGTATCTATTTTGAGTTGCTGTTTGCATTTAGTGTAATGTGATGGTCTGATTTCACTCTTCTGCCTCTGTTTTTTTCCAGCACAGTTTATTAAAGAGGCTGTCTTTTCTCCATTATATTCTTGGCATTCTGGTCGAAAATTGTTGGTTATAAATTCATAGGTTTATTTGTGGCTTCCTATTTTTTTCATTCATATTTGAATTTGTATCATTTTCCTTTTGCCATTACCTCACTCCCTGTGTGTGGGCGGGTATGCTTTGCTTTTTAAGTTAACATGTCAAAACATCTTTTGTTGTATTACATCTATTCTTATATCTTAGAAATTTTAAATACTGCCATTTGATATTACTTGTAGGAGAATAGTATTGTTAGTATGAAAGTTATATTTTGTCTAATCAAGGGATTAACTTCTTTTTTAATATAATATTTTTTATTCTTTGAGAATTCCATGCATGCATGCAATGGATTTTGATGATATTTACTGCCCACTCTACCTAATTCCCCTGTATTCCTTCCCTTTTTATTCCTGTGATAAAACACCGTGGTCAAGGCACCTTTATAGAAACAAGGGTTTACTTGGGCTTAGCGTTCCAGAAAGTTAAAAATCCATGGTGGCAGAGCAGAGGCAGGCAGCAGGCATGGTGGCTTGGGCAGCTTAAAGCTCACAATCTGAACTGAGCAGGAGTCTGAGAGAGCAAGCCAAGAATGGTGCTTGGCTCTGAAACTTCAAAGCGTGTCCCTAGTGACCTATCTCCTCCAGCAAGACCACACTTCCTAAACCTAGCCAAACAGCGCCACCAACTGGAGACCAGATGTCCGAGCATCCGAGCCTGTGAGCATTCTCATCAACACACCGGGATACCCAAGGCATGAGTCAGGCTGTGTCCTACCCTGGTCCCATCTGTGCAGTGTGTGTCCAATCCTGGTCCCATCTGTGCAGTGTGTGTCCAATCCTGGTCCCTCCTGTGCAGTGTGTGTCCAACCCTGGTCCCACCTGTGCAGTGTGTGTCCAACCCTGGTCCCGCCTGTGCAGGGTGTGTCCAACCCTGGTCCCACCTGTGCAGTGTGTGTCCAATCCTGGTCCCACCTGTGCAGGGTGTGTCCAATCCTGGTCCCACCTGTGCAGGGTGTGTCCAATCCTGGTCCCATCTGTGCAGTGTGTGTCCAATCCTGGTCCCATCTGTGTAGTGTGTGTCCAATCCTGTTCCTATCTGTGTAATATATGTTCAGCCGTGGTCCCATGTGTGTCCTTGTGTGTCCAGTCCTGGTCTCATCTATGTCCATGTGTGTCCAGTCCTGGTCCCATCTGTGTAGTGTGTGTCCAGTCCTGGTCCCATCTGTGTAATATGTGTTCAATCCTGGTCCCATCTGTGTAATATGTGTTCAATCCTGGTCCCATCTGTGTAGTGTGTGTTCAATCCTGGTCCAGAGACACTCACCTAGCTTGTACCAGGACACACATGTTCTCTTTCCCTCACCAAGTCCTTAGGGTTTCACTTTGTAAACAACTTTGTCTGCTTCGTTTCTCACCTGAGCAGCCATCACCAACTTTATTCCTCATTGTTATAGTTGTCTCCTAACTGGCCTGGTTGTAGTGATTCTGATTCTCCTTGGACTCCTGGTCTTTAAACAGAGCTCTCTCTCCACCATCTGATAATGTTTTTATTAATTCTTTGGTAATTTAATACAATGTACTTTGATAATACACATCCCCACCCCAACTCTCAGTTCTTTCCCCACCACTGTACCCACCCAACTTTATGATCTCCACCCATCAAATTCAGTTTGTGTTGGCCAGCTACTCCTGGATGTGGTCAGTATGCCAGGGTCACATCATTAAACAAAACTGACTTTCCTATGGCCAATCAAATGTCTTGTCATAGCTTGTCAGCTTGGGGTGGGGCTATGGTGCCATTTCCGTCTTCCATGCTGGAATTCTGTCTGGCTAGAGCATGATAAATCTAATAATAGCCAACTAGACGCCATGTGCAGCCTTGTAAGCAACTTTAATCAAAGCTGTTCTAGTCCCTAGGATAGAAACCCTTTAGTAACTCTTCATTGCTGTTGTGAGAAGTCTACCTCATGTGTAAGTGCTGTTGTCCAGTGAGTTGCTTCTCACCATGCAAAGGGTTAAATCTGGTGTGTGTGTGTGTGTGTGTGTGTATGAAACACACCTAAAGTAGAGATTAGCACTTTTTTACTAGTGAGCCTTTTTTTTTTTTTTTTTTTGGTTTTTCGAGACAGGGTTTCTCTGTCTAGCCCTTGCTGTCCTGGAACTCACTCTGTAGACCAGGCTGGCCTCGAACTCAGAAATCCGCCTGCCTCTGCCTCCCAAGTGCTGGGATTAAAGGCGTGCGCCACCAGGCCAGCCTGGTCTACAGAGTGAGTTCCAGGACAGCCAGGGCTACACAGAAAAACCCTGTCTCGAAAAAACAAAAACAAACAAACAAAGAGCCTTTTTTTTAAAGCATGTTTTACTTTATCCTCTGTCCTCGTTACCCTGTTGTAACTAGCTTTTCTACCTTCTCACTTGATACAAATCTTTGCTGCTGTATGCCTCTGATTTTAGACATGTCTGTCTGATTAGTGTCTGGCCTACTAGATGGTATACTGCATGAGGACAGGAGGGTTTTGTCGTTGTTATTAAACTTTGCATGTCTTGGGCCTTATACAGAGCTGGACCTCGCTCATTAAATAAGATGCTGAGGAGGTGTTTCGGGTATCCCCTCTTCCATGGTTGGATGTGAGGGAGATGGAACATGGACAGAAAGGTGTTTAGTTATCAGAAGTGGGTGTGGGGCTTTTTGTCCACAGTGGAGAACGTGTGACACAGCCACACTGCCCTGGGTTTGGAGAGCATTTGAGTTTCTGGCTGACTTGTCACAAGGTGGAAAATCAGCACATCCCTCTGCTGCTCAGAGTGTCATCTGGCGTTTGTGGGGACATATGGTGGTACGGCTGTTGAGAGCTGCCAATCCCATTTGCTAAACAGAGTGCAAATAGTCCAGGGAGCAGAATCTGAAGTGCTTTCTCTCTGGGAAAGGTGGCTGCCACTCCAAATTTCAGTTGTGCCTAATTCCTTAAAGCACAATCTTCTCTTTTAGCTTATTCTTAGAGGCTCTATGTAGTGTGTGTGTGTGTGTGTGTGTGTGTGTGTGTACATGTACTTATGTTTATGCGTGTATGGAAGCTGGAGATGGATGTTGGCTGCCCTCTCGGATTACCCCCTCCCCACCTTAGTTTTTGAGAGTCTCACACTGAATTTGTTTAGGCTGGCCAGTGAGCTCCAGAGATCCACCTGTTTTCCTAGTGCTATGGTTACATACATGTGATTACATACTTGCAACATCATTCCTGGCCTTTAAAATATTTTTATCTATTCTTCTTTACAACACATCCCAACCACAGCTTCCACTCCTCCCAGTTCTCCGTTCCCTTTCCCCCAGTTCTCCGTCCCCTTTCCCCCAGTTCTCCGTTCCCTTTCCCCCTTTCTCCCCGCTGCCTCCCCCCAGAAAAGAGCAAGCCCCCCAGAGACATCATCTGAACACAGCATGAACTGCCATAGCACCAGGTACAAACACTCACATCAAGGCTGGGCAAGGCAACCCAGTAGGAGGAGGAAAAGGGCCCCCGAAGCAGGCAAAAGAATCAGAGACACCCCAGTTCCCATAGTCGGGAGTCTCCAAACACCAAGCCAACAACCATAGTGTACATGCAGAGGACCCAGTGTGCAGACCCATGCAAACTCCACACTTGCCAATCTAGTCTGTGAGCCATGCCTGGCTTTCTCGACCTGGGTCCTAGAGCTACAAACTCAGCTTCCCATGCCTTTATGGCAAATACTTTATCAACTGAGCCATCTCCCTAGCCCAACAGGTAAGTTTAACAAACTTGTATTTGCAGTTATGTGTGTCTGTGTGCATGTGAGTGTAGGTGCCTACAGAAGCCCCAGGCATCCGGTCCTCCTGAAGCTGGAGTGAGAGCTGGTTGGGAGCCACCTAACGTGAGTGCTGGGAGTCAAGCTCTGGTCCTAGAAGACCAGTATGTGCTCTTAACTACTGAGCTACTTTTCCAGTTTCTGTTTTAACATTTTAATGTTTCTTTTCAAATACTAAGTAATGTTTTTGTTGTTGTTGTTGTTGTTGTTGTTTTGAGGCAGGGTTTCTCTGTATAGCCCTGGCTGTCCTGGAACTCACTTTGTAGACCAGGCTGGCCTCGAACTCAGAAATCCGCCTGCCTCTGCCTCTGCCTCCGGAGTGCTGGGATTAAAGGTGTGTGCCACCACGCCCGGCTCTAAGTAATGTTTTTAAACCATCAGTTTATTGAATTATATTTGGTATATTTTGTTTGGTTCTTGAGCAGTCCAAAGTTAACATGACATAAAATGGAAGCATGGTGGTTTTTAGAAACCATTAGATGCAGTCTAATGAATTACCATTATGTATAGGGCAATCCGTATGAATGTTGAAACATTGTAATTAGTACCTATATGGCCAGTGAAAGGGCTCTGTGTCAATCTTGTCAGCTTCAGTGACTTCTTGAAACTATTTTAACCTGTTTACCTATCTTAAAGATCTTCCCTGGTGGATGGAATATTTCAATCTAGGAAGAAAAGTGTCTATATAACAGAGGGGAACAAGTCCCAGGAGTTATCACAATTCTGCCTTGAGAAGCCTGTGCAGCTGTGAAGCTGCTTTCCCCTTACCCACTCCAACTGAATGTAAACCAGAACGAAAGCCTTAGGCTGGAACCAGAAAGTCAGGGGAGGAAACAGTCTGCTCAACATCCAGACCATTTAAAACAGTCCTATCAATGAGGTTGAGACTGTCGCGGGATGTGACACTCTCTCAGTACTCTACACATGTTTCTAACATCTGTGGGGCAGGCAGGGTCTGAGGAGCGCCAGCTCTTCCTCCCTGTGTGGATTCAATGTAGAGGAGGGGCAAATGGATAACTTCCAGTCTTGGAGACTAAAGACCTCTTAGAAGATGACACTGGACCTGAAGTCTGGAAAGCGCCACCTGCAGGCCGGGAGGTGTGAGGCAGAACTAAGAGACAGAGGCTATGTGGCTGGATCCAGGAGCTGCAGCTGATGTCCAGATAATTCTTTTAGGGTCTTCAACGAGTATTTTTACGTGGGTTTCAAATGTCCTCCATGTATAATTTGTATGATTTATAACCATTCAAGGTCATTTCTACTGAGTCGTTTCCTAAATATATGTATGGTGTATATATGTACATTTGTAGGGTTTTTTTAAAAAGTTTACTATCTCTTTAATTTATTTCATTTAGGGGGTGTTCAGTAATTATGGTAATTAGAACAGAAGTCAGCACATTTTTTTTCTGCAAAGGGTAAGGATATGTATTTTGTGGTCTCTGTTGCAGGCACCCATCTCTGCCATAATATTGAAGTCAGCTATCAGCAACATGTAAATGAGTGGCTATACTGTGTTCCATAAAACTAACTATAGATAGGCAGAAGGCATCATCTACCACGCTGGAAACAGGTTTTTCCAGTCCCAGGGTGACTTACACCCAGAACTAGGAAAGTCAGTTTTCCCATCATCCCTACCGATCTTTTATATGAAGGTCGTGGCCAGAGATGGGCTGAGGCAATGATCTATAAATAAATGATTTTGTTAGCTTATTGACCTCGCCTAGTGGTTCTTATTGTTCCTAATGCTGGGACAGTTCTAATGTGCACAGTTCTTCATGTTGTGGTGACACCCAACCACGAGACTTTTAATCTCTCCTTTATAACTAATTTTGCTAGTTATGAATCATAATGTAAATAGTTGATATGCAGCCCCTATGAAAGTCCTTTGGCTCTCAGGTTGAGAAGCACTGACCTACCTAGTCACAGCTGTATTTCTACGTGCCTGAGATCTACCCAGATTCACCATGGATCTGCATACACGTTTCCCCTTGATGATCATATTACATTAGCCCCTATGAAAACACAGCTCTCACCTCCAAGGAAATAAGAGTTTGTTCTGGAGCCAAATTAGAGCAACTATGGCCTGGGAACACAAATTCAGGTTGCCCCACATACTGTGTTCCAACATGGGAACTGAAGTTTTTATAGTAAAAGGACAAAACGTCCTCACTCGGGGCACTTTACAAATACATTGCTGGAGACATTATATAAGCAGGTTCTGGAAAAGTGGAGAGATCTCAGCTCTGGGTCTTGGATGCTATCTGGTGACATTACTAGGTGGCCTTTGGGTCGATGGACACTGCTGCTTTGTTAGTCCATTTGGAAAGAGCTTACGTAATGGTCACAATTATGTTAGGTCAAACAGAGATGGGCAGCACATGCCGATTAAAGGGACTAAAATAACTCAAGGCTTGGAGAAATGATGCAGAGATTAAAAGAGCTCGCTGCTCTTGTAAAGGATGCCCGCTTGGTTTTCAGCATCCATGTGGTGGCTCACAACTGCCTCTAACTCCAGCTCCTGGGGATCGGACACTCTTTTCTGTCCTCCATGGGCACCTGCGTTAATGTGTGCACGTGTGTGTGTGTGTGTGTGTGTGTGTGTGTGTGTGTGTGTGTACGCCTTGATATTTCCCTCTTTATTCATTTCTATTGTGGCTATAATAAATCACCAGAAATGTATTTCACAATACAGTCTTCTGGCACAGTGTGACTCAGCTGGATCCGTCTCCTCATTACGAAGGCTGAAATCAAGGTGACAGGCAAGGCTGCATTGCTTTCTGGGGTCCCAAGGTGAATGCACTTCCAAGCCCATTCAGATGGTTGACTAAACTCGGTTCTCTTTTTTAGCTTCAGGACAGAGCTTTTCTTCCTGGCTGTGGAAAGTGTCCCCAGCTTATAGAGAGCACAGGCGTGCCTCAGCTCTCAGCCCTCTCTGTTCAAGGCAGTAGTAGCGGGACACATTCTTTTATCTTTGATTCTTCTGGCCTCATCTGCTCCCTGGAGAATGTCCCAAGTGCTTGGTTTCTCCACGTGTATTGAAAATTGCACTTTAATATATTTTTAGCATATTAAGGATTTTTAATTTTCTTATTCCCTAATTACATTGATTACTTAGCATTTGCATTTATTCAACCATGAAATATTTTTTTCTTACGAACATTTTCCAAAATGACTAAGCTCTTTGTAACTATTTTATGATACTTCATGGAGTAGAATAAAACTTATCAGTCCCTTTATTATTAATTATGTAGGTGTTACCTGGTGATTTTGTACACACTATTGTGCACAACTCTGTAATCGGGTGAGAATATTTGTACCAAAAGAGTGTATGTTGCATTTTCTTTTTCTTCTTCGGATCTATCCTCAACTGTATCATAACTGCATCCAGCCATATTGTCCTAAGAGAGAACCTTTCTCTCCAGAAGGTTCACGTAACTTGTCTTCAGAAGTGGGAAGAACAGCTGAAAGCCACATAAAAAGCAACGAGTACGTAAAATCATAGCCAACTCTTCAACTTGTTCCTTATGTTTATTTCTACTGGGCATCAGATTGAGATGGAGTTTGTGAATTGCTTGTTCTGAGATCTATGTATTTTTCTTCTCAGTTGTTTTAACTCTACATCTATGCAGTAGACATACCATCATTTTTACTAGGCATGCCACCTGCACTTTTGCTGCATATTTGATACTTTTAAATGTCACTGGAGGAAAAGCAAAAGGGAAGTCTGCCAAATAATGAGACTGAAGAGCCAAGCAGTGTTGGTGCACACCTTTGATCCCAGCACTCAGGAGGCACGATGATCTCTATGAGCTTGGGGTCAGCCTGGTCTATAGAGTAAGCTCCAGGACATCCAGGGCTACACAGAGAAATCCTTACTGGAAAAGCCAAAACCAAGATGATGATGATGAGGAGGACGATGACAATGATGATGAAGATGATGACAATAATGATAAAGATGAAAATGGAGGAGGAAGAGGAGGAGGAGAGGAGAAAGAAGACAACACTGAAGGGTATTTTTTTCCTTTTTTTCTTTTTTTGGTTTTTTGAGACAGGGTTTCTCTGTGTAGCCCTGGCTGTCCTGGAACTCACTTTGTAGACCAGGCTGGCCTCGAACTCAGAAATCTGCCTGCCTCTGCCTCCCAAGTGCTGGGGTTAAAGGCGTGTGCCACCACCATCCAACTCTTGTTTGTTTTTAATAACCCATTAAGCCCAGTTAGTGCTACCCATACGTGCATGGCTGTGGGACCAACCACTGGAACCTGGGAAACCTTCCAGTGGCACATCTAAAGAGTGATCTCCCCTCCCCCAGCAATTAGCAACTACTCATAGCTCCTTAGTGAAGGCTGGAGCTTGGAGACCATCTATCCCATCCATGAGAGGATCTCAGATGGCTTGATCTTGTGCAGGCAACCATAGCTGCTGTGCTCCCATGAGTGCATGATCATGCATGCCTGGAAGGCAGTGTTTCTGCTGCAGCCCTCCAGGTTCTGGGTTTGTCTCTCCTTTTCTCCTGCAGTTTCCCTGAGCTGGTACAGGCAGTGTTGGTATAGGTGCCCTGAGTGTTCTCCCTGAAGCAGCCTGCGTAGCACCATCCTCCAATGTGAGTGCAAGCAGGGAGGAAGGTTTGGTGTGTGTGTGTGTGTGTGTGTGTGTGTGTGTGTGTGTGTGTGTGTGTGTGTTTATGCTGCAGCCAAAGTGTGTGGTTTATTCAGCACTAGGATCTTACCATATTCTTTCGGAGAGTAACAAGGCAACAGTGTGTGCTGTTTGGGAGAACTCTGGGGTCCCCCTGACCAGTAACTATGCCTTCAATTGTGATTTTCATATAATAAACCATATCTTTTAAAAGTTATATTACCCACTTGCGCAGGGTAATTCCAATTCAACCTTTTCTCTTTTTTTAAGTTGAATTTTGAAATGATCATAGTAACTAACTAGTGGGTTCCCATAAAGCTTTTTCATAACCCTTAGTTTTGGTTACCCTATCCAGTGCCCCTCTCATTTTCACCACTGCCCCCATTCCCTGAACTCCCCTTTATTCATCTCCTATGTATCCTATGGCCTGTCCAGTTAGTGTTCAATTCTGATTGTGAGATAGTTGGTTTCCATATACATAACCTTCCTCTGAGTAAGCCCTCCCTCTACCCTCTGCTTTCTCACATATCCCCATGCCCCTTCCTCTTCAAGACTTTCCACCCCAACAGCCCACATCTCTACTTCCATTGTCCTTGTAATCTACTATATCCCGTCCCTTAACATGCCACCAAAAAGCTCCTTTTCAGTGTCTTGGTTTCTACTTGAGTCCAAGTTAAATACCAACCAAGCTCTGAAGCTTGGATCTGCATAGGAGAGAAAACGTGCATCTGTCTTTCTGGGATTTATCAGGATAGTTGCTTTTCCAGTTCCATCTCTTCCCCTGTGAATTGCACGACTTCATTTCTCTTTACAGTTCAATAAATGACACCATGTACACATGTCACATTTTTTTTTCTTAGCCACCCCCTCTTTGGTTTCTTCAATAAAGAATTTTCCGTGTGGCCCAGGGCTGTCCTGGAACTCACTCTGTAAACTTAGCTGGTCTTGAACTCAGAGATCCTTATGCCTCTGCCTCCCGAGTCCTAGGATTAAAGGTGTATGCCACTCTGCCCAGCTACCCACTGACCTCTTGATGGACATCAGCATGGATTCCGTAGCCTCACTATTTGAATAGAGCAACAGTGAGCACAGGTGTCCAAATATCTTTGTAGTTGTAGTCCTCGGGATGGTATAGCTGTGACATGTGACAGTTCTATTTTTTTAGATTTCCAAAGTGGTTGCGCTTATTTTCACTCCCACCACCAGTGTATATGTGTGTGTGTGTGTGTGTGTGTGTGTGTGTGTGTTTTCCATGTGTTTCTGAGGATGCTCAGTCTTACCCAGGTTAGATAAATCTTAAAGTAGTTTTAGTTGGTGCCTATGAACACTGAGTACTTTTCTTCCATTTATTTTTTTATTCACTTTATATCCCAATCATAACTCCACCGCCTCCTGGTTAGCCCCCTCACACAGCCCCTTCCCCTTTTCTTTTCCCCTGGGGACACCTCTACAGATACATCAGTAGGACGAGGCTCATCCTCTCCCCCTGAGGCTAGACAAGGTGGCCCAGTTAGGAGAATGGAATCCATAGGCAGGAACAGCACCCACTGCAGGTGTTGGGGACCCACATGAAGACAAGGCTGCACATCTGCTACCTGTGTAACCCTATGGTGGGGGTGGGGGTGGGAGGCCAGGTCCAGCCGGTGTGTGCTGAGTGCTTTTTAAAGTGTTTCCTAGAAATACGCATTTTCTTCTTTTGAGAATTTTCTGTTCTGTTCTGTAGCTCAATTTTTTACAGGGCTGCTTAATTTCTTAACGTTTTGTTTCCCAGTTCTTTACGAAAGCTCGAGAGTGTCGGGCGAGTGGCTGGGGAGTTTCTCTCCTATTCTGTGGGCTGTGTTTATTCTCGTCACGGCTTCCTCTATGAGCAGATGGTTCTCAGCTTCATGACGTCACATTTGTTGATTGTTGGTCTTCCTTCGCGAGCCATGGGAGTCTGATTTGGAATGTTATGGCCGGCGCCCGAAGCTGATGCATACTTCCTGCTTTTCCCTCCAAAAGTCCCGGGTCTTGAGTTAAGGTCTTTGATCCATGTGGAGTTGAATTTTGTGCACAGTGATACTAAGGATCTAGTTTCTTCTGCACATTGAAATTCAATTTCCCCAGCACCGTTTGTCACAGCTAAGGTCACCCCATTGGTTCTTAGGTGACTCCCTTATCCCAAGTCTCTGTCTCCTCTTGGAGATGCCCCCCCCATCAGTTGCAGATTTCCATTCATTTTCATGGCCTTCTCTCCTGTTCTCCCCCACACCTGATCGTGAACCCCCCATTCCTCTCCCACCTTCTCCCTTCTAGTTCCCTCCCTCCATCTGCTTCTTATGACTATTTTATTCCCCCTTCTAAGTGAGTTGTAAGTTTCCTTGCTTGAGCCTTTCTTCTTGTTTAGCTTTGT